>CM061485.1:10000000-10562500 GCA_030770085.1 Oryza coarctata | reverse complement strand
ACCTCCTAGAGTTCAACTCCCGCTCTCAACCCATGAACAATATGAGTCCGAAGCTTCTTTCGTAACTCCCGGAATTTCTTCGTAGTGGCTCCGTTCCATGCCTCATTTCATAGGTAAGCCCAAAGTGGCTCTATTTCATTCTATTTCACTTCCTAGCACTTCCTATCATTTAATATCCATCCCTTTGGTCTTATTGACATAAGAGATGTCATTTATAGTCTATCTCTTTCTATATATGGAAAGTCAAGAAATTCTCATCGAAACATCGAGAAATTGTGCATATAGAAAACTCTAAAGAAAGAAAAAAAGAGACCCATGCCATGATTTTCAAATCTTTTCTACTTAGTAGTCTAAGTTTCTCGATGAGGATAATTAATTCAGCCGTTGCGGTCGGACTCTATTATGGGTTTCTGACCACATTCTCCATGGGTCCCTCTTAGATCTTGTTTCTCCAATCTTGGATTAGGGAAGAAGGAGATATTCACGACTCCTAGTGATTTCATTATGGGGCAGCTCATGATCTTCATATCGATCTATTATCCACCTCTGCATCTATTCTTTCTTAGCTAAACGGGTGGAAGATCCATCCAATTTGGTTATATCATGGACTCAAAAAACGGATCTGAATGTGACTGAAATGCACAATCTTCACATGTATCACTTTTCACCATACCTAAAAGGTGGAATAGCGATTTTCGAACCATTTCCTATAAAAGAAAGGTTTCCATTACTTTGAGAAATGGATTCTATATCAAACTATAGCTATTGCATTAAAGAAGAAAAGAAACTAATAGAAGTCGAAGACGCGGAATGGTAGTGAATAGAGAGAAAGATTCTTCTGTTTTTCTTGTTCCTGAAAATATTCTATCTATCTCCTAGACGCCGTAGAGAATTGAGAATGTTTATGTCTTTCAATTCTCGTACTCGTAATTGGAAAGTTACGCAAGGAGATCCATCATTTTGCAATGAAAACTACATAAAAAAACTCTGGACAATTTCGAAATCAGGCCAAGCGTCTTAATACATATGCAAAAAAATTCATTATTGGCCCACCATTGATTAGAAGATTTAACTTGTATGAATCGCTATTGGTTTGATACGAATAATGGCAGTTGTTTCAGTATGTTAAGGATACAGATGTATCCACAATTCATTTAGAGTTACTTAATAGCCTATTTCTTATACCATATCTCTATTCCGTGAAATTCTCGAGCCGAAAGATGGATGCATATGCTATGTTTCATTTTGCTAAATGATATCAATTAAACGGTGTATCAATTTCATAAATTGGATATAGCAATAAATAAATCAGCAAAATTCTTAGAAGAAAAGTTTCTTCTATTTAAAATAAAAGAATGTACCCTACTATCCAAATCCAAGTCGTTCCTACGTTACGCCTGCACAAATGGAGAGGCATCATATCCTTCGTTTTTTTTTTTCTTACGTTGGCGGCACCCCAAACAGTCGTGACAAAAGTTATGAGAAAAAGTAGTGGTGTATATATACTCTACTCGATGCATATAGCTGTTGGTTAATGAATTGGCTTACGGGTGTGAACACACCATAGATACGTATAGATAGACTTGGGAAAATGACTCCTTTGTCCTAACATGTACGTACAGTCGCCAGAGTTCACGGAGCTCGCCGGTAGTCGTTGTCAGAGCTAACAAGAGGAAACCGATTTTCCAAGCTTGTCACCCTCCCAGGCTTCCCGAAATAACTCCTGTCTAAACAAACTTTATTTTTAGCCCTCCAATTTTATAAAAAAGACTTTGTGTTCATTTAAAACATACGATTGAGAAAAAAAAGACAGGAATGCAATTGCAATATAGAGGAAAAATAGGACGTTTGAATAGGCCGTAGGAAATATACCACGAGAAAAAACACAGAAATCAGATGAAGAAGATTAGACTCAAAAGAAAATTTTCCAAGAGATTTAAGATTTGCTAAATTTTCTTCAAAATCTCTTGAGTCATTCTTTAGGTATTTTATAGGATTGGAAAGCTCTTGTCCATCATTTCCAAGGGACAAATAGGAAAAAAAATCCTAAGATTTCAATCCTATAAATTCCTTCACAAATCCTTGTTTCAAAGGCCACTATTCTTTTTCTAATCTATTATCGGCCTATAAATCGAAAAGTCTTATCCCTTAACTACCACTTCGTGACAATACTTTTATATTAATGAGTGGTACTTCGGTCTTTTACCCTTACAAATAATTTGTTGATTTTATTTTAAAGTTAAATGCAGGGAATAAGTCTACTGTAAGATAAGATAATATTATACATAGGTTCTAACATGCAGCTATTTGAAACACAGGATTAAAAAAACAAAGAAATAAGAAAAATACAGGATTTTTATATAAATATAAGTGCAAAATAGTGGATTATAAAATGTAGAAAAAATATAGGAATGATTGTTTGAATAGACCGTATTTTTCAAAAGATTGTAACTCTTATCAACTTTCCTTCAAATTAATCTACATGCAATGTGACATTCCTTGAGAATTTAGATTTGAAAAACTTCAATCCTTTATTTAAAAAGGCCAAATAGAAAAAAGGTTATATAGGATTTAAATCATACAAAATTTCTCTATAAATTCTTTTAAAGGAGGCCTCACCATGCAACTTTTGGATGCAAGCATGCAACTAGTACCAAGCTATGCAAGCGAGAGAGCTTGCTAGCATGCGTGCGTGCGCAGCTTTGACTTGCGCAGTGCCGCTTAATTTGTCAGGGCATGCACACGTATATGTCGCTGATTATTCTGACCCTCTGACTCTTGACTCTGATCTGCACGCGCAGCACTATCACCGGTTCTGACCTTACTAAGTGAGAATATAATCTACTAGTAATATGTTAGGTTGCTGAATTGAAAGAATCTCTGGGACATTTGCGTCCGTCCTGGAAAGTAGGATTTTTGTATGCTTCGATGGGGACAATCTGGCTTGCCAACACCCTACGTACTGATTTTGTTTCTATATAATCATAACCCAACATGTCACGCATGAATACCACATTGGTTTTGATTGGATGATTATTATATTACCAACAACAGTCTACCAAGAGTTTTGGAAATCCGGATTAAAGACTGGTAGGATTAATTGGGCACCGTGGCGAGGCACTAGTGATACCGCAGACCGATGGTGGAGTCATCTTCACAAATATTTTATATATATGTGTGTCTATATATATATATGTTTTTAATAAGTTTTTAGATAGATTAGAAATTTGCCACTCCCCTCCAAGCGTGCTAATAGGGGTATTCGTGTGCGGGATACGTGTAACGTGCGTACTTACATATCTTCCGTGTCCAGGCCACTGTGCCACACCAGTATCGTGGCATCACAAATTTTCTTTTGCAACATCCCGGTATCATAGTTGGTCCTTGAGCTCCCTCGATCGTCAGGCCGGCTAAGCAAACCTGAGAACGTTGTTATTGTTAAAATTAAAAAGAAGAAAGAACGAAAAGGTGTCGTCACAAATAGGTACGGAGTTGGAGCCTAAGCATAGCACCATTTTGTAGGAGCAAAAGCCACAAGACGATCCAGAATCCATGGATAGAAAATACGAGTTTGTTCAGACAAAGAACAATATTCCTATATCTGCTGACGCGAAGTGAGGAAAAAACATCCATTTCAAGTCCCTCAACTGAGAAGCTAAATTTTATTTTTATCCCATAACCGTAAAACCGGTATATTATACTTTTTAATTTATAAAACTAAGTAAAAATCAGTCTTAGTTTGGCATGGTTTGATACGCGATACCCTAAATGGAAAAAAATAAAAAAACTTACAGTAAACCCCACATATCAGTCAAACATTTCATCTCTTCTTTCTTCTCTACCCTCTCCCCCCTTTTCCTATTTCTCCCCACAATGAGTCACCGGTGATGGCGGCTGCCGAGCTCTACCCACGGAAAGGCGGCAGCTGCGGCGGGTGGCCGGCGAGGAGGGGGCTGCGGGTGGCGAGCCAGCGGTGGGGCGGAGTCGGGGTCAGAGGTGCTCCTCTCGTTCGCGCGAGCCCTCGCGACCGCTGCGCTGGCGGCGACCTTCTTGATCCTCACCACCACGGCCTCCCTCGCTCAGCTGCGGAAGACGACGGCGGCGCTCCCGGGGAACCTGAGGTTCGTGGAGGTCGCGGATGGGGCGCCGCCGGTGGACGCGTCCGTGCCGCGGAGGATGAAGGTGTTCATGGAGGCACCACCTCGCCACTGTGCTCAGCGGACCCGTCGGATTCGCTGCGCTGCACGGATTGCCGTTGAGCATCTACGCCTATGTGCTTGACCGTGTGCCTCTGGGCTCTATAGATGTGATTCTGTCCTATTGCCACTATGGGATCAATGATACCGCACTTGTGGATTTGCTTCCCTACCTGAAGAACAAAGGTGTTGGCGTGATCAATGCTTCACCGCTTACAGTGGGGCTTCTTACAGATAATGGCCCGCCCGCATGGCACCCTGCACCGAAAGAACTAAAGGGTACTTATGTGATGTGACTTGTATTTGTTTGCACATGGAGACCGTGTGAATTTCTTCAGTTCCCTGTGTTCAGAATAATTGCCTTATGTAGAATGCCATGAGAGGCAATTATACAACTAAGTGGTTTGGAGTTTTTAGGAGGAAAATGAGGCAGATAAGGAAGATGAGCAGATTATATACTGAAAACAAATACGTATCAGGCTCAAGTATCAAAGGTCGATTTGTTTTGGTTGATTCTGTTGATTAATGCTTGACTAAAAGCTTGGCATGGGTAACCTCCTGTTTGCATTTTTTAAAGTGAGTACAATGTTATTTCGGAAGTAGAAAACATAGTGTGAATTATAGTAGGTTCAAAAATCTTGATACCACAGATAATCAGAAATCTCACCAAGAGATGGAAAATCTAATTCTCTGTGAAAAATTTAAACTGAAGTTGGTTACCTTTAATTGAAAATTTCAGTGAAAAGTTGTACTAGTGTTACTAACTTAATTCACCAACGCTAGGAACACAGCTTGATTTTTGCGCAATGATAGATTCAGTTCTATTTCTCTCCTCTAGTACTCTCTTTGTTCAACACTGCTGATGCTCTTAGAAAATGAAGTGTAATACAGCCTGTTATCAGTTGGCATGCAGGGCAGCAGCAGATAACTGTAGGAAGAAGGAGAAAAATATTATAAAGCTAGCTATGAAGTACAGCTTGATGAATAAAGAAATTTCGACAGTTCTTGTTGTTATGAACTCTCCAGAACAGGTATTTAATTCTTTATTGGCTTTCTACCTTGTACCTCCTGTGCAACATAATTATGTAGTAACTCGCAATAGATTATTGTTGTTTTATAAAATTTCTGAACCACTAGAGACTAAACTTATTCCGAGTTAGAAATGACCAGGCGCATGGTTATCTTGGCCTGTACCTATTCCTATTGAATACCATTTCCATGAAAGTCCTGACCAGCCTTAATCTGGTTTGATTCAATCACAAGTTGACTCTAATGGGTTGTTTACATCTAGCCTTTTGTGAAAACTAGATTAGATTAAACTGGTTCATGGACATATTCTGTTTGGATGATACAACTAACTTGTGGATAACAAAAAAAATCAGTTTCCTGCAAACCCCAAAAGTGTGTTTTCTTAAAAGAAGTTTTTGATTAGCTGTTCCCCAAAATCCACTCCTTTGTTATTCTGCTGAAGTGCGAGTATCTTCTTTTTCTAGCGGACTGCTAACCTGGCAAGAAAAATCTCATAACTACGTATCAGGAGTTTATATGATCATCTCTGTCTTGCTCCAAGTGGAGGTGTTTGACAGTAGCATGTGACCCTTTTCTGGTTTTCCATGGCCGTGGCAATGAGCTTGGCCAGAATGCACGTCGACCACGATGATGTGGTGATGGCAACAGAGTGCACCTCCTATATGGCGCTGTTTGCTTCTGGCGTTTTTTGTTGTAATTTGTGCAGCAAGAGACAACTGGTGTGTTGCTGGTGGTCGGGCCATTTTGGCAGACAAGCTGGAAGAAATTAGATTGGCTGGCACAGATGAGCAACGGCGCATCTGGGGCAGCTTCGCCAAGGAAAATATATTGTTTACTATTTTCTTCTCCAAACAAAGAATTTGTAAACCCAGAGAAACCCAGAATGACGAAATAGCAACCTAAACCTGTTTTCCTAAGACCCTTCTCAGAAACAATTTGTTTGAAAAACTCTCTAATATATTGGATCCAAACAACCACTTTACAAAAGTATATTTGGCTCAATCTAGTCATATCATTAGGGGATAAAGGCTAATATATTTTAAATAAGAAACGAATATTGTTCTTAGTATAATCTAATTGGGCAGGTATCTTTTTGGATGGTGGTACCATGGCGACACTTTTGTCAGCTGTCTGATGTAAACAATGGAAGGTTTATTTAACTTTGTCAATCGCCACAGGGTTTTGAGACCTGAAAGGATGTGAACTAGAATATTAACTTAAAGATAACATATTACTTCCTTCCATCTGTTCACCTAACTACAACTTCAGTCCCCTCTTTACAAAAAGGAGTAGTGAAATTTCACAGTTAAACTAAAAGAATATTATGTCTCCTCGCAAAAGAAAAAACAAGAATATTATGTCATATATGATTGAGTATTATTTAATCTGCTTCCTAATTTTAGATAGAAGAGAATGTGGCTGCTGCAATTGAATTGTCAACTTCAGGCATAGATGAAGAACTTTTACATGAAGTTGAAGCGATTCTTGAGCCTGTCAAGAACATGACCTGGCCTAGTGGCATTCAGCATGCCTGATTTTTGGCAACTGCCTCGGTCGTTGAAATTCATTACAATGATTACATCTTGTATGAGTTCCTTGAATAAATTGTGTGCAGTGCAACATTGAATGCAAAGGCATCGTCAGAAGTTCATGGCACGTTGTCTGTATCAAGTTAAATGTCTGTGAATAGACCAACAGTCAAAGATGGATGCTGATCATTGAGTAAGTTGTGCCCATTCACCTTGCTGGAATGAGGCTTGTATATTGCTTCAATTACAAACTGTACCAAAACCAAACTGTACACGAAAAATTTTCTGACGCAAAAAGAAATGACAGAATTCTGTGCAAGATTATGCTGTTTCACAGTGGATTATAATTTAAGCATGCATGATTGCATCCTATCAATGCTGCAAACCTCTTACTCTATTAATCATCTAAGCATACATATTGATGCCAGAATTTGATCAATCGATTGATGATTGACTCATTAAGGGAAGCCGATGGATATAGTAGAAGAGTCAATCAGATGAGTTGAGAACGGATTCGATCCGATTGTAGATAGAAGGTTATCCAAATGAGACTGAGTCTAAATAGAAGTTATAAGAATCACGATATGGTGTTTTATCTATATAAAATATATTATATAAGTTAAGTAAGTTTAGTTAGGTTTATAACTTCTTATATATTTTAGTTGTTTTATATGTTTAAGAAATATTATTTAGGGATTGTTTGTGTATTAGACTCTTATAAATCTAGGCTATAAATGTAGACCCTTTAGAATCTATTGAGATCTCGACAAGATCATACAAAACATAATGTTGATGCATCGCCACTCTAGCTTGTCTAGGTTTTACTCCGGTGAGTTTTGGCTCTCGACGCGGGGCTGCATCGATTAAGTTTGATCTATGACGAAGAGATAAGTCTCACCATTTATCCTGATTTGTTTGCTCTATCTAAGGCTGCATTGGTTATGTCTGATCTTTTAGTCCAATTAGACCTACCGTATCATGTTTGTGCGAGTCTTGTTGGTACATTGGTCTTTCTTCGCCATCTTCGAACTCATACTATATCAATTAGGTCCGATCTATGAGATCGGTGGCGGTGGATAGAGCCATTGGCCCGACTGGTTCTCGTACAGCGTTTTATCAGAGTGAGTAGCCGATGAGTTATCATTATTACGCACCTCACGCTTATATCTGTTTTACATCTCGTCCAACGATTAATCTACTAGCAATCAATCCTGTTACGTTGGATTCGTCCTGATATTGTGTCAGTTAGGTTTGATATATCAGGTTTATATCTCACAGGGCTGGCATTGAAATCTAGAGGATGTCTCACAGGGATAAAGATGACAAAGGTTAGATATATGGCTACATCAGACATTCGATCGATAAGTCGTCGATGACCTCGTCTCGTCCTTTTTCATCGTTACGTTTGATAGCCTTTTTCATCTCTATCTTATTAGCCCTAACATCATACTATTTCGTTTCGGTCCGATCTATTGAGCCTAATTCTAATGGTGCCATTATGGTGGTTGTTGATCCTCATGCTTTCAGGGGGATTTGGCTCCGTTCCTTGCTTTAGTTGCTCACCTTGTTTAAAGTGTTATTGGTTTTTTGCCGATAAGTCCTATATTTTATTCCACACATCTATCATCTACATCTTTATCGGCTTTTCAGTCAATGCTCGAGCGCTGTCTTCCTATCGACACTCAGCCGATAGGATGAGATATATTGACTCGCAAACCTCACTCTATTTCCTTTATAAGGTTAAATTAATTGACACACCCTTAAATTTCAAAAATTAAGAATCAGACTTGTTATCATTGTGTGGGCTCCGCGAGATTCTACGCAAAGCTCCAAATTAGAAGTTTGAAGTTAACACTGCATTTATCTTTAAATTCTAATATCAAGAAGGATCAAACACAGTAACCTACCAAAGATTCTTGGCCGGCCAGCCATGGCCGCCGAGCCGGACGATCCCCTCAACCGCCGATATAATCTGCGGCACCGACATGCCCCGACATGCCGCCAGAGAGGACGATCTCTGCAAGAAAATCCCACAGCCAAATCAAGAACCAAAACGTTCTCCAGCGAAGGCTCTGTAAATTAAGCACAAAAAGGGCTTAATTTACCGATGGCCTCGCGGACGGAGAGGTCCGGCACGATCACGTCGACGCGGCTCATGAGGAAGATGTCGCCGAGGTAGAGGTTGTTCGTCGGCACGTACACTCAGGTGAGCTCCCCGCCGCCGCCGTCGGCGACGCCGCGCAGCGTCAGCGTCGACGTGATAAATCCCAGCGCCTACTCGCCTATCCTTGGGTGCCGGATGATCACCGCCTCCTTGAACGCCCGTGAGCTCTGGTCTGAATTGAACATCACATTAATCTATAAATTTATAGCAGCTAGCTAGTAATATTTGAAAACATTTAGAGATTGCAATTTGTGCAGCTAATTTTGTTTGCAATGAACAAACCTGGTGAAATTGCAGCGCTGATTTTCTTGGAGGCAGAGTAGATACGTCGAACCAGTGGCATTTTCTTCATGAACAACTCGCCGAGGCCGAGAAGAGAGGCACCCAGCCACGACGACATGAACACGCCGACGACGAAGATGAAGCTGATCGACGTCGCAAACCCCAGGCCTGCTTTGAGACGGCGATGATCACAATCAAAATTCAAGTAAACACGAAGTGTCATAAGATTTAAATGGCAGATCTTTTCATTTAACTGAGACTTGTAGTGGTTATGTACTTGTGTATGTAGATGAACGATTTGGGCGAAATCTTGTCGAAATATTTCAGGAAGAGTTGGTTAATGTACAATGGTGGTGAATGAATATACCGAAGACATTGATGCCGAGATGGATGTAGATTGGGGAGAAGAAGCCGTCGACGAAGCGGATGAACCACCAGGTGGTGTAGAATGTGATGGCAATGGGGAGCAGGATGACTTCGCAAGTGCATGATCACACATGAACAACTTGTTCAGCACTCAAGTTCAGTATTAATTTGCAGGTAGTATCTGAATGACTGAATTTGCTGAACATATGTATAGTTGCAGTGAAGCCTATGACACTGAAAATGAAAGCAAGAAAACTACGAAACACACAATCCTAATTCCTAGTAACGCAATGATTGCCATTGCATTAAGAAGGAAAAGGAGCCGGTGAGGCATGATATTGTTCAGCACCATCCAGTCATGAACTTCTTCCATGCCCAGCTGCGTATCACCCT
The DNA here is from genome assembly GCA_030770085.1 of Oryza coarctata. NCBI lineage: Eukaryota > Viridiplantae > Streptophyta > Magnoliopsida > Poales > Poaceae > Oryza > Oryza coarctata. The sequence goes on along the minus strand of CM061485.1, from coordinate 10,552,541 downwards.
CGAAAACTCCTGCACGAGGCGATAATTGTTAATGCTAAACTTTACAACATTGATACTACATATATATGGTTTTCCTTTAAAATTTTTTCCAAAGTTTACATACTTGTATCTCTATATTTCATCATGCAATGGTTGAACAGATTAATTTTTTTTCTATAACAGAATAATTCACTGTTCTACCTTAATTTTATCCGTGAAAGAAGGGATTTTATGCAGTTTAGATCTTCCTCAAGAGATCAGAAGCACTAGTTACAAATGAACATTGAACGAAAGAATCCCCTCGATGCCGGTACGGTGGTGTTGGATGTGGTGGCTGCACGCCGACGGCGGCGGCGGTGAGCCGGCCACTATCCCTATCGGCAGGGACGACTTCTCCTCCTCGCCGGTGCCGACGCCGGCGTGCTCACCTGCCACCGGGATGAGCAGCAGCTCCCGGTCCCTCTCCCTCTCCCGTTCTCTCTCCTCTCTCGGATCACCTTCCTTCTCCCTGCACGTGTGGGTTCCTTCTCCCTGCACGTGTGGGCCGCCTACGCGAAACGTAGGCACCTGTGTGGATAGGGGTGGACAAATTTTTTCCGAAACCGCAACCGAACCAAATAATAGGTCTCTTCGGTTTCTACGGTTTATTGATCGGTTTTTGTTTTGTCGAACTTCGGTCATCGGTTTGTGTGTCCGGTTTTCTATCGGAGGGAACCGAACGTACCGATGAAACCGATCTCAACAGCGATCTATTCTCCCTCTACTTATCCTGCACGTGGCATGAGCCACATTCCCATGGATGGCAGAGGCCCAGTGGGGCCCAGCGCTTGCCTCACGTGTTCAAGGTCCATGTAGCGTATCGTGCACGTGCAGTGTTGGAGAGCGGCTGGGACATTGAGGATCGTGCGTTCCGAACCGATTTTGTTCGGGGTTTTTTTTTCTCTCGGTTTATATTTTGTTCACACGTTGCTTGGTTGTCATTTTAGAGAAACCGAGATTTTAGAAATCCAATAAAACCGGACCGATTAACCAAAGAAACCAAATGCCCACCCCTATGTGTGAGCGTGTGGCGGTGAATTGGAACTGTTTTCTGCATCGAATTTGAAATGGGCTGCAAATTTAATTTTGTGATGGAATTTGAAATGTGTGCATCAAAAGATACGAGAATTTGGTGGGAAAAATTCCATATTTCTACTGTTCTACGTGTCACATAAGTTGACCTTTCACACTTAAATAACACTCAGGGTTCTAAGACGAAACTTGCCCTAAAGCTTTACTAGCAATAATTAATTTAGGTGACAGATAAATAAGAAAATATTAAACAACTGATTAATAAAAGAATATTCACAGTTTAATGATCAGTAAAGAGCCTTTAAAACCGGCCTATGATCCAGCAATGGAGGAAGGGTAAACATGTATTTACAACCGGAGCTATATATACACTTGAGTGGGTTTCAAGTATTTTTTTGTCCATAAAGGGTGGTGGGTAAACTAAAAATAGGCTATTCGAGGGTTAGTATTCTTTGAGTATACGGTGTTAAAGATTGGATATCACTGGTGGTCATGCTACTTAGTTTTCGTCTTTGTCCATTACGTGTTGTTGTTAGTATTGTCGTATGTTTCTTGGACTATATTCATTTCACTCTGACAACTATGTATTACAACCATCTCAGAGTCTAGTCCTTAAATATGTTACGAGGTTTATAGTGGTCACCTCTTTATCTGCATGGTATTGATAATACCACTACGTGTATTCATCCTGAGCCATTTCTGAGCCTGATAAACTCGACATGTTGGCTAGTTCTTTATGGTTGAACATCATCGATTCTTCGATATCATCTTCCTTAATGATTGCTACAATCGCATCACTGTCTTCGTCCACATAGCGTGCAACCACTCTGTGCGCCCTTTGCACGCCTCACTACTGGTTAACTCGTTATGACCACCTCTGACTTTTGCTATCTCAACCATAGCTGCTCTATGCACGGCTATTTCGTATCCTTTCTTTTACTCAATTGACTATAGTTCAAAGTAGTATGTTTGGTGTTGAGCACTTTTGTTAGTCTAAACGTTTAAATTGTAGAAAATGTTAGAGATATATATAGTAGTTATAAAATATTAGAATATAATTGACTTATTTAGAATCCCTACTTATCTCTATCTATCCATATATATAAATACCAGTCACCAAGGTAAAATGCAATAATCTAGTTCCACAGGGATATTTATCTCTCTATGCTATTCTGTTTTAAAAAGCTTTTTTACGTGCTTTGGGGGGCGGGGTGCTGCTATCTTAATTCTTTTGTATTTAGAGTCTGCAAATGCAATTTTTAATTATCTAAAAAAGGTGAAAGTGTCTTTGACTGATCTTTTGTATCACATACATGAGTGAGCTATTTGTGGAAACAGACTTGTACTCATTTGAAAAGGTTAATTATCACCGAGCAGAAATGGAACTACGAACTATATATGTTGGAACTTCCCTGTTCTTAAAAGTTGGAATTAGGTGCTCAGTTTCATGATTATTGCCAGAATTAATCAAATCTGGATATTACGTTAATACTCAAGAGGGTGCCACCTAATCAATAGCACTTCCTACAAAGTGCATGGAATGCATTTTGGCTCTATCCATAAAATATCAAAAGTCTATCTAGTTCATCAGAAGCAGGTTATTACAGGGTCGTTAGGGATTAAAGTCGGTGAGCAGATTACGTATTGTGGATGCTACATTTTAATAATGAAATAAAAAATATCACTTAAAATATTAAATTGTATATATATTATGTAAGACCCATATAAAATATTAGTACTTGATTTATTCAAAACTTATCATGATTTTAGTATAGAGTCAAGCCTAAAAAAATGGTGTAATACAGTTGTGATACCGTTACTGTGGTGGTAACAACAGCTATTAGTAGCATGATCGGAAGAACATCATGTTCACGCCAGATCTTGCGTGCTCGGTACAAACACGCTGACGTCTGGTAGGTCTATTTAGCTCCAGTGTAGGCTAGTCGATTTCTCTCCATAGCTCGAGATACGTGCGTTGGGGCTGGTGAGGTTCGCTCGGCTCCGGTACGATAGTGCGGGTGCGGGTGTATCAGTCAATTTGACCCTGCAATTGATAAGGAGGTGAGACAAATGGGTCAGTCGGACGATGAGTCGATACGAGCCTTCGCTATCGGCTGGCCGCCGATAGGATCGAGAGGGTTATCGGGCGCGTCCGAATGGCTCCTGCTATCGGCTGGTCGCTGATAGGGTTCGGGACGCTAGTCCATCAGCTGAGGAGTCAATGAAGGCGTGGACAGATGTCGACGAAGGATATGATGGATTTGGGTGTGATGAAAGCGAAATCCTAATCTATTGGCCGTAGAGCCGATGGAGACATCGAAGGGTATTAAAAGCAAAGCACGCAGGATCCCTCTTGGTAGTCGACGGAAGTTGTAGTGGTCGTTTATCGGCTGAAAAGCGGATGAAGGCATATGTGAAGTGGTAAGGAATCATATAAAAGATACACCGGCTGCAAAGCCGATGCCGCTCCGGATATAGCAAGGACGAAGCAAATCCATCGGTTAGTTGAGCTGATAGGAGGATGTCTCTCTGAAGACAGGCACGCATCGGCTAGAAAACCGATGCGCTTGGCGTGGCGCTTGAGGAGAGTCTCTGAAGACTGGTGTGTATCGGCAGAGGAGCCGATACGCTGGGTATGGTGCTTGGGATATAGATAACTTATCGGCTAGCATTCCGATAAAACGCTGTATAGAAACCTATAGGCCTAAAGCTCAATCTACCATCGACAATCTCGTAGGTCGAACCTAACCGATGTAGCATGAGACCGACGACAACGGAGAGAGCTTGATAGGCCGATAGACCTTGCACGGACGTGATGTGATACATCCGATCGACCTAAAAGGTTGAACCTAAACGATGCAGTATTAGACAGAGCAAGACATATCGGGATAGTGATAAGACTTACTCCTTCGCTGAAGATCGAAGTTAATTGATGTAGCCCTGCGTCGAGAGCTAGACCTTATCGGTAAAACCTAGGTGAACTAGAATGACAATGTGTCAAAATTGTATTGATCGAAGGATATGTTGATATCTTTACAGGTTTTTAGGGTTCTATATTTATATCCTGATATTACAGAGTCCGATATGATTATAACAACCATCGAGCATTATCTCCTAAAAATATAAAAGAAAATATCTCTAATAAAGTTAACTAAACTAACTAATATGATTTATATAGATAAAATATTCTGCCGTGAGTATCATAACTCTTTCTTAAACTCGGTCTCATCTGGATAATCTTCTATTTTTGACCGAATCTCCCCTTCTTCATTCGATCAGTTTTCTCTTTATAGCAATCGGACTATTCTTTTATTTTAACCGATCTTTTTCTAACCTTTTTCTGTTTTGAGGTTAACACATCAGCCCTACACAATCCAAAGTCGTCCAGCCTTAACAAACATGCATCACATATTATGGCCCTTGATGAGTCCACGTGTTACCGTCGTTTGTATAAACATCAATCGCTGTCCCATTTGTCTCTTTGCCAACAAAAAACCAGCTATGCTTGAGTGAACTTATCCGTCGGTTGGAGTCAGCAACCCTGCAACGGCACGACTCCTATGTAAATGTTCACCTTTGCCCGCAAGGAATATACCAGGTCATCCACAGCGACCTCATGTCAAATTCTGTCCTGGGAAAATTAATTAAACAGCTACGACATAACTAGCCAACGTAATATCGTAAGGGCCTTTTTTAGTCATTATATTCTTATATGAATTTTGATTCATATGTTAGGAGCAATTTTTTTTATTAAAATTTGACATATCCCGACCGCTTATATTTAAGACTTAGGATGCTCATTACTCGAAGAAGAGATTGTCTAAACACATTCTATAACATAACATTGCCATATGGTTCCACACAACGGATAAAAGCTCTAGTTATCTTAAAAAGACAAACTCTAAATGGTCATCGTTTTGCCTTCGGCCTGTAAGCATAAATAAAAATTTAAAATTTAAAATTTGATTTTGAAGTTAACTTTAAGGTTTTTTATCGTAGTTTATTTTTTAAGTATTTGTCTACATTATTAAATAATAGCACGTATATTTGACCCTCTCACCACTGTCTTCAAATCTGCCACCATCCAGAATTGGACCATACACCCTTAAATTACAAATTCCGAAAAAAGAACTTGAGAGAGTTAGTACACCCCTGGCCCATGACGTCAGTCCCTCCCAACTCTTTCTCCTTTCTCAAAAGTGGCCGGCCCAACTAATTCTATCATGCACATTATTCATTTAACTATTTTCTCTTCTTGTGCTGTCTAGTGGTGCTCCATTTGCAATGTTTGACACTCGATCTATTGATCTACCCCCACCTAACCCTAATTCCTCTTCTCCGTTTCTTGATTAATCCACGAAATCTTGCAGATTTCCAGCCTTTGTGTCTGCTGAATTTGCTTGCTCCTGAGCTGAACCATTGGGTGAGGTTGGTCGGCTGAGCTCGCCATCGCCGGGAGGCTGGTCATGGTGCGGCAGTTCTTGGCCGTGGTGGTGCGCGCGGCGCTGCAGTGGGCGCTGTCGTCGCTGCTGCTCGCGAACGGCGCCGCCTTCTGCCTCATCGCCGCCGCCGCCTCGTGGCTCCGCCTCGGCCCGCCGTGCCTCCTCTGCGCCGGCGTCCACCGGCTGCTCTGCTCCTTTTCCGCCGACGCGGGCAGCCAAGAACGCGCCGCCTTCTGCCGCCTGCTCTGCGACGCGCACGTCGCCGCCATCACCGCGGCGGCGGCATCGGAGCAGGAGAAGCAGCAGCCGGAGCAGCAGAAGATGTGCTCTGCTTCTGATCAGATTGACATTGAGAAGAGGGATGGAGCAGAGGCTGAAAATTCAGACAAAAAACGAGGTAATCAATCGATCAATTAATCAATTTTCTCTTCTGCTTCTTGCATGAGCAATCTATGAACATCCTTCAAATTTGAAACTGCTAGTATCAAATTGCAAAACAATCATGTTAATGCGTGCCGGTTTCGAGAAATTTTGTTTGAGAATTCAATCAAATACAGACCATTGTTGATGCAATCAAGAATTAGAGTGAAGCTTTGCTAGTAGGTTTGGTTGGTTGATTACTTTGTAGGATGGCATTGACATCACTACATCTTTTAGTTGGTGCAACCTTTACTAGTTGTGCTTTCACAATGCCATTGGCATGAATTTTTAGGGATAAAAAGTTGGAGCCTTGCAAAAGATATTTCACAGTTCACAGTATACAGATAGGTTGAAAGTGATTGGATGATCAACCCCATAAAAATGCGTTGCCACCCACTTCCGTTCTCAAATATATGATGCCAAGAATGCATGTATCAAATTATCAAATTCTTGACTATTTATCGATGCAAATATACTAGGATTTGATATTTGAAAATTTTGTCATAAAAAACACTTTCATATAGTTATATATTTATTTTTTTTATAGAAAATAGTTAGGAAAGGAAATAATGAAACGCGTGTATGGTAGATTGTGTTGATATCCAAAATGTCAACCGAGATAGTAATAATTAGGAGGGAGTAAGAACGAAGTGGACACAACGTAGCATCTGTCAGCTTCAATCACTGGAACTTTCTGTAATTAAAGCTGTGAAGGCTAAGGTGTTTTTGGATGTAGGAATTTCACATGAAACTTTCAAATCTCCCACATATCGGGAACAAATATAGTGTTCTGAATAGTGTTAAATTCTAAGGATTATGAGATTAGAGTTATCTCTGAGAGTTCATTTCGTAATTCAATTTCATTCTCCAGCTTAAGCAGGGTTTTTTTACCATGTTCTTCCTCAAAATAATCACACCCATTTTTTTCATGCTACCTTAATAATTTCACCTATTATTTGTATTGATTATGGTGAACATAAATAATGAAACCGTACTGGTACATATGTAGCGCAAATAAAATTTGTTATTTTTTTATGTGCAGATTGAATTTAGACTTGTATGTTTATATAATAGCTTACAACATCATAGTCTATTTTATCAAAATTTTTAATTTTTCTCATAAGTCACATGCATACACCTAGGTAAAAAAAAAACTTTCTGCAGAAAGATCTTGCCATCTCGGGTGAAATGAGCAAAGGAGCTCCATCTTACCTATAGGGTGGTAGGAGTTAATGGTGAATCCTAACCATTGATTTATTTTATTTGATTACCTATTGCTAAATATATTTGCACCTCTTAATTAATAAACCATAGCAATAAAGGAAGCATTAATGTCTATAATTATCCTTTCTAAATTTAATCACACATGCAAAGGAATGTGCATAAGAAATTTTATACTTTGCAAAACAAATATGCTTAAGATTTCGAAATTTCATACTGTCTAAAATTTCAAATTCTTGATACAGAATAAAATAGAAACATGTTTGAAATTTCGAATATTTGAATTATCCCCAAGCATCTAAATGCATGTAGCCTAAGTATTGATACTATTCTAGTATCGGATTTGAATTTTCCAAATGTGAACATAGATTTTAAACTTTTATTCAGGTTGTACATACATATAATGTCGAAGATTTCAAAGTAATTACAACTTCGAATTTGTACAGAAAATGGCAAGCAGGATCATGGATTTATTACTACTTTATTGGCACCAATACATTTTATAGCAGGTTCAATAATTTATTTCTTTCCTCCAACGAGGTAAGATGAATGACATCCATTGGATTAGCCTCAAATGGACAGTCTAAGAGAATCTGAAGCAGTTCAACCAGATTTAAATTTTAAGTGAATTTGAAGCAGTTCAACCAGATTTAAATATATGGGAAATTTTACGCTGGTTAAGAGAATCTCAGGAGTCTCTAATACAGCAAGATCTCTCTCACCAAAAAACTGATCCATGAGCTGAAGCAAAACTGGTCATTATCAATTTATCATCAGGAAAATCTGCAAAATTATTTTTGTTAATTCCCTTAAACAATTGTCATCAAGAAAGATTGGTTTTTGATGATGGACATGTCCGCAGGAACGGAGACTCACCGCGTCGTCTCCATCGGCAGCGAGATCGGCGAGCTAGACAACGCCGGGGACCAGCGCTATGCCGCCGACGATGACGACGGCGGCGACGACCCTTACGTCTCCCTCTTCGAGCTCGCGCCCATCGTCGCGCGCGCGCCGCAGGACGACGGCCACGGCCACGTCCAAGAAGCGCTCGACAACCTGCCGGCCGAGCTGCGGCCCGACGGTCCGCAGACCGTGGGTAGGCTCGTCGCGGTGCTCCGGGCGCAGCGGCGGGAGCTGGAGGCGGTGCGCACGGAGCTCGATGGCGAGCGGCGCGCTGGCGCGGAGGCGGTGGAGTACCAGCGGCAGCTGGAGGAGCAGGGGGAGTTCGACCGGGAGGCGGTGCGTCTTGCCATGCAGCTCGTCCACGAGGCCGAGACGGAGAAGCACGGCCTGCAGCGGCAGCTCGACGCGTGCAGGGTCAAGGCCCAGCTCTACGAGGCCGCCACCATGGACCACGCCACCTCGCCGCCGGTGACCCGCCACGACGCGGAGCAGCAGGCGACCGCCGGCGTTGAGACGAACGGGGACGGCGGCGGCAACAACTACCAGTCTCTGGTCGACTTCTTGCCGGGGTCGGTGTTCTCCTCCTCGCCGGACCTGGCCAACCTGCTCAAGCTTTACACCGAGGGCAATGGCGGCCGTCGTCCCAGGCAAGGTCTGACCGACGCCACGACGCCGGCCGTCTCAGTGGTCGCCGAGGAGGTTGAAGAAGAAGAAAGAGTCACCGTCACGGCCATCAGTGGCGTGGATTCGAATGGGAACGATGATACTGCCACCACCATCACCATTGCCGGTGATCCAAATGGGAACGGCGATAATGCCACCACCGTCACCATTGCCGGTGATCCTTCGCAGGAAAGTAGTGATCACCTCGAATCCACAGAAGTCTCACCGGTGCGATGAATTAGGAATTTTCGGACGAATTGCACATGTTAACATGTATGTAATGTAAATTTCATTTTCAGTGTAAATGCCATTGTTTTCCCTTTTTCTCGCATCTATTTGTAGAGCTTGAAAGTGTGACAGGAACAAACAATTGTTATCAGTGCTTGGTTTTAATTCTTTTATCAGTCTTTTTTTTTACAGATTTGACATTCATCAGTCGCCTGTTTTTTCTAACTGTCAATTACTATACTTGGACGAGGTATAAACTAAACTTGCACAATGCATAGAATTAGCGGTGGTGGTGGACAGTGGCGGATCTACCGTCCGGCCACTCCGGGCGGCCGCCTGGGCTCGCCAGGTGAATGCGCAATTGAATTTGATGGACTGAAAACACAATGTTTACAGCAAACACTCATTATAATAAGATTTGCTCGGGCTCTAAAACTTTTCTGGGCTTGCCCACATAAACCGACAGTATCGTGTGGGGTACCGGTAACTTGGCATTTCCACCCTCTTGCTGGTATATGCTGGGCGTTGGCTTTTCTATTGACGAGAATAGTCCTGCTCTCTTTTATTGTGAGATGCACGGCAGTACAAGGCCATTTTTCCATGAGTAATATGTATCTTCCAAGCCAATTATGCACTTTATATTACTTTATACTCATCACACAAGTGAGAATAGCTAGTATGGAAGATAAGGAGAGGAACATTTTTAAAGCCTCGTTGGGCACAGCTGGGATTTGGGCCATGACAAGGTACTGAATGGAGGCCAGAGAGATTCATTATTCCGTGTGGTTTGGAGTCATCTTAGACGTGTGGTTTGGATAACCTCTTACCTTTTGCTTCTGGAGCGAACAGCAAAGTGCGTGTTCCCTTATCATGTGGATGAGGGTAACCGAAAGCTTATCAAAAGCCTTGCTGCAGGACCAAAGGAAGGGCCAAAGCGAAAGCGAAGCTAACCTCCCTCTGCAGTGGACACCACTAGTAAAGTAGAAAATGACCCAACAATAGTTAAAGATTTTTTTTTTGCCCTCCAAAGTTGATTGATTCTGTTATCTGCGCTTTCATTCTCAACTTTAATCCTCTATTCGGCTTTTTTGTTAGGTTTCTATCAAGCTACAGTTAGTAGATGAGTGAAAGACAGTCACTACTTAAAATTTTCTTCCAACACCTTCCTTTTATTTTTAAAAAACTCCGCTTGTAAGGTCTGGTAAAACTAGCCCCACCTATAAAAAATTAATTTTTAGAGGTGAACTCTAAGGAGAACCGTATGCGAAAATATTTTTATAGACAGGGCTTAAAGAGAACCGATTATGTAAGTCTTTAGGGCTATTAAAAATATGATGCGTGGCCGAGACAAGCAAAGCCGTCAATTTTCTCCTCTATCTCAGCTCTCCTTCTCTCCTCTTATAGCACCTCCCCTCCTCTAGCTACATCACCTCCTTCCTAGCTCCTCTGCCTCCTCTATCACCGTTGATGCATGCCACCTACTTCCCAACTCCTCATCCTCCTCTAGCCGTGCCATCCTCCCCCTCATGAGCTAGAGCAAGGTCGCCCCGGTAATGGGCAAAGTGGTTGGCACGACCCTAGATTTGGTGGCTTGGAGGCTAAATCCGGTAGGGGAGAGGCTTGATCTACCAACAGGGAGGCTAGACCAGCCCTCGTCATCAGACATGGAGGTCGATGCCGCACTTGGTGTGTTGCTGATCTAGGCAACAATGGGCTTCTCCTCTCCCCCTTCCCATTCCTGATGGTTACTGATCTAAGTGGTGCCCTTTTCTCCTCACTCACAGTATGCAGCACGGCTTCCTTATCTTCTTGATGTCGACGCTGACACCACAACCTCCCTATAATACCCTGAGTTTCCCTCCTTTCAAAAACGTTTTGATTTAAATTTGAATTTCAAAATTTTGGCTTTTTAAATTTTTGTGCCATTCATCATCTCAAATTTTATCCTTCTATCCATCCAAAATACCCCTAAAAAATTTAGAGAACAAATGCTTCAAATTTGAATTCAAAATTCATTCCAAACCCTATCCAAATTCTACTCAAGAAATTCCCTAAAAATAATGAAATCTCACTATTTCAGTTGGGCCACCTTCTTTTTCTTTCCTTAGTCCAACGACCCCCTTCTTACTCTTTTCCTTACTCCTCTTTTAGGCCGGCCCAATTTCTCCCACCTGGCCCAACTTCTTCTCTCCTCTTCCCTGACCAGCCTGTCCATTCTTTCCTCCTCCCACTTCGGCCTAGGCCTAACTTCCCTCCCTCTCTCGTCCGGCCTAGCAGCATGACAACTCGTGTCATGCATGTGCGTGTGGCTGCACCACCATGCGTGAGCACATGAAATGTGCTCTACACAATGCCATGTCACCCAAGCTGCTCGTACCACACCGCCTACATAGAAGATGTTGCACTACCTACGCTAGTCTGCCAAGACACTCACACACCTTTCCACAGTCCACGCCGTGATCCACCTCTCGTACACCACATCGGTACACACTGCTCGATTTGGCCCACATTGATCCCTACCTGGCCACCGCCAACCAATCAAGCATCTCCACCTCACTTGGGTCTGCGTGTGTCATCATTTAGTCGTGTCATTAGCCCCGCTGCATCTAGCATGATGAGCCAACTAGCTAATCGCCTGCCTCTACCATAGCCTTGCTGCTCGCCCATCGTCTTTGGCAATCCGATCCTACTCACCCATATCGTCATAGCCAATCCATGGTCGAACACCAAGCATCGAGCCCTTCACCCTAAGGTCACAGCCTCATCGGGCCATCCATCCTCCTACACAGCAAATCCACGGCCAAGAAGCCGATCCCCATTACTACCGTTGCTTTGTGCCAAACACCACACAGCTGTCATCCATCCACTCTTCGCCCGCCATCATGCCCACTGATGCACCAATTCGCACTAGCCACCGAGCTCCCTCCGCCACCTATAAATACACCTCCTTCGCCTCGCTCAATCTACCTGTAACCTCCTAGTTTTAGCTTAGTAGTTAAAAAACTATTTTAATAAAAATAGTATTTTTAAAAATTTGGTCCTTATGTGCACCAAAGTTCTAGTGCCAAATATCTCAATTAAAACCCTCTTCATCACCATATAAAATTCAATCCAAATTCACCCCAGAGCAAATCTCAAGATTCACATCTTGAGACTTGAACGACCCTTCCTAATCGCTCCTAAATTTCCCTCGCACCTCTAGTTTGAAATCAAATTTCTTCCATACTAGAACACAATAACTTTCTTTTCATGTATTTTCATCTTATAATATTCTCTTGGACCAGAAGTTATCGAATTAGAATATAAATTTTGGATTCAGACACCCCTTAAATACCTCCCCTTGAAATCCAAAAAATTCTAATGAGATCATACACCAAATTTGAATCAAAAACCCCTCAAATCCTTTCCAAATCATAATTCTAAAATCCCTAGAAAAAGAAAAGAGATAAATATTTCTGTTGGACCACTTTCTCTCCATTACTCCTCCTCGGCCCAGTCACCTCCTCTCCTCCCCACTCCTTCCCAAGCTGGCCTAGCCATGCCATCAATCGCCGCTGGCCCACGCGACCACCCCTTTCTCTCCTTTTCGCTCCTCCCCGAAGCAGCTCACCACCCCAACGTATTTCCCTTCACCTTCATCTCCCTGTAGCCCACAATTCGCAAGCCGGCCCCCCTCCCGGACACATCCGCATCCTTGCACACGCGCACTCACTCATAACTTTGATAACTCTCGTGGGCTCGTATATCATCCCTAGGGCTAATTCATGGCCGCTCAATCCCTCTCTCCCTTGAGCTCATCCCTCTCCTAGCGCCATGCCCACCCACACATCACGTGCTCAGCAGAATGCCAAGCCGGCTGTCACATTCGCACACGTGTGCCATGACCCCACCACACCGTGCCATGCCAACGTGGACCCACCTCTATGAATCCCATCGTCTATAGCCCAAATCCACACCACGCCATATCGTGCCAAACGTGGATCGCCATCATGAATCCTGTTGCTCTTCCCCCTCTCTCCCGCGGTATCATGCAGCAACGTCGCATCCCCTCACCAGTCCCATGTTGTACAATTGTTGGCCCTGCTCCCCATTGTCTCATCCCATCCCCTACCACTTGTCATCGAGTCATAATCACCGTCCCCATGTTCCTACCACTACTTGGCCCTGCTCACCGGCCCCACCGTGCACGGCATCATTGTGCCCCACACGTCGCCACCTCACCACCCTACTCCACTAATAAAAGCCCCTGGCAACCCCCCAACTCCTTCGTGTGCTCACTCTTTCTCTCTCTCTTTGTCTTTTCCCTTTAAGCCGAGGCGTCGTGTTGGCCCTAATTGGCACCGAAACGCCCCTCTGCCTTCCCAAAGAGCCACCAGAGCCCCGCTGCCTCCCTTGCCCCTAAATAGACTAGCCACCATGACGGGTTGGCTCAACCACACTAGTGCCACCCCCTATCCATTGTGGTCACCGCTTGTTGCCGCTTCTACCATCATCAACACCCTAGCCTCAAACCACCTTTGCTACCATGCTTGGCCAACACCTTGTGCACGTGTGCCCCTGCTGCCTCCCGCAGTGAAGAGGATGGAGGGAAGAGGAGGAAAGAAAATGAGAAAGAAAAGGAGAGAAGAAAGAAAGAAAGGAAAAAGGAAAAGGAGAGAAGTAGGGCCACAGGTGGGTCCCACTTAGTCTCACTCACCCTTCTAATCCTCCTATTTTTCTCTCTCTTATAGTGGACCCATCCATTTAGATTTCTTTTAATCCATCAACTAAACTATGTCTCACTTACATGTAGGAACCACCCCTACTAGTCTACCAGAACAATTTCCCTTTGAATTGGGCCAAACCCATTTACCCTTAACAAGCCGCTCTCTAACAGGCCACCTCCCCTAGACCACAATTTCCCTTCCTTCCACTTATAGGCTAGCCATCAATCCCACACCACATCCACCGGCCCACACGTACCTGGTTGGCCTAGCCATATAGCCCCACTTTAGATTGGGCCAAACCCATTTACCCCTTCCTCCTCTTCTACTCTTAGTGGACTTAGTTCGCTATGAGCCCGCGGCCCAAGCCTCACCAACAGTGGACCTCATCTATCAGCCTAGGGAATATCCCTATGGAATATACTATTTCTAGGTTTAATAAATTATTTTTCATTCATCCATAAATTCATTTAAATTTCCAAATTTCATATCTCCCACACCATAACTCTGATTCACTCCATTCAATTTCCATAACTCATCTACCCGATGGCACTACTAGAATATAATTATTGCTATATTAATTGTAGGTTTTTGGTGTGACTCACTTTTGTGTTTTTGTAGCAACGTTCTGGAATTTCATCAGACATAAAGATCACAAAGATTTGAAGACCGACGTCGTTAAGGCAAGTCAACCTTGATCATATTGCTCATAATTTATAAAATATAATTGCTTGCGAAGTTGCGTACTTAGTGTACACAATTAAATTGATTTTGTATGTAACCGATAGACCAACCTAGTAGTTGCATTACTTTTCGTAGGTTGTTGTTAAATCATATCCATGTAACTCCATCACAATAGTGCTTGAAAATTCTTGCTCCTTAAGCGGAATAGCACCACTCTATCTTACACTATTGTTTATCGTTATGGAAAAGTTAGGTTATAAAACCTATTGCAAAAACCAGACTCATGGAGTTGGTGGGTTGAAAAAGTTAAAAGGTTTGTAAAAACCCACAATGTGGAATCTCGCCAGTGTGGCTTGGTTTTGTAATCGCATGTAAGAACCGTTTTCTTGGGGAATTGCATCCGAGCATTTCACAATATGACCATACGAGTATTTATGAGATACTCTTGGCTTAGTAATTAGCTAGAACACGAAAATCTTATATACCAATAGTCGTGGAATGCTAGGGATGAGAAGATAGGATTTTAGATCTTTACTACCCAAAAAAGGTGTTATTCTAGTATCTTTTAAGGTGATTGGTTTGGTATAAGAGACATCCCTAGTGTGCTCTAAGTAGATGAAGGCATAAGACATGCCTAATACTTAGTTTTGAGATATTCAATCCAACTATGTGACATGAAATATTCATGGGTTAGCTTTGCAAATGCCTTGTCATAAACTTCCGATGCCGTGAGTACCCGGTGTCAGTTTCATGTTGTGTGGTACAAACTCTGCAGAACTTAAACAATTAAAATAGTCATGCCCACAATTAAGAGCGAATGTAAGGTGATTCTCCTAGAATAGATTCGTTTACCAGTGTTTTATGGAAAATATTTGTGAGAATGGAAACTATTACCAGAGTCGGTCTTGATGATTGACAGACGACCTTAGTGGTCGAGAATGGGTATGTGTGACCCAGGATGCCTTGATGGCATCATAGAGTAGGCTTCTAAAGAGGAAGCGAAAATTAAAGCTTGTGTGGTTCTGAGAAGGAGTTGATGAAAAGATCAATGTTGATTTAGCTTCGGATGGAGCGAGATAAAGGCTATATACATGGCTTAAGAAATGATGTTTGTTAAAGAGATGGAAAGATGGAAAATAAAAGGAAACTATTAATGAAACTAAAACTTTGTTCTCATGTTTGGGTTGTTGCAAAGCAACTCGTATCAAATCGAGATGATAAGTCTTTTTTCAAATAAATTGTAAAACTCACACTTAGAGATTATGAAACACTTTTCAAACAAAAGATTTGTGAAATAAACTTAGACTTCCTTTGCAGCTTGCATACTCACGTTTTCCATGACTTATGATTGCAAAATTATTCACCCTCTCTATTTTGTTGTTTTTCTTTCTCCCTACTTAAGTTCAGGTTGAATATGCCAAGGAGTTTGGTTTGACCAAACCATTGCCTGTAGATTGGTGTGCTAGATGTGCTGAGTTCCACTGTGATAGTTTTTCTTCATAATTGCTGCAGAGGGACTACTCAATATGAAAACATGGTATAATGTATTCGTTTAGTTTTTGTAATAATTACTGTTTTGTTACCGCAGGAACCTGCTTAGAATCTTGGGACTAGCATCAACACGCACGATTTTGCTAGGATGGTTTGCTGTTCTTGACGGCATGCCCTATTTACCACTGGCTTTTTAGTGGTGTTAGGTCAAGGTGTGACACTACCTATCCTAGCTCAAGCTTGAGGCCAAGCCTCCTAGACACCCCCAACCGACTGCCTCTAGCTCCTTGAAGACCACCGCTGTCGCTAGCGCCCTTCCATTCCTATGCTCTAGCCTACCTTCCCTCTCTCTGATCCTATTTAGGCATTTGGCTGAACACCTTGTAGGTGGCTAGAAGCTCAAAGCCCTTGTCCACCTTGCATCACCGCCATGACTTGCCATCCTCCCTCCTCCATCCATCTCAGGTACGCCCTTGTCATAGCCCAAACCCCCTGTCCCTCTATTCTCCTGAAACCCCTTGTCCCTAGTTCATCTAGGTGTTTACCGATGGGTTCTAGCTCTCGACGCGGGACTGCATCGGTTAAGTCCGATCTTCGACGAAGGGGTAAGTCCCACCGCTATCCTGGTATGCTTTGTACTGTCTAAGGCTGCATCGTTTAGGTTCAAACTCTTAGTCACATCAGGTGTACCACATCACGTCTATACAAGACCTATCGGCCTGTTAAGCTCCCTCTGTCATCGTCAATCTCGTGCTGCATCAGTTAGGTCCAACCTATGGGGCTGCCGACGGTAGATCGAGCTTTAAGCCTATAGTCTTCTGCACGACGTATCATCGAAGTGCTAGCCGATGAGTTATCTATGCTCTGAGCTTCACGCCCAGTGCATCAACCCCTTGGCCAATACGCATCAGCCTTCAGAGGTATCCCTTGACGCGTAACGCCGAACGTATCGGTCTCCCAGCCAATACGCACCTGCCTTCAGAGAGGCGTCCCCTCATCGGCTCAGCTAGCCGATGGGTTCATTCCTATCCTTGCTACGGCATAGCCAATCCGACGTCCTCCGTATCATCGCTGCTGGCCCCGGCCTCGTACTGTCTCGGTTAGGTCCGATCTTTGAGGTTCGGTGTTAATGGCGCTATTATGGCAGGCGACGGGTCTCGTGCTGTCATATCCAGAGCGGCATTGGCTTTGCAGCCCGTGCCTTCTTATACTATTACTTGACTAGTCCGCATGAGCCTTCATCAGTTTTTCCAGCCGATGAATCACTGTTTGACTGTCCGGAGAGATCCTATGTGCCTTGCTATCCTCTGAGCACACCCTGGTTCCTCCATCAGCTCTACGATCGATCTCTCGTCGACACCTGTACACATCGGCTCCTCAGCCGATCGAAGAGCATCCCGATCCTATCGGCAGCCAATCGATAGCGAGTGCCTATATCGGACCCGATCGTCTCACTTCCTTGTCAATTGCAGGGTCAAATTGACTGGCACGCTTGCAAACCTCGAGGCTTAAGGATCTGCACTGGAGCTAAGTAGACCTCCTAGGCCTTCGCGTGACTGAGCCACCGTTCCTCCCCGGTCGCGGGATTTTTGGCGGTGAGCACGCATTTTGGCACGCCTAGTGGGACCAGAAGACCTTTTTCATCAGTTGAAAGTCCTTCATCAACGGTGATCTAATGGCGGGTAAAGAAATCAACACAGGCAACATCATCCCAGTAATGATGAAGGATTTAACTGAGAAGCAGAGATACCAGGTGAAGCAGAACACAGCTAATTTTCAGAAGCTCTGTCTGGAGTCCTTCAGTATGACCCGACAAGGGCCAATTCAAAAGTCCAAAATGCCAAAGCCAGTTTTGGAAGAAGAATCGAGCCGATCACCGCCCATTGGTCCTCAGAAGCCGCTACAAGAGATAGTTGACGAAGCTATTCACCATGCGCTCATTAATCAATCGGGTGTACTGGTGAATACTTTGTACAACTTAATCAAGAAAACTGTGGATGGATTTATTGTTAAAGAACCTGATCAAGGGCTGGTGTATTTGCCGATGAGAACAGGACAACCACAGGTTACTTACGGATCTAGAAGGGATATATCGGCAAATATGTTTCCGCCAGTACAAGAGCGGATTGGGGGGCAACATGAAGACATGATGCCAGGGTATCATCGACAGCCTATTACGGGGGGTATTAGCAAGAATATCCTGGTAATAATTATGAAGAAGATCATTATGGATCATATCAGATACCAACTTTGATTCCACAGTACCAAAAAGAGAATCCAAAGGAAGAAGATTGGACTGCCAGAATTGCGGAAGTAAAGGGAACAATTCGGCATTAAGCCTAAAGAACAAACTTTAGTGTATTGGCACCTTTACCCAGAATGGTTCGATAGAGTTCCACTGCTGCACCGATTTAAAATTCTAGATTTCTCCAGGTTTTCAGGACAAGATAACGTATCCACAATGGAACATATTAGCAGATTCCTGGCTCAATGTGGAGAGGCATCGGCTGATGAAGCTCTAAGGGTCCGATTATTTTCATTGTCTTTATCTGGACCAGCCTTCTCTTGGTTTTCTTCGTTACCTCCAAATTCAATCAGGGGATGGGCCGATTTGGAGAAACAATTCCATAAATATTTCTTTGCTGGAATTCAAGAGTTGAGGTTGTCAGACTTAACATCGGTTAGACAGAGGCATGATGAATTAGTCTCGGAATTCATCTGGCGTTTCCGGGATATCAGAAGCCGATGTTACAGTCTCATTTTAAGTGACGGACAATTAGTCGACTTGGCTTTCCAAGGATTGTTAGCTCCGATTAGGAAACGTTTCTCTTCACAAGAGTTCGAAAGTTTGTCTCATCTACTCCAGAGAGTATCGGCTCACGAAAGCCGATTTGCAGGTACCAAGAAAGAGAGGTTCCATCGAAAAGCCACTCAGCTACAGGTGTACGCATCGGACTCGGACGATAAGGAATCCGATGCAAAGGTAGGTGTGGCGGAATGGACCAGGAATAAGAATCCCATATCATGTCCATGGATCAAGAATGCAAATAAAGGAGAAAGATATGATTTTGATATTAACAAAGCTAACAAGATATTTGATCTTCTCCTCCAAGAGAAGCAGATTAAGTTGCCACCGAACCATGTAATCTCAGCTGCCGAAGAACTCAGAAAGAAGAAGTATTGCAAATAGCACAATTCAATATCTCATCATACCAATGAGTGCAAGGTCTTTCGGCAACAGTTACAATCAGCTGTCGAACAAGGGAGAATCAAATTTGAGGACAAAAAGCTGATGAAGGTTGACGGGCATTCTTTCCCGGTGAATATGGTGTTTGCAGGGACCTCAGGAGATCGGTCCGATAAAAAGAGGCGTTGAAAGAGGTCGAAGGTTACCTTATCGGACCTAATCAAAAAATATTCTAGAATACAAGACGAACAAAAACGAGCCACAACACAACAAGAAAGGTATAATCCACATTGGGGTTGTCTTTTTTTTCAGTACTGTTGGGATCAAAATATGAGGTTGCCGTCAATCGAGGATTGTCCTGAATGTAACAAACCAGGATCTCGGTACTGTGACCAGAGCAGGACATTGTATGATCGGCCTTGCATCACTAGGGCATCGGCACATAACCGATTAAGGCCGATCAACGAAGAGTATGGTCAAAGGATAGTTAAGGACCGGGAGTTAAACAAAGATTTCGGAGGCAATCCATCAGAAACTAAGGGAGTGCTGAATGTGGAGTTAACAGTTGGAAGCAAGGCATTGCCTACCACATTTTTTATCATCGATAGTAAGGGGTCATATAGTCTACTCCTTGGTAGGGATTGGATTCACGCCAACTATTGTGTTCCTTCAACAATGCATCAGAGCCTCATACAGTGGCAAGGAGACAGAGTTGAAGTGATCGCGGCCGATCAATCGACCAGTGTGACAACAACTGATATGCTATTCTGGGAAGCTGATGGGTTCAACTGCCTGTCCGGACAAACATGGGTGGGAAATTTCCTAGAGGTGATTGATAAGGGAATAAAGCCGATTCAGCAAGTCGGCTCGGATCCATTGTTTCCATAGGAACTATAGAGGACTCCGAAGGAAAGTTAGAGCAAGGTTTTATGTTGGCCGATGAGTTAGAACAAATAGATATAGGTTCAAGAGACAAGCCAAGGCCGACATACATTAGTAAAAATCTATGTGTTGAATTCCAAGAAAAGCTGATAAAATTATTAAAGGAATTTTGGGAATGCTTTGCTTAGGATTACCATGAGATACCGGGATTAAGTCGATCGATTGTGGAACATCGTCTTCCTATCAGACCAGGATATCGACCATTTAAGTAGCCACAGAGGAGATTTAAAGCAGAGTGGCATGATGAAATCAAGGCGGAGATCATAAAGTTATACGATGCAAATTTCATCAGACCATGCCGATATGCTGAATGGGTGTCCAACATTGTCCCAGTGAAGAAGAAAAAAGGAAAGTTAAGGATATACATCGACTTCCGGGATTTGAATAGGGCAACCCCTAAAGATGAGTGTCTGATGCCAATGGCAGATTTATTAATTGACACTGCATCAGATCACAAGATCATTAGCTTTATGGATGGAAATACAGGCTATAATCAAATTTTTATGGCAGAAGAAGATATCTACAAGACTGCATTTAGGTGTCCTGGAGCTATTGGTTTATACGAGTGGGTAGTCATGACTTTCGGATTGAAGAATGCCGGTGCTACCTATCAAAGAGCCATGAACTACATATTCCATGATCTTATTGGACAGCTGGTGGAGATATATATTGATGACGTGGTGGTGAAATCCAAAGGTATTGAAGAACATATAGCCAATCTACGAAAAGTGCTTGAGAGGACGAAGAAATATGGACTCAAAATGAATTCTTACAAGTGTGCTTTTGGTGTATTGGCTGGACAATTTTTGGGTTTCATGGTACATGAGAGAGGAATTGAAGTCAGTCAACGAAGCATTAGGGCCATCCAGACCACCGAGCCACCCAGCGACAAACTATAGTTGTAGTCCTTGATTGATAAACTCAATTTTATAAGGAGATTTATCTCAAACTTATCGGGAAGAATTGAGTTGTTCACTCCTTTATTAAGGTTACGAGCCGATCAAGAATTTATGTGGGGTGATGAGCAGCAAAAAGCCTTTGATCATATCAAGGAATACTTGAATTCTCCACCAGTGTTGATTCCACCGCAAAAAGGGATACCGTTCAAATTATATTTGTCAGCCGATGAGAAGTCAATTGGATCAGTGCTTATATAAGAGTTTGAATCAAAAGAACAAGTAGTATTCTATTTAAGCCGATAACTTCTGGATTCTGAGACCAGGTATCCTGCTATGAAAAAGTTATGCCTGTGTTTGTATTTCTTATGTACAAAGTTAAGGCATTATCTTTTATTGGTTGAGTGTACAGTACTTTGCAAAGCCGATGTGATTAAATACATGCTATCAGCTCTAGTCCTGATGGGGCAGATTGGTAAATGGATATTCGCTCTGATGGAGTTCGATCTGAGGTATGAGTCGGCTAAGGAAATCAAGGGATAAGCGGTAGCCGATTTTATTATACAGCATAGAGGAGTCCAAGAGAATTATGTGGAGCCGATCCCA
Organism: Oryza coarctata; assembly: GCA_030770085.1. Classification (NCBI taxonomy): domain Eukaryota; kingdom Viridiplantae; phylum Streptophyta; class Magnoliopsida; order Poales; family Poaceae; genus Oryza; species Oryza coarctata. The sequence continues at coordinate 10,531,105 of CM061485.1, read as the reverse complement.
TGGACATTATTCTTTGATGGATCGGTTTGCAAGCATGGATCTGGTATCGGCTTAGTGATCATTTCACCTCGGGGGGCAAGTTTTGAGTTTTCCTTCACAATCAAGCCGTATAGTACAAATAATCAGGCAGAATATGAAGCGGTACTCAAGGAACTTTAGCTGTTGAGAGAAATTGGAACAATACAGTAGAGGTCATTGGGGATTCTTTGTTGGTGATCAAACAACTATCTGGGGAATATGAATGCAAGGATGAAATTTTGAAGTCATACTATAAAAAATGTCAACAATTGTTAAAGGATTTCAAGATAGTGACATTGGATCATATTCCTAGAGAGCAAAACACGGTGGCTAATGATCTTGCTCAGACTGTTTCAAGGTATCGGCTGAACAGTAGAGTGGAAATCGAGATAGCCGATATTGAGAACCGTATGGAAGCCAATGATTGAAGATGGGAAATTGTTCAGTATTTGCAAAATCCATCAAGATCGGTTTCCAAGAAGCTTCGGTACAAGGCTATTAAGTACATTCTACTTGATGAAGAATTATATTATCGGTCCGTCGATGGAGTGCTCTTAAGATGTTTAGGTGCCGAAGAAGCTGTGTTGGTGATGAGCGAGGTGCATGAAGGTATTTGTGGAGCCCATCAATCGGCTCATAACATGAGATGGATGATGAGGAGAGCTGGATACTTTTGGCCGAGTATGTTGGAGGATTGTTTTAAATACTACAAGGGCTGCCAAGATTGTCAGAGGTTTGGGAATGTGCAGCGATCTCCAGCGTCGGTTATGAATCCGATAGTCAAGCCATGGCCGTTTAGAGGTTGGGGAATCGACATGATCGGCCAGATTTGTCTTTCATCTAGTAAAGGGCATAAGTTCATATTGGCGGCAACAGACTATTTTACAAAGTGGGTAGAAGCTATTCCTTTGAAGAAAGTTACTTCTAAGGATGCAATTGAGTTCATCAAGGAACATATCATACATCGATTTGGAATTCCACAGATAATTACTACCGATCAAGGTTATATCTTCATGTCAGAGGAGTTTCAAAGGTTTGCTACCAGTATGGGGATTAAGTTGCTGAATTTGTCACCATATTATGCTCAAGCTAATGGACAGGCAGAAGCTTCTAAGAAGAATTTAATAAAGTTGATCAAGCGTAAGATTGATGAATAACCACGGAGATGGCATGTTACATTGACTGATTCGTTGTGGGCCTATCGGATGGTATGTCATGGATCTACCCAGGTGCCATCATATCAGTTGGTATACGGTTATGAAGCAGTTCTTCCGTGGAAAGTTAACATCGGCTCCAGGAGGGTGTCTTTATAGGATCAGTTGACAGCCGATGATTATTACACATTGATAACCGATGAGCTTGATGATTTGACTCAGAGTCGGTTAGAAGCATTTGAGAGGATCAAGAAAAACAAGGCTAAGGTTGCTAGGCATTATAACAAAAAAGTAATGACCAAATCCTTTTCTGAAGGAGATCTCATTTGGAAGTTAATGTTACCAATTGGATCTAGGGATACTAAGTTTGGAAAATGGTCATCTAATTAGGAAGGACCCTATTGGATCAATCGGTGTGTGCTTGGCAATGCTTATGTGTTGGAAAGTCTTGAAGGAGAGAAGTTTACCAAAGCGTTTAATGGAAAATATTTGAAAAAGTATTATCCTAGCGTGTGGGTAGGCGCCTAAATCGGCTGAGCATAGCCGATTCAAGACAGATAAGGTTTCAAGGGTAGTATCAGCTGATGGTACCGTTCGTATAATCGATTGAGGCATAGCCGATTGATAATGTATGGAAGCCAATATAGTTTGTATTGGTTACAGACAGCCGATATCGTGGAGATATCGCCTTTAGAAAATATATATACACAACTTTTGTTGATCAAGCTGATTGAAATTTATTGTAAAAGTTAATGTTTAGAATGACATCTGCATTTCTCCGAGGCTAAAGTTTTACAAGAATTTCTTAATGGCCTCAATCGCGTGCAGACGGATTTGATCTATATCGTTGATAGCGCGGATGTCATCCTCGTCTGATCCGGAGATAGTCTTCAGGTTCCTATGCCGGTGAACTGTGAGCCGCACTTTGTCTGCTACCTTGGCCTCTTGGTCTTGGGTCGATTTTGGTAGGCCGATGAGATGGGACTCGGTGGAGTTGATGTCTTCACGAACCTTGTCGAGTTCCGCCATCAAATCGACTTATTGTTTCTTCAAGAGGCTAAGCTTGGTGTTGGCGTGTCGAAGGTCAGCTGACATTTCATCAAGTTTCTTCTTTTCATCTTGGGCAGTCAGCCGATCGTTGTGAGCTAGATGGCTTTGCTCAGCACGATCGGCTATGCGTTGTCTTGATGCGGCCAGATGGGTCCTTTGGAATTTCAAGTAGATAGCAGGCGTGAGTGCGTCCGATAGTTCCGCAGGCAAGAGGTGTTCAATTTCTGTAAGTCTTCCCTAGATCGGCCTGCAATCTTTCACCAGCGAGTCAATCGGAACTTACAGCCGATACATAATATCTAACAACTACTCACATGTATCGGCTGGCAAAAATGGTTCGATCGCTGTGCTGGTGGCTGAGTCTTCCTCTGCTTCAAGGTATTTGCCAATGTCGAAGGAGAATAGATCGGCTAATGACTGCATAACAACATTAGCAAATATGGAGATCATGAGTCAAGAGAAACGATATGTATGATGAACGTACCTAAGAGACAGTAGGAGCAGTTCTTATGCAGGTGTCAGTTTGATGTGGGACAGTTTGAGTGGATACCAAAATGTCTAAGGATACCATCGGCTTAGCCCCAGTAATAGGGTCTAGCATTTGGACCTTAGAAGCCGATGGTTTAGGCTACAAAGCGAAGGTGTCAGGATAAAAATAAAGGCAACAAAGAATTGATGCTGACACATACCAATGGAGATGCGAAAGAAGTTGGAATTGCCGTAGGAGAAGGGCTTTGCGAGGCTGATGTAATGATGACAACATCGGTGTCGGGTTTCTGTTTCTTAGAAACCGTCCGAGTAGCCGGTTCCTTGTGCTTCAGCCCTGATACTTGCGACACTCGGAGGAGAGCCGATGAAGGTGGACCGCTTTGCCCAAGGAGGGATCTGGTCGATGGAGGTTAATAGATAATCGGCCGACCACTTGCGCTGGTCGAAGGTGCATCTTTGTCGCCAGCCTGTGGAATCACAGGAATCAAGACACAGTTGAAATTCAATACGATAAAGAAAAAGGAGAAGGATTACCTCTTCATCGGATTCCACGTAGTCGGGATTGAGGCAAAGGTAGTAATGTTCAGCCGATAGACTATACAGGTGCCTTCCCCATTCTGACCACCATCGTGCAAAGATTTTGTTATTGGATATACGGGGCTCGAAGGTGGAGATAGTCCCTAAGGACAAGTTCGATGTCATTGAACTAAGTCGGTCGTACTCCAAGCCTCTTTTTACTTCTCCGTAGGCTCGGAGCTTGCCGATGAAGAACAAGCCGATAGGGAGTTGCTCGAAGCCCAAATGAGGAGCACCAACCAAAGGATAGTAGAACTCGTATGATGGATGTTGGGATCGGCCCATTGAAAATCCGATAAGTAGAAGACAAGGAGTTATGGAGGATAAAAAGATGGTCTTTGATTCTTCATCGGCTAAGGCATTCATCGGATGAAACCTGGAAGGCAATTCAAAGGACGAGTCATCCTCGTACGCAAACCAGATGGTGACCTCTTTGGTAAAGCCGTAATATAAACACTTGAACCACCGGCTGAGTCCGAAGGGGGTCATTTTGCTTCCAGGAAGAGCCAATGAAGCCTCACCTAGAGAAATACATCGGCGTCAGCTGGCCTCATTTTCTTCTGGGTAGTCAGTCGTGAATGTCATGGAAGAGAAGGGGGGCCTGGCAATGACTTTGGAGGTGTAGACATTCAACCAAAGTTGTATAAACCACCAGGGTCCACCGATATGTCCAACTGGTTGGCCTGCCGACAGCTTGGTCGTGACTTGATGGAGCAGTTGATAAGTAGCTCCGAGAAGATATTGCCCAGGGGGATCTAGTGGTGATCGGCCAGGAGCTCTGCCAGACATTGCATATTGGTCGTTGGACCAAGAGTCGAACCACCGAAGACGAATCGTTCCAACTAAAGGTTCAAGAACGCTACATGTTCACGTCCATCGACTGGGTCGGAGGATTTTTTATGTAGGGAAATGTACTTAGTCCAACCTCCGATGTTCTTGGTGTTTAGTCGATGTGTAGGTTTGAATCTGAGGCTGAACAGATTTATGTAGTAGGTGGTGTTGAGGCAGGTCAACATAGTAACATCCATCAAGGTGGGGATCATCGGCCCATGCCCAAACATGAAGGCATTTAAAATGTCTGACCAGAAGTAAGAAGTTGATGCAAGCAGAGGTTTGTTCCTTTCCATATCGGCTAAAGAAAGGTTGATGCAATGGTCTATTTCTAAATCCTCCCATAAAGACTTTTTGGAGGCAAAAACCCTAAGGTACTAGTTCCTCCATTCCGGGAGTTTGCTAGGCCAGGATCTGAAGCTGTTAGCCCAATCGGTGATGGCCATGGATGAGTGCTTGAACGGGATTCTTTCTGTTTCCGAGTTGATGAAATCAGTCAGATCCTCGCTACCCATAAGGCCAAGAAAGAAGTGACCGGGGCAGTCGGAGATTGGAATAGCAATCTGGCTCTTGAGATCCTACAGAAACCAGAACCCGACTACTGATGAGAAATTGGGATGGAGAAGATTCATGCAAAACATAGGATGCAAGAGCAGATAATAGTTACCTCAGGGATTACATGTGTAGAAGCCATTGCACAAATAAAGGAGTAGTGGCCGATGAAGAAATCTGTGAGAGCTCGCTTTCGGTCTTTTGAGCCCGTCAAGATTCGCGGAAGTGTGCCTTTGGAGATTTGTGGATGCCTGTAGAGCTCATCGAGGTTTGGGGGTTTTGATGAGAAGAAGTGTGTTGAAGAAGGCTGAGGCGGAGATATATTTTATAGAGGCGAAAAGACCTAGGCAGAGAGGTGTCCCTTGACGCATAACGCCGAACGTATCGGTCTCCCAGCCGATACGCACCCGCCTGTAGAGAGGCGTCCCCTCATCGGCTCAGCTAGCCGATGGATTTGTTCCTATCCTTGCTACGGCATAGCCGATCTGGCATCCTCCGTATCATCGCCGCTGGTCCTAGCCTCGTACTATCTCGGTTAGGTCCGATCTTCGAGGTTCGGTGTTAATGGCGCTATTATGGTGGACAACGGGTCTCACGCTATCATATCCGGAGCGGCATCGGCTTTGCAGCTCGTGCCTTCTTATACTATTACTTGCCTAGTCCACATGCGCCTTCATCGATTTTTCCAGCCGATGAATCACTGTTCGGCTGTCCGGAGGGATCCTGTGCGCCTTGCTATCCTCTGAGCACACCCTAGTTCCTCCATCGGCTCTACGGTCGATCTCTCATCGACACCTGTCCACATTGGCTCCTCAGCTGATCGAAGAGCATCCCGATCCTATCGGCAGCCAGCCAATAGCGAGCGCCTATATCGGACCCGCTCATCTCACTTCCTTGTCAATTGCAGGGTCAAATTGACTGGCATACTCACGAATCTCGAGGCTTAAGGACCTACACTGGAGCTAAGCAGACCTCCTAAGCCTTCGAGTGACCGAGCCGCCGTTCCTCCCTGGTCGCAGGATTTTTGGCGATGAGCACAAACCCTCTTCAAATTCAGCTCTAGAAATTCCCTAGAAATAATGAAATCTCACTATTTTAGCTGGACCACCGTTTTCTTTTCTTTCCTCAAACCAACTCCCCTCTTCTATCTCTCTTCCTTCCTCCTCTTCTAGGTTAGCCCGGTTTCTCTCGCCTAGCCCAACTTCTTCTCTCCTCATCCTAGTCCAACCCGTCCATTCTTTCCATCTCCCACTGCGGCCCAAGCCCAACTTCCCTTCCTCTCTCATTTGGCCTAGCAATGCGGCTGCACCACCTCACGCCAACACACGCAATGTTCTCGGTACAATGCTGTGTTGCCCAAGCTGGTAATACCTCACCACTTCCAAAGAAGCTATTGCACCGCCTATGCCAATCCACCAAGACACTTGCACCACTTCATTGAGCAGTCCACGCTGCTTCCCACCTCATGTATGCCGCATTGGTACACACTGCTCGATTTGGCCCACATTGACCCTTGCGTAGCCACCGCCCAACCAATCAAGCTCCTCCACCTTGCTCAGGCCCGCGAGTGTCATTGTCTGGTCATGTTGCTAGCCCCGCCACTTCTTACATGGCAACCTAGCTAGCCAATCACCTTCCTCCACTGTAGACTTGTTGCTCGCCTGCCACCTCTGGCAAGCCGATTCGGTGCCCCTACCACCATCCAGCCCCATTCACCCATACCGCCACAACCAATCCATGACTGAACACCAGGCATCGAGACCTTCACCCTGAGGTCGCCATCTATCCTCCTGCGCAGCAAATCCACGACCAAGAAGTCAATCCCTATTGCCACTTCTGCTTTGCACCAAACACCTACAGCTATCACCCCTTCACTTTTTGCCCGCAACTGTGCCAACTGACGCACTAGCTCGCACTGGTCACCGATTTCCCTCCACCGCCTATAAATACACCTCCTTCACCTTGCTCGATCTCCCCATCCCAGCTCAAGCTTGAGGCCGAGCCTCCTAAACACCTCCCACCGACCGCCTCCAGCTCCTAGAAGGCTATTGCTGCTAGTGCCTTTCCTTTCCTATGTTCTAGCCTGCCTCACCTCTCTATAATCTGGTTCGAGCATTTGGCCAAACATCTTTTGGGCAGCTAGAAGCTTGAAGCTCCTGTCCACCTTGCATCACCGATGTGACCCGCCATCCTCCCTTCCCCATCCATTTCAGGTACACCCTCATCACAACCCAAATCCCCTATGCCTCTGTTATCCCGAAACCCCAAACATGGCAACAAATTTTGCCACTCCACCTACCACTGCACCACCTACCTTTCTCCTTTTCGGCCCCTATGGCCAAGCCCGCCCAAGCTCCATCACCAACAGGAAACCGCAAAAATGGGTTTCCTTTGTTGAGGCAATGCCCCCTCTACCTTTTTCTTCTTCCTTGGAGACCCACTAGAGGCGTTGCGCCCCTTTTCTAGGCGTGCATGGGCCGTCGCCCTACCCAGCCACCCACCTCTCCCATGCACTATCGCCATCCTAGGCTCATCAGAGCTCTCCCTCATGCCTTCCTCCACCCTCCCTTCTCTCTCTGTTGCCTCCCATGGCCGACCTGTGCCAGGCACCCACAATACCTCGCGCCTGAGCCAATAGACGGAGGAAGAAGAAGGTGGAAGGGGATAAAATCAAAAGAGAAATTGATATGTGGAACCACCCCTTCAACCCTAGCCCTTGGGCCACAACATCATGGACTAGCCTTTGGGTCGTAATGGCCCATGCCTTCTTTGCCTCTTCTAGTCCCTAGGCCACAAACTTAATGGGCCATGACCCATTAGGTCGTGGTCCACTGGCCCTCCTCCTCTTCTCATCGGTGGACTTAGTCCGTAGGAGCCATAGCTCATGGACCCCACTAGTTAGTGACCGAAAAGAATATTCTATGGAATATTCATTTCTAGATTTAAATAAATCATTTTCCTCTATCCCAAAATTGATTTAAAATTCAAAAATTCGTATCTCCTAATCATAACTCCGTTTGACCTCATAGAACTCTCAAAATTTTTCTAAAAATGATATCTATCTAATGGCCCTATTATTTAGCCTAGTTAGGTCCTATTTAGGCTTTTATATTAATTTATACTTTTTGCACATGTAGAACCCGATACAGAGAACAATCAGGCTGTAGACTTCGAGGAAAAAGAACACCTATAGGAACAAAGCAAGCCACTTCTTTGAGCATGTTGAACCTATGGTAATTTAAATGTTTTGTTTGTAAAGTTGTATGCCTAGTTACACTTAATATACCTAGTGGCCTCAGTCTGCAAGCACAATCGATAGACCTAACTAAGTAGTCTCACTTACTTTCCATAGGAAGTTGATAACTCCACAAATATGCAAGTCGGTAGCATTGCCCAGTGCGTTTAGCTATCGAGGTAGTTTTGCTCAACCCTGCTAATGTTTATAATGTCATGTTTGTGAAAATGTTGATGATATAGGAGCATTGCCTATGTGGCATTAGCTACATGTTATTGATAAGGACTAAATCCTTTGGGAATTTTATCCAATCATTTTATAGTGTGACCATACAGGTATTATGGGACACCCCTGGCTAAGTAATTAACTATTGCTAGGAAACCTCAAATGCCAATAGATGTGAAATGCTGGGATGTGGTTAGTGAGACCATCATCGAGTTCATGAGTAGGCAGAGAGCAAAGCTTGCCTATAATACTCAGGTCTAGAGAATGAAAGTATGGATCTGAGATACATGTATTTGATTATACTAGTTTTGAGGGTTGTGACTCTTCTATGTGGCATGAGGTAACTTCGTCCTAGCTTTAGAAAGACCTTGTCACATGCCTCTAATACCAACAGGAGTTTGGAGTAGTTCGTGTCTTATGAGTAAAGCGTACAATCTTTGCAAAGCTTAACTGAATTGTTCAAATAGCCATGCCCAAGGTCATGGGCAAATGTGCGATGATTCTCTTAGTGTCGATTTGTTTACTTGTGTTTTGTGAACTATGGTTTGTGGGTTGGGATTTATTACCAAAATTAGTCTATGTGGTAGATGGATGTCCTGAGTGGTCTGAAAGAGGCCTGTGTGACCTAGAATGTTGAATAGCACCCTAGTGATAGAGAAGGTTGAAATGTGTTATGAATGGTAAAATTATTATGAGATGATTTGTGGTTGTGACTAAGAAAGTGAAAAGAAACTAATAAAGGAAATGAGGAGAAAATGAAAGATGTTATAATAACTTGCCTCACATATTAATGTGGTAGGTCGTTGCAAAGCGACTTGCCTCTTTTCGACAACTTAAACCTAACACACTTAGAAGTTTTTCTAAAAATATGTCCAAAGAAAGAAAATTAGTTTTTACAAATAAAACCTTAGCCTCTTTTGCTAAGCTATGCATTCATCACCTTTTCCTGTAGCCTGCTAAGTATGTAAAGTACTCATCCTTGCTTTTTTTTCTACTTTAGTGTTTTATGAAGAAGAAGGAGACGACTAGACTACTAAGAAGTTCTTCTAGAAACAAGCCAAATATAAAAACTTTTAAGGTTTCGGTCTAGTACCCAAACTATTCCTATGGTTGAATAAGTAGTTGTTTTTATATAGTTGTTTAGTCGCTTAGTCTTTCCACTATAATTGTATAATGTTATTGTGTTGCTCATCTAGTTCTGTCTATGATAGCAATGTTTGTAAGATTCTTTATAAGTTGTAATAAAGTTTTCTGTTATGATCTACTATTGTTTTATGTGTACAAACTTTGATATCCTGTCACTGGTTGCACTTACAATATTTGTAGCTAGCTTGAAGCAAACATAAGTATAAACATACCAGCCCTGAAGCTTTTTTATAAGATTAGCATCTTTTATATTGGGAGTCATCCCTATCACTCCATAATTCAACCTGCTCAATTACAATTCACTTCTAAATAATCCTTCAAATCTTTGATTTGAGGGTAACAACTCAATAGATCTTTCTATTCCTATTTTAAGTTTGTGGGAGCCTAATCTTTCTGAATCAATTCTTCTTCAAGTGGTCTTGTTTGATTTTTTTTCTCAAAACAAATTTAGTAATGCAAAATGCACTGTTCTTTCATATATACAAAATTGGTTGGATCTGCTGGTTGCCATCTAAATCAAATTTAGCAATAACAAGGGCATTTCAGATAGTTTTCTTTTTTTTCTCTTTTCTTTTTGCTATTAATTTTCAAAAGGGGTTGCTCTTAGCTATATATTACTTTTTGTAACAAGACAGTACAATTCTGCATGAATTACACATCAACCACTTCCATGTCCACTATGATAATTACATATCTGCTTTAAGAATTAAAAGAGGTATATCCCAAAATCTTAAAAAAGCAAGGCAAATATAAAAGCCTAAACTAATCCAAAGTTACAAGAACTTCCTTGTATGCACTCTTTGCCATTTATGCGTCAACTATAGGTATGCACGTATCGATATATATTTTAAAATTTGAAATCTTACCAATGTGTGCCATATGTAATATTCCTAACTCATAAACATGAATTCGTTATGTTTTATTTTGTTGCATGGTTCATCTTGGAAATGTACTTCATTGTATCAACTCAACACATCCTTTCAGTTCCAAATAAGTTGGAATAGACTAGAGTTAAAACCCAACAAGAATCTCCAAATCACAGTTCAGGCATATCAATAGCTATTTTTTAAACATTCCTATTTAAGTACAAATCTTCAGCTATATCCCACTCTTTTAAAGCACTTTTTATTGTTTCTCTCTATGTTAGTTTTGATCTTTCTCTATCTCTCTTCATCTTATTATCTTGACTTAGGATTCCATAATATACTAGCGTCTCTGAGAGTCTCCTTTAGATATGGCCAAATCAGCTCAACCGATGTTGGATAAGCTTTTCTTCAATTGGTGCTACCCCTACTCAATCACGTATTTCCTCGTTTTGGACTCGATCTAGTATTATATGACCATAAATCCAACGTAGCATATGTATTTCTACAATACTCAGCTATTGAACATAACGTCTTTTTGTAGACCAACATTCTACTCTATATAGTATAGCAAATCTAATTGTCATTCTATAAAACTTGTCTTTTAACTTCTAAGATACCCTCTTATCATAAAGAATGTTAGATACTTTGCACCACTTTAACTAGCCCGCTTTGATTATATGGCTAACGTTTGCATTAATATCCCTATTCATCTATAGCATTGATTCTAGATATTGAAAAGTGTTGTTCTTAGACACCACTTGGCCTCCTAAACTCACATATCTCTCCTCGCGTGTGATAGTGCCAAAGTCACATCTTAAGTATTCAGTTTTAGTTCTGCTTACTTTTAAAACTTTTGGACTCAAAAATCTACTGTCATAACTCTATTTTTCTATTTACTCTTGCGTGGTTCTTATCAATTAACATTACATCATCTGCAAAGAGCATACACCAAGAGATATCCTCTTATATGTTTCTCATAACCTCATCTATTACCAATACAAAGAGGTAAGAGCTCAATATTGATCCCTAATGTAGTTATATTTTAATCAAGAAGTAACCTGTGTTACCATCATTTGTTCAAACACTAATCATAATATTGATGAGGAAGACATACTTTATTAGGATTTTATATTTATCTAAAGTCTACCACATAATATTTCTTGGTATCTTATCATAAGTCTTTTCAAGTCGATAAAAACCATATATAAGTCATTCTTCTGCTCTCTAAACCGCTTAATAACTTGTCTTATTAAGAAAATTGATTCTATCGTTGATCTTTCGGGCATGAAACCAAATTGGTTTATAGAGATCCGTATTGTTCCTCTCAAACGGTGTTTGATAACTCTCTCTCATAGCTTTAAGTGTAGCTCATCAACTTAATTTCTTGGTAATTAGTACAACTTTGGATATTTGCCTTATTCTTATAGATTGGTACCAATATGCTTCTCCTCCACTTTTCAAGCATCATGTTGGATTGAAAAATATCATTGAACAACTTGGTTAGCCATACTATAACTATATTCCCGAGACATCTCCACATCTTGATTAGAATACCATCAGGGACTATCGCCTTACCCCTTTTATCCTTTTCAAAACTTCTATAATCTCATATTCTTGAATTCTTCACAGAAAGCTCCTATTAGTGTCATCCGAAGAGTCGTCCAACTGAACGGTAATATCCTCTTTCTCACCATTAAACAAATTATCAAAATACTCTTATCATCTATATCTAATCTCATTCTTCTTCACCAAGAGCTGCTCACTCTTACTCTTAATACACTTAACTTGGTTGAAGTCACTCGTCTTTCTATCATGAGTCCTTGCTATTCAATAGATGTCCTTCTCTCCTTCTTTTATACTCAGACGTTAGTACAGATCCTTAAAAGCCCACCCTTTTGCCTCACTCACAACTCATTTTACGGTCTTCTTTGTCAACTTTACTTCTCTATGTTATCCTCACTCCTATCATGATATAAGCGTTTATAGTATTTTTTATTCTTTTTAATAGCTCTTTACACATTTTCGTTTCACCATCAAAAGTCTTTAGTTTTATATCCACTCTTTTTGATCACTCTAAACACCTCTAAAGCAATCTTTCATATACATATTATCATCTTTTCCTATATATTATTTGTATCATCTTCTTCCTTTTATAAGCTCTCTTCGATAACTCTTTTCTTAAAGATATTTGATATCTTTCTTCTAACTTTCACCACTTTGTTTTTGTAATTTTAACTTATTTATCTCTGCTTCATTGTTCTATATGCATGTATCCACAGTCATGATGCTCTAAATAACAAATGAATTTCTTCCACCTGGATTTTTTTAAAAAAAACTGATCTAAGCATGTAAAATTAGCGCAACACACTAACAAGCAACTTAACATAGAGTCCTCACAAAAAAAGAGATATTTAACCTACAATAGCAGATCTTTTACAATTTTTTAGATATTTGGAGCCCTTGTTTTACTTCCATCTTTTTAGGCTTATGGATTATGATACATAAGAGCATCTCTAGCAAACGTGCTACCTCGACCTCCATCCAGGAGATAGCGTGTCGGAGGAGAAAATCGGGCTCCAGCAGAGGCACCATCCCGCATGGCAAGATACTGCCCTTTGAAAGTTTCTGATATAAAATATCTATTGTATCTTCTGTCGATAAATAACACAAGGAGTTCTATTGTTTCAGACATGCAGAATTTGATTCCATCAGTTGGCTGTACATGTAAACCAAATTTGAAGATTACACGAGCAACAGCCTGTTTATTACTTCAGGAACTTCAGGAGATGAGAAAACTGCTTCATGGTATAGTTTTCTCACCCTTATCCATTAAAATGTGCAGTTTGTTGTCTCCATTTTGTTGCAATGGAAGCAATTTTAGGATATATGTGAACTATTTTGCGGTCAGTATGGACTTCTTGAATGGACCCAAGTCCTGATGGTATGTATATGATCTCTCCTTGAATTTTATGCTGTTGTGTTCTTAACTGAAAATGATCTTTGCCTCTTCGTACCAGGATATTAATGCTACATGAAGTGCACTCATTGTAAGCCAACTCTTTGTAAGCCAAGGGCAAGAATGAAGCTACTTCAGTTGGTTCTGTGAAAACTGAGTAGAGTGGCAGTCTGCACACGAACATAGCAACCGGAGGAAGATGAGAAGAAATTAGTCTAAGCACCAGACTAATTTTCAGTTGGTGTAGATGCAGCACCAGACTAGTCTGAGCACTCCAGAATGGTGTTCGCAAATTCACAATTGGATAATTATCATTTTGTCGGGTGGACTTAAATCATTTCAGTGTATTCTTGACTTGTTTGCGTTTCAGCTGTATAGATTGAGGATTGGGTCAAAACTCAGATATAGTTTGCAGCACAAATATTCAGCAGTGTTTTTTTGGTGCATTTATTGGGAATTTTATAGACTGTTATTAGCTTGGATCTGCATTCATGCCAAGGTTCAGGTTACCTGATTAGAGCTCCACACGCATTGACTCGATATATAAATACTACAATTTCTTTCGCAGCATACTTAACTGGTTTCCTCTCAACGGTTCAACACAGTCCACTATGCGTATCAGCGTATTGTCTACACAGGAAACGGTGAGCATGTTTGGGACATGAGTAAATTTCACAAAAACACCAGGTATTATGATTTGTTTGCAGGAACCACAAGTTATGGTGCAAATTAATCCATTCACAAAAATCAAGGATTGACCGCTGCTCAATATACTTATTGGGGGATATTTAAAATAGCGAGATTTCCATATTTTGAGCTGACAAATTTATACAAGAGCAGAAGATCATGACAATGACAGATCAACTAATAAGTTACCCAAAAAAAGCAGCTGCATTTTGTTTGTTGTCATCAGAGAACTTGGTCAGTTTTCACCCTCTGTTGAAGCATTCGCAGAAAGGTTTTGAGCTGCTAGAAGCTTCATCTGCCGCTCAGCATGCTCCCGCTCACATTGGCTAATGCCCATGATGATGTCAAGCATGGTTCCAGTAGTGCCAAAGAAAACCAGTGGTGCCAAGGATTTCTTCTTTATCCCCACAGGAATAGCAATAAGAGCACCAGCAACTGAGAAGAACCAGGTTCCAAGAGCACTGCATGCACATGAAAAGTTGTATTAGCAAAGTATAATTATTTCAAACAATACTGCTGCCTGAAGGGTTGGCATTTTTACCGTGTGTACTTGCAAGCACTTAGTCATGTAAGTTCCCACATTATCTATATACATTTATTCATGTAAGTTCCCACATTATCTATATACATTTATTCTTTTTTGGCAGCAATTTTGACAAATGAGTCCATCACTCCATCTCAACAATGGAAATAGGGAAAAGAACGTTGTACATGTTTATGTTTCTCCACCATTCCAAATTTCAGATTCTTCAGATTATTTATTCACAGGGCATCAGCTACACTATCTATTGACAAAAGCATCGAAGTATCAAACTAGTGCCATTCTAGAATGATGGCATGCCATCCTGTGGCATATATGATTGTCTGTTTGCACTACACAAAATGATTACCTAAAATTTTGTGTGGCTATATTGTTTCCTAGCCTTTGTCCTTTTAGTTTGATTCTATGTTCTTACCTTTGCATGAGATAGTAGAAATCAGCCAACAATTGCTAGAATATCGTCAAACTTTATGATTGACATCCATTTAATCCTAAAGCACATACTTCTGACATAGCAAACTACAAGAGCAATTCAATGTAAAAATTGACAAGAATACACAACAAAATTGCAGTGCATTCACATTCTAGGGTTTCAGGAGTGTAACAGGTATCACATCAGGCAGCTATTACGTTAGTTCATACTACAAACCATCCAAAGATGCAGTGCAATTTATCTTTTCCAATACTTCTTTTTCTTGAAATTGCAGGAGAGCTGTGCACCATTATATATTAAGAAGAGAAGAGAGTCAAAAAGTACTCATACATGCCCATAACGGGAACAAAGGCTACAAGAACTTTCCAAAGAAACAACAAATACTACAACCAACGACTCTTACGGCCAAATATCATTTCTCATAATATTATATTTAACATGTAAAATTAAGTGAAATTCCATTTTGGAACCTTGAACTTTACTCAAAGTCCATTTTTCACCCTAAACTAAAATTGGTTGTTTTCATCCTCAACTTTCTAAACCGGATAAATAGCACCCCAAAACATATTTTCTAATGGTTTTGTTTGAAATAGAAGTGGTTTTCCTAGCTTACATTCTTATTATGCATATTTTGCTAATGTAGATGTCATTGAATTAGGTCCAGAACCATGAAAGTGGCCTATTTGAAGCTCATGTTAGCAAAAAAAACATATTATATTGGTCAAAACCACCATGAAATATGGATCTACGGTGTTATTTGTTCGGTTTTGAAAGTTCAGGGGTGAAAAACAACCGGTTTTGTACTTCAGCGTGAAAACTGGAATTCGAGTAAAAGGACAAGAATGTAAAATAAATTATGATCAATGCCAGCATAAGAGACTGTACAACAGTACATGGAATGCAGAAATTTCATGCTACACATAAAGAACAAGGCAGGGCAAAATAGGAAAGTGAATTACAGGGGTCCTTGTTACATAAGGAATAAAAGATAGAGAAATTTTCTTTTGTCACTTTCACAACAATAATACCATATTCTCTCTTTTGCAATAAAAAGGTATCACACTTCTCTTTTTTGCCATTATACATTAGTATGCATCTCTCTATTGCCATCGCCGTCTAGTCAACCAGGGTTAGCCGTCAAATTTCGTCCAACTTAAAATTTTATTTCTAGGATTTTCAGTTTTTCATTTATGTAAGGGCGTTGTGGTCTTTCATGGGCAAATATAACGATCAAATAGAGTTGACTGGATGGCAAAGGCAGCATATAGGTGGGCACCAATGAAGGAGTGGTAAAAGATTGCAAAATTTTGACGAGAGAAGAGAGAATACAATGTCAACAAGTGCTAAATTATTTTCTCAGCATTCAATATAACCATGTTTTGTTCTATGTAATGTGTGTCAAACATGGCCAAACAAATCATTTTAATGAAGCAGGATATGCAGTGACAATTTGACTATATAAAAGAAGAGATTCATAGACTCAACAGAGACATCAGAGTGAAACTGCAAGCCTCTTTTTATTACATGTGCTCACCATGGTAGCTTCTGTAGATTGACTAATTGGATACGCTTACTTAACTTTTCTCAAATTTATTTGAAATGCTCATGTAATTTAATTTCAATCTGTATAGTTACTGTTTGTATAGCCAAGGAACTTCCATGTGCAAAATCATGAATTGCATATTCAAATTCAATATATGAAAACATGATTAGAACAAAAAAATCTAGAAAAGTTAGTCAAAGCAATGTTTCTGCTCCTGCCATCCCTAAACATATCCCAACAACTATGTACCAGATGTGAATCCCCACTTCTTCAATCTGATTTATTGATGCAAACATAACATCTTCTACAATCAATGCCAAAGTTACATGGAAAGAACTTATGAGAAACATATATAGGTCAGTTTGTCTGGTCTTGTACATACGAAATCAGATAACTGGGTAATAGGCAAAAGCTACGACCTAGAAGTCTGTAGATAGTGAACACAGAGATGAAAAAAAAGAGCAAGCACACTAACTCAAGCTTAAGTGTGTTGCTGTTTTAGTGCAAACTTGAGATAGTTCACGCATAACTGAGGCTTTGGTAAGTTTAAACACTGCACTAAATCAGCTTCCAAAATCAATCAATGCATCGTACAGTAAATATCTTACAAAATTTTGTACTAGCAAATAAGGTCAAATATTATAATCAAAACAGGATGGCATAAATTATGTTAACTACCTTGGCCTGAATAAACAATCAGTACTAAGTAGCGAACTTGTATGTCAAAGAATCAATTTACAGGTTCACCAAAATTTATACCCAACAAGCCGATATTGTTCCTCAACCCAATGTCATCACACTATACTGCAAGTAAACCACATTATTTTAACATAGCAATTGTTTCTTTCATCTTTAGTGACTAAGTAACAGATGATTGCAGTTCTGCAGTAGGCCTTTAGCCTCTGAATCAGAAGCATGTAATTAATTTTAATGGTGCACTTCCCATAGAATGGTTTACTGAAAAATTGCAATGCTTCCACTCATTCCTCCAAATGCAATATTTTCTGTTAATTATTGTATTTATCCGCAAAAGAGGACCCTATCACCAATGTGAGGGAGAATAATAACAAGGAAATCGAGAACCAAAACCTAGCAGGATGCAAGAGACCAGAGAATTCCACGATTTGTGAAATCTAAGACGCGAGAGATTCGCGAGTGACCGAAATCTATGCCAACTAGACAAGTTAGATTAGATCGATCGCGATTGCAAGCAGTGAGAATCGAAAGGACTGAAAGCAGGGGAGAGGGTAGGGGGATCGGGGATCAATCTACCGACTGACTTGGACACGGAGCAGTCCTCCAGCTGCTTCTCCCCGCCGCCGACTCGCTCCATATCCTCTTCTCCTTCTTCTTCTTCTTCCCTTGCGCCGGGAAACAATAGGAAAGGAGCTGCTCGACGCAGTGGCGTGGTGCGGCAGCTGCGGAGCAAAGGAGGCGTCGGAATCGCGCTCCGGCTGGCCGGCGGCGGCGGCGTGGGTATGAAAATGCAGGACCCCCGCCCATGCTGAGCTGTCACTAGTTAGCGATGCCTCGTTTTGGCCCAACTAGTGAAATACCGCTTCTGCCCTTCTCTCGTCACACGGCCCAGGAAAGCCCACAAAGAGGAAGGGGGCGCAGGCTTGTGCAATATCGAATTTCTTTTATTTGTTGAACATTTTTATATTTTTATTTTCAAACTAAACCAGTCACGAACTTATTTTCATATTTGAATTTTTTAGCTATGTCAGGCTAAATTCTACTATGACTGATGTGGTAAAAAAAATAACGTTACTTCTTTGTTTCGCCATGTCAAATTAGATGGTGTTGTAGTGATTTAGTTTTAAAATTAAAAAATAAATATGTTTAAAATAATAATAATAATTCTGCAATATTTTCCATTTCTGGATGCGCTGCTTGTGCTCTCTTCTTACGTGGGTCCCGCCTGTCACAGAGAAGATACTGAGAGGCTTGAGTCAAATCGCGCCTTCTAGGCGGCGCGCGCCGGCGGGCGGCGGCGCAGAAAACCCATCCGCCTCCGGCCGGGGCGCTCCATTCTGGCGATTGGAGCACAGGTAAATAAATAATTCCTATGTCTTCCACCATGCTGTTGCTGATTCGGTGTTCTTCTTTTTTTTCCGGTTAATGATTCATGCGTCTCCGCACCGTAGGCAAGGTGTTTGTTGAATTGCCTGTGGCTGTGGAACTCATCAGGATTTGGGTTTGTAGATTATATTTGCAGTTTTGTAGTGGTTTCGTATGAATTAATCTGCTGATCGTCACAACAATTGAATAATCGGGAAACTAGCACACGTAGGTACATGTCAATGTCATAGAAAATGCATGAATTACCACCTAGGGAAACCACCAGTTTTCGATGTCTGAAGCGCATGGTGGGAGATCCAACTAGAATTGCAGTACATGGAGGAAGATAAACAAACCCTATCTTGCTTACAATATTACATCTTGGAGCTAATTGTCTAAATTTAGCTGTCATTGTCTTGTCTCTGATTTATTGTCAAGGCAAAAGATAAAATGGCAAGTTGGCAACCATGCAGTGCAGGTAATCTGCTACTCGTATGTCGTCCTTGTCTTGAGGATTTGACATCTGCCATCTTAACTGCTAAAAATAGATACCTGGTAGGTACATCAAACATAGTAGCATCATATTAAACTGGAGGATACACCTTGTATTTTCCCAATGTTTTACCATGCATTCATGCCCATTCAGAACAAATATCAAAGCAGAAACCGTTTGAAATTGATTGTACCAATATAAACATGTGGAACTAATGTAAATAATAAAATAATAACAACTGGGTACCACCCTTCTCTTCAGATATGAAATTGTAAATCCTTTGGTATACATTTGAAAACAAGACTGGAGTATTATATATATATATATATATATATATGTGTGTGTGTGACTATGTAAATAAATTCTGTTCAACGGTTTGGATAATATACCTTTAATGAAAGGTTGATTCAGTTCTGTACGCTTTGCACAGTTTTTCTAGTCCTCCGATTGATGTAAGGTCTGAAAAATTTTAAAGTTCGATGTTCTGGAGGGCTGGAAGATCGCTCCAAACTTGTGGAGGAATGGATTCGACTGATGGACAACCATTCAGTGATAAGTACTCTAGCAAAGTGATGTTCATGAGGCAACTAGGAATAAAGTTGGAGAAATCCCCGCAGCAACATAACTGAAACTTTTTCAAAGAGTTTGGCATGACAAGTTCGTTCTGAAATTCAAGGCTTGGGCAGTTGGAGATTTTCAAATCCTAGAGAAAATTAAAATCCCCTAACTTTTCAGTGGGCATTGACACTAGCTTTTCACAATTTTCAACATGTATATTGTTGATGGCTGCCAAGTAATCTGACTTAATGAATTCTTCAAGGCTCAATAAATTCCTGCACCCGTTAATGGATATGTCAGTGAGAGAAGAGAATTTGCAGACCTCCATACCACAAGAGAGATTGCTGAAAGATATGCTTCTTGAACCAGCAAATGAATACCGTGGCAGCAGCCAACTAGGACTAAATACATCACCACTGTAGTACTCCACTCTAAGGTGTTTCATATGTGGATGAGGATATAGTGTTAGACCACTGGACCATCGGGCTGTATATATAGACCCGATCTCCCTGTATAGTGTTAGAGTCTTAAGTCTATACACATTCTTACATGGTATCAGAGCAGGTCCAGACATCCTCGACGCGCAAGCATCCTCCCACCGACGAGCCGACCTTTTCTTCCCGTCGTCGACGTTTTCTCCCCGTCGCCAACTTTCTTCTCGGTATTCCCTCCTCGCTCTCTCGTCTTGGCTCCTTCTTCTTCCCGTCTTCTCCGCAGACGTTTTTTCTTTCTCCTTTTTTCACCACCCTCTCCAATCCCTTACTCCTCCACACGACAAGGCGACGGTCTCCATCCGCCTCCTCGTCTCGACTCACACCCGTCTTCGCCCTTCTTCTTGCTCCGTGCATCTTTTCTCCTCCGACGCCGAGGCACCTCTGCACTCGTCGTCTCCATCGGCTGGAGCTATCCGCCCTCCATCGGCTGGAACCCTCTCTCGATTCCCGCTTTTCCGACACGCTCAACTACTCCCGGACGCGAACCTTCTCCACTCGCGTCCGAGCCACTCCGACGTGTCCACGTGTCCACGGACACGAATCTCTGCCTCTCGGACGCGAACCTCCTTTCTTCGCGTTCGGCCCCTCTCTGAGTTTTCGCATCCGCCCCACTCCTTTGCCTCCATGAGTTCAAGGACGTGAAACTTCTCTTCATGGACGTGAATCTTCGCACGTCCGTGACCCACCCACTCTCTGACCTACCTACTCTGCCCATCACCTTTCCCTCAACTACTCCGTTGCCTACTCTTCATCAGCCAACCACTCACCATCGGCTGGTTGGCCCACCCTTCTCTCTCATCGGCTCACTCCCTATCGACCTATCACTTTTCTGATCGGCCGATCTCCCTTCTCATCGACTTCTTCCCATCGGCCTCTTACTCCCATCGGCTTCTTGCCCCTGCTCCCCTCTTATCATGGCCACCGAGTCAGCCCTTAGCTCCGGCACTCTTCCAATCGACAAATCTACTCCAGCTCTTGGCACCTCAGACCACACCTCGGGCACCACCTCGCCGATCTTCTTACCCCCCTACGTCGCTATGAACGTGAAATCTCACGTTCCCATCTCTCTTGACCTCAACGCCAACTACTCCAAGTGGGTTTTCTTCTTTAAATCTCTCTGTGGAAAGTTCGGCCTACGGTCACACATCAATGGCTTCGCTCCACCTCGACCCGATGACCCCCAGTAGGATATCGCCGAGTGCTGCGTGCGCAGCTAGCTGCTCGACTTGATCGACAACTCTGTCCTCGACCTCGCCATGGAAGATACCGACCCCACCGCCCGGGATCACTAGGTGGCTATCGAGCGGATCTTCCTCGCAAACAAGCAGCCCCGCACCATCTTCTTACTCAACGAGTTTCACTTCATGGTACAAGAAAACTCTTCTGTCTTCTCGTACTACTAGCGCCTTAAAGTAAAGGCTGCTGCTCTCCGGGATGTCGGACACCCTGTGGCCGACTCCCAACTCGTCTTTGCCCTCCTGCGATGCCTCAACCCACGCTTCTCCAACACCGCCGATGATATCACCAACGCCACACCCCTTCCGTCGTTTGCCTGGGCCCATAACATGCTAGTTCTCAAAGAACTCCGTCTAACCAACGACGAGAAGATCGTGGCCCACACAGCTCTCCTCGTCGCCGCCGATGATCATTGCTATCGAGCTTCCTGGGTTGCCGTCCCCTCCCGCGGCTCTGGCAGCCATGGCCCTAACCATGGCAACGCAGCCCGCACTGGTGGCACCGGCAAAGGCAAGGGCAAGAACTGGCACGGTCCGATGCAATCGCAACCTGCTTCAGTCCCTGCCCAGCCTACCGGTCCCATGGGTCCGTGGCTCTGCTACAACCCCTAGGCACCCTAGCCCCAGCCACGCAGCCCTATCGGCTGGCAAACAGGGGTTCTCGGCGCCCATCCTCAGACCCACATGGCATCGGCTCCTATCCTGCGGCCTCAGCTGATGTTACCGTCACTATCCACCCAGTCGGTTCCCTCCTAGAACCAGGCTGGCCTCGTCGCCGCCCTCAACCAGATGACGCTCCAACCTCAGCACCCTTGGGTGCTGGACTCTGGTGCGTCCTCCCACATGGCATCATTGGCTAGTATACTCCGCTCTTGTCATCCCTCCTCCTCCCCCTTTGTCACCATCGGCAATAACCACTCTCTTCATGTCCAATGCCGTGGCGACTCCTTTCTATCTACACCCACCTCTAACCTTCCCCTTCGCAATGTCCTCATTGTACCCTCCCTTATTCATAATTTCATATCTGTTCGCCAATTCAAATGAGATAACAATTGCTTAATTGAATTTGATGCTTCTGATTTCTCTATGAAGGATATCCCAACCTGACGATAGATCCTTCGCTGCAATAGTGGCGGTGACCTCTACACCATCCCCACTGCGCCGTCTACTCCACACACTAGCGTCGCCCTCTCCACCAACCTCTGGCATCTTCGCCTTGGCCACCTTGGCCCCGACGCTGTCGCCAACCTCTGTCACAGCGCCTCCATCCAGTGTACCTATAGCAGCTCCACAGTTTGCCACTTGTATCAACTTGGCAAACATGTGCGACTGCCATTTTCTAATTCTCTATCTTGTACTTCGCGACCGTTTGAGCTTATACACTGTGATGTATGGACTTCTCCGATTAAAAGTGTCTCCGGTAATCAGTATTATCTTGCCATACTTAACGATTACACACACTATTGCTGGACTTTTTCACTCATCAGCAAATCCGAGGTCGCCTCCCACCTAACTAACTTCACAAACTATATTTCTAACTAGTTCAACCTCCCCATCAAACCTCTATAAGCCGATAACGGTACGGAGTTAGTCAACCGTACTGTTCAAACCTTCCTCACCTCCAAGGGCATCCATCTACTCCTCTCCTGCCCTTACACCTCTCCCCAGAACGGCAAGGCCGAACGTCTCCTTCGCACCTTCAACAACATAAGTCGCACAATGCTGCTTCATGCCCAACTACCTACAACTTACTGAGCAGAAGCACTAACCACTATGACTTACCTCCTCAATTGGCGCCCGTGCTTCTCCATTCTCCACAATGTTCCATACAACCTTCTTTACCACACGGCGCCCGACTACTCCCACCTACGCGTTTTTTGGTGCCTCTGCTACCCAAATCTCATCACCACTGCTCCTCACAAACTCGCTCCCCGCTCCACTGCCTGTATTCTCCTTGGCTATCCCTCATCTCACAAGGGATACCGATGTCTCGATCTTTCCACCCGCCGGATCATCATCTCTCGTCATGTTGTTTTTGACGAGACCTGCTTCCTCTTCGGTCTGCTTAATCAGAGATCCTCATCTAGCGATCTTAACTTCCTCCTCACCAACACCGTGCCGTCCCGGTCTCCTCCATCGTTCTCCCCACCAGCCCCCTCATCGGCCGCTCCTGAGGACTTACTGTTCAGCTATCCCACTACTCTTTGATCCAATATCACTCCTATCGGACCCCTATCGGCCCCACCACTCTCATCAACTCCGGCCGATTCTATCCCCTTTCCATCGGACACCTCACCCCTATCGGCTCCTCAGCCCTCATTGGCTCATCACCACCCATCGGCTTATCCGCCTCCATCGGCTCCTCAGCCTCCATCAGCTCCTTCCTCCTTATCAGCTACTCCATCTTCATCGGACCGATCAAACCGATCGGCCCATCCAACTCCATCGGCTCAGGTCGATCTAGTTCCACCATTTCCTCTTACATACAGCCACCGATCCCGAGCCGATGACGCCCCTCCCCAACCTATTCTCCCCACACCTACCACACTCACATCGGCTCCCGTCCCCTCTACCTCTCACATGGTTACCCGCTCACAAACTGGGTCTCTCCGTCCCACCAAGCGCTACGGGCTCTCCGCCGTCCACTGCTCTATCTTGTCCATCCCGACGACTTCTCGTTCTGCCCTGATTGATCCTCAGTGGCACGCGGCCATGGCCGACGAGTACAAGGCCATCATGGACAACGAGACCTGGCGCCTCGTCCCTCGCCCTCCCGATGCCAACATTGTGATCGGTAAGTGAATCTTTGAGCACAAGTTCCACTCCGATGGCTCCCTTGCCCGTCACAAAGCATGCTAGGTAGTTAGGGGTTTCTCCCAACGCCCTGGTGTCGATTACGACAAGACTTTTAGTCCCGTCATCAAACCCGCCACCATCCGGGTTGTTCTCATCTTGGCTGCCTCGCACTCCTGGCCGATCCACCAGCTTGACATGAAGAACGCCTTTCTTCACAGTTATCTGATGGAAACGGTCTACTGCTAGTAGTCTCCAGGCTTCGTTGACCCCTCTTGTCCCGACGATTTCTGCCTCTTTCAGCGCTCTCTCTACGGCCTCAAACAAGCCCCTCGGGCCTGGTACCAGCGTTTTGCTGCCTACCTTCGGCACATCGACTTTGTGGCCTCCGTGTCCGATAGCTCCCTCTTTACTCTTCACATCGGCAACGCCACTGCCTATCTCCTCCTATACGTCGACGACATTGTTCTTACAGCGTCCTCGACGTCCCTCCTACACCAGATCATGGCTCAACTCCACTTCGAGTTCGCTATGACCGATCTCGGTCCCTTCCATCACTTCCTTGGTATCTCTGTCATCCGTTCTTCTCACGGGCTCTTCCTTTTCCAGCGCCAGTACGCCATCGATCTTCTCCAACATGCGGGCATGGCCGAATGTCACCCCACAACCACTCCGGTCGACACTCGAGCCAAACTCTCCGCTACCGATGGCTCACTCATCGCTGATCCCTCTCAATATTGGAGTCTTGCTAGTGCTCTCCAATACCTCACCCTCACATGGCCTGACCTCACCTACGCCGTCCAGCAAGTGTGACTTTTCATGCACGCTCCGCGCGAACCTCATCTCGCGCTGCTCAAGCGCATCCTTCGCTACGTGAAGGGCGTAGGTGAAGCCGAGTATAGTGTCACGGTCTAGCGCCGAAGCCGAGTACCGCGCCGTCATCCACGCCATCGCCGAGTGTTGCTAACTTCGCCAGCTCCTCTAGGAGCTCCGTGCATCTCTCTCCTCTATGACCGTCATCTATTGTGACAATGTCAATGCTGTCTACATAACTGCCAACCCGGTTCATAATCGATGCACGATGCACATAGAGATCGACATTCATTTTGTCTATGACAAGATCGCATTAGGACAGGTTCGGGTGCTCCATGTGTCATCGACGCACCAGTTTACCGATATTATGATCAAAGGCCTCCTTACGCCTTTGTTCACCAGTTTTCGATCCAGTCTCTGTGTCCGTTCCCCTTTCGCTGCGACTGCGGGGGGTGTTATACCACTGAACCACTGTGCTATATATATATAGACCCAACCCCTCATATAGCGTTAGGGTATTAGTCTCACTATACATATTGTTACACATAGCCCCTCAAGAACATCAAGATGATTATTGTTGGTACTGCTATGCTCTTTACTCCAAGATAAAATCAGCACATCAAGGTATATCTTCTGCTGTAGATCCTTGCTGATCACGTTACCCTTATTCTCAAACTCCCATGGAGCTGGTTCATATGCTTTAATTTATTGATACCCCACCCCAACAGCTTTCCAACATCATATTCCTGTAGATCTCAGAGATGAGTCAACTTCCCCATTTCAGCAATATTTGATAATACCTGGTTATTTTCAGCTTCAAATTTTCTAAGGTTGATCAATGTCTTCAATTGTTAAATAATAGTGATGAAAATTTGGTTTAAATAAAATTAATAAAAATAATTTATATTAAAATTAGTAAAATTAGTTTATATTAAAATTATCATTGTTTAATTGATTTATATTAAAATTATTTATAAAAAATATGGTGAGCGTGTGTGTGCGTTGATATAGGTAAGGTCATAAAAATCTATGCTTTTTTTTATTTATATATAGATATTAAATTCAGAAAATAAATAAATAATTACTAAAAAAATTAGAGAAATTTTGGACGAAAATTGAGAAATTAATTTTTGGAATTTGTTATAGGAACCAACTGAAAATTACGAGCAAGCCAAATTAACAGTACAGATACGCTCCATCAGAAAATGGGTTGAAGGCGGTGCATGAACGGGTTAGCGTGGACTAAAGAAGGCCGTATGCAACTGGGCTGACGAGTAGGCTGACTTGGCAGCCAGGCCAAGAAGTCAGCAGGCCAACGGAGTAGACTGACGGCGAGAATCGGCCTAACAGCGCGAGCATGCACACACGGCGAGAGAGAGGCTGACAGGTGGGCTAGGCCTATTAGTGGGCACGGGCCTAGGCACATGAAGGCGCTGTAGCTGATATGTGAGCTAAGCCTATCAACGAGTATGGGTACAGACACAGAGAGGCGTTGCAGTTGATAGGTGTGACCGAAAGAGCGACGTGGCGCGCATGTGCAGGCGTAGGAAATCCTAGAGGCGACATGGTGCAACAGAATTGGTTCGGAAGCGAGGGAATAGTGACCAAGCGGGATTCTCTATGAAGAAGAGTCAGACTTTGTGGTCAATCAGGTGTTCGGTGACGTGGATCAATCTAGAGCATCTATTTTGAATCCAACAATTAATAAATAGAGTAGCGGTTATGAAATAGTAAGGGTATTTTCAATTCCTAATGCAAAGATATGTAAAGTTTATGTATATTCTCAAATAAAAATGATGAGTGTGACTAGGCACATGCAGACTTGCACGACAAAAATTATCACCTAATCAACAATATGGCAATAGGGACCGAGCTCCGATCCAAAAACTCTATTGATAAATGCAAATAGAACAAAATTATTATCCAAAAAAAAACTGCCCCCTTCAGGTGGAGTGGGGACGGGGACGTTCCCCGGGTCCCCGGCCCCGATTCCCCGTGGGTGCCCCGAGTAGATTAATCACATGTAGATATCTCCTCTGGCCCTACAGCCCATAGAAATTAAAAGCCCACTTAGAGGCCTAATTCATAGGTGCTTGTATATAAACCAAAAAAAAAACTCCTTAGGTCACTTCTCCAATCCTCCTACCTTTTCCCCTTTCTCTTAGAGACTCAGATCCAATCGAAAGCCGGCAGGGGGCGAGGCCTCCAGGTCGCTAGCCGGTCGCGCCTCCTGCAGGCCACGCCAAGATGCTGTCGCCGCCTCCAAGGCCCGAGCCGCTCGCTGGTGCAGCAAAGCAAGAGGACGGCCGACGACACTTGCTGCATCCGCATGCCTGCATCCACTGCGCTCGTTTTCTTTCCGTTTCTTCTCTCTCTCGTGCTGATGGCTCGATGCAGTTGATGCTTGGGGTTTGAGAACGAAATCATGTAGCTTCTGATTGTAAGGTCTGTGTCTCTGTGGCCATGTACGTACTATGAGAAAAAAAGATAATGAATGTTCTCCATCACCATTTTTCTCTATCTGTTCTTCCTTGTTTGTTTTTCTCGATCAGTTCTTCCTTCTTGTTGATTTGTTTTTTCTTTTCTATGCAAATGAGCAATGGCAGCCTTGTCCGGTGTGCGCCCCAGTGGGATCCCCGTGTCCCCGGTGGGACTCCGGGACGGGAGAAAAACTGCCCTGGCGCCGGGGATGGGGAGGGGTGGGTGATCGACTGCATGGGGACGGGGACGAGGGACCATAAGCCGTCGGGGATGGTCCTGCTATCCTTATCAATGGTTGAAAAAAATTATCTCTGCGACTTTAAAAAGTGATGTTAGCGTGGTGGCGCCAGAGTCGTTGTTAAAATTTTTTAAGGTTATATTTGTAAAATAATTTTTTAAAAAGAGCTAAAATATAAAAAATATAGCGAAATGTACCTAGACTAATAAATTAAACAACAGAAGATTAACATGGTGCTGAGAAAACTTTAATAAAAAACACCCTCAATTTTAAATTAAATTGAACGAATTACCCTTCCCTCTTAGCCATCCTAAGGTGATATTGATTCATTACGGTAGTAATTTAACAATGTGACAATATAGTCAACAAAATAAGGTAACAAATTGATAAAAAGATATGGTTGGCCTATATGTCACTCTGCATTTTTCTTTCTCTCCTTTTTCCTTCTAACCCTGTTCCTCCTATCTCTATTTATATTCTTCTTCCTTCTAACCCTACCTCTCTCACTCTCTTTCATAAAGCCGCCCAGAGATTGCTTGGATGGCAATTGTAATGATGTCATGGTGGCTACCAAGCCAACTGGCCTAGCTGTGACAGAACTAGACTAGTAATTTTCTGTGCAAGCCAGTCGAGAGAAGAGGAATCAAATGCCCACAATTATCACGGCCCATGCATTGGGTCCCATTCATGGGCTATATATGCTGAACCTTGTAGTAAGATGCTATACTCATTTGCTATATAAGCTGCTGTACAAGATGGGGTGTGAAATGAAATATAGAAAAACTCCCAATATTCAAAGTCCTCTAATCCTTGTCTCAACTATTTGCTTTGTTCTCATAGAATCCTCTCAAATCTGCCTACTGCTGTGGCAGAAATCTCTGTGCCATAAAACTTTGGTACTATAGAACCATCGTCCTAGAGAAAGTCATGGTACATATCGCAACTACAACAACAAGTGGAAGCCATGGAGTAGCAGAACATCCATTTCAGCAATGTCCTCATCTATAGAAGGTAGGAGGCTGTTGTGTAGGGATCCCCATGGATTGGCCACAGATAGTTTAGAGTTAAAATAAACTTTTTATTTTTAATATTAACTTAGTTTATTAAATTAAACTAGAGTTGATCTTAATTTACTTGTGGACAGATCCACGTCCATCCCTATCCTCACGACATTGAAAAAGAAAAAGGAGAGACCCAAGCTGTGGTGACCAAGTTGGACCTCAATCTGAGTGGATGGTGTCCACAATTTGAGGCTGCATTCTTAGGATCTGTGTGAGGAGGTAAACAATCTCAAGCATCAAACACATCAACAAATAGTTACTGCCTCAAGTTGCAACTCCCACACCATCACACTCCTTGTTGATGGAAGAGAGAAATGTGCCACTCCTGGGATTGTATCATCTTCCACATCTTCCATTCCAACTGTAAAGGCAAAGAACCACGATGCTCTATGCCTTTGGCTATGTTTGGCCATTGGATCAAACGTTCACGCATGAGATCCTACGCACGCTAACGCAATACAATTGGGCTATTGGTCACCACCTTCATCAATATACCGCTAGAGAAGGGTATGAATCATTCCACTTGTTCTAATCCTACGCATGGAAAGTCCCTACTCATGGAAAGTCCCTGGATCATGAGGATGGGAATTGGGGAATGAGTTTCTAAGCTTTTCCCAATTTAATGGTTTGAATCCATAAAATTAGCAGATGTGTGGTGAACATTAGGCATCTCCAATGGGCTGCTTTTACGGGTGCTTGAGGGAAAAATGGGTTTATTTTCTTACCTAAGATTAGATTGGCGCTAATACTAGGAGGCCACTACTTTCTATAGGGTCAATGCTTGGGCGCTGCTTAATTCATGTAATAGCGTGCATGCTAAGGGTGAGAACGGATCAAAAACGGTTGGAAACTAGCTATACCATATTTGTTTTTATATTTCTTTCGAAATAGGATTTAGAATCGAAAATCTCGGATATGAAAATATAATCGAATATTGCCAAATACAGATACAGAATGAATACGAATCAGAACAAATACAATAACAAATATTTTATTGGAATGTAAAAACCCTCAAACTAAATTTTATTAACCAACAAAATCGTGAGTGTAGAGGATGGTGACACGGTGAGTGGTGGCTGTGGCTAGTAGGAGATAGTGGTGGTGGCGTGCGACAGGGGCCAGAGGATGGCGATAGTGCATGACAAGGGATATAGTGGCGACAACGTCGGGGTGGCTGGATGAGGGGAGTGGCACTATGGCGGGAAGAGGGGGTGGCCGAGTGGGGCAGCGACGGCTGTGGTAGCTAAGGGCCTGAGGGGATCAACGACTATATCCTGCGACAAAGGCTCTACATGGACTGGAGGAGTTAGGTTAGGGTTAGTAAAAAAGATTATTGGGATGGGCTTATGGGCCATTTGGTCATAGGCTAATTGTAGATATTTGAGAATTTTTTTGATAGTTTTTAATTGATTCTTAAATCTACCGAATAATATCCTTACTATATTCATTTCTGTATTTGAGAAAAAAAAATCTGTTTTCGTTTTCGAATCTGACATTATCCGAAAATTATTCAACCAAGAGTATGCGTATCTGGAAATTCGGTTGGATAGTGGATAATATCCGATTCCTTTTTCACCCAAAAACATGCAGCGACAAACAGGCATGCTACGGCGAACAATAAGCATCCAGCTTGCTTCCTTGCGTTGAAACACCAAGCAATTATCTAAGGCGGTTAACCTTTTCTCTTTTTTAAGCACCTGTTTTAGCACTCAGCATTGAAGATGGCCTTGCTTCGATGTTTGCAGTACCTTGAAGCAAATCCAGCCGTGATATTTTTTGGTGGTTTGGCATGCCGTGATTTGAAGCAGACGGGGCCAGGAGAGATATCACGAAGTTGGCCTACTACGCCCACCCTATATATCGGCCATGATTTCAGCCTTCCTACATAAAAAATCTTGGCCCAGAAAAAGCCCATCAACTTTTGCGTGCTCTGATCGGAAGGCCCATAAAAGCCCATCAAGTTGCCTCCTTCCTTCCGCCGCTCCCCCTTCCCCGCACGAAACCCTCGATTAAACCCACCCTCCGCCTCCCTCTGCCGCCCGCCGGCGGCCGCCACGAACCCACCCCGTCCCCCGCGTCTCGCTCCTCCCTCCCCACATGGACCCCGACTTCCGGTTCGACCCGGACGGCTCTGACGACGACGGGGCTGCGCCCGCGCGGCGGAAGCCGGCGCAGTCCCCATGGGAGTTCTCGTCCTACGCGGAGTCCGTGGCGGCGGAGCACGCACGCCGCCGCACCACCTCCATAGACGAGAAGATCTCCCAGGCCCTGCGAGGGAGCCATGGCGGCGGCGGCGGTGGGAAGCCTGCTATCTCCGACGGCGACTCCGAGGGCGACGACGATTCGGAGGTGGAGGATGATAGCGAGGAGGATGACGAGGAGGGGGTGGTGGAGGGGGAGATTGATGACGAGGAGGACGAGGTTGAGGAGAGCGAGGATGATGACGAGGAGGAGGTGGAGGTGGATGGGGAGGAGAGCGAAGGTGAGGAGAAGAGTGACGAAGAGGAAGAGGTCGAGGAAGAACAAGAGGGGGAAGAGGGGGAAGGAGACGAGGAAGCCGAACAAGAGGTGAGACTTGCGCAAGTTCATAATCTCCATTTTTTTTCTGCATATAATTTAGCTCTGGATGCTCAACTTGCTTGCTGTCCAATTCGTTAAAACATCAAACAATCATTTGCATCGTTTCAATCTGCACTATTTTCAGTAATTAACCACAGTGTTTAGTGCAATCCGTGACATGCTTATGCATTGGTGTATTCACAGGAAGAAGACACGGACAAGAAGAGTGGTGCAGTGGACCCTTCTAAATTTTTTGCATCGTCTGAAGGAGCGTCATTCCATGCAAATTCGTTTCTTGAGCTGAACTTGTCACGGCCACTTCTTCGAGCCTGTGAAGCACTTGGGTACCAAAAACCAACGCCAATCCAGGTTTACAACTGCAAACTCCTCTTTACTTGTGAATAACATTGTAACTGCAAACTCCTCTTTACTTGTGAATAACATTGTAAGCATGAATATCTTCAGTCCTTAATATAAACTGCAGACTTTGAAGACTTCGAAACCATAAGAAAAATGAATGGATGATATAGTTTATGTATATTAGGATATTTATATTCTAAATGTGGTCTTGACATGTGACTCAGTTCAAAGGACACAAACTGCTTTTAAAGGTGTGACTTGGGCCTTTTGCGTGGCTTGTTAGTTTGGTTTGCAAGTCTTAAAATAAAGCTTCCATGTTTATCTTGACCATGAGAATATAAGGTTCATGTAGCGTTAGCTTGACATTAATCTATGTTCCATAGATATCCACAGTTATCTTTAAGGACTAAGGAGTGGTATTAGGTGAACTATGGTTTTCTGTGCTGTTAAACTCTTCTTTATCAAGTAAATTCTATTCCTGTATGCACTTACTGAGGTGGAAATTCGATTTTGTAATTACAACATGTCAACCGTAAAAGCGGTCAACAGTTATATTATTTTATTTTAATGATAGCCAAGATATTTCTGTTGTCAGAATTTGTGCTTGTCTGCTGCCAGTATAGTTTGATAAAACTGTGCATATTCTAAGCTAATAAGCACATCTGCTAAACTACTTGTATTTTCATGAAGCTGACAATTAGTGCAAAAATTAGCAAGTCGTGGTTATAGTTTGATACCGCATTTTTTTATTATAAATGAGAATCCTTTAATTGATAAAAAACAGAGTCTTCTGTTATTATTTTCGGTGAAGTAACATTTTCTTTTTTAAATCACGTAATAATACCTTATGGATCCATGCTGGCTAGTTAATTTGGTTTCCAATTTCCTTTATTCTTTTTTTCTTGCTTATTCCAGGCTGCATGCATACCGTTAGCATTAACTGGACGGGATATATGTGGCAGTGCTATAACAGGATCTGGGAAGGTATATATAATTAACAAAAACTTCCCTGTTGGGAGCATTTTGAAGCAGGATCTATCTTTAGCTTAACTG
Source organism: Oryza coarctata (assembly GCA_030770085.1). NCBI lineage: Eukaryota > Viridiplantae > Streptophyta > Magnoliopsida > Poales > Poaceae > Oryza > Oryza coarctata. The sequence goes on along the minus strand of CM061485.1, from coordinate 10,498,604 downwards.
AACTCTTTATAGACAGCTGCTTTCTCATTACCTGTGCTGGAACGCCTACTTTTCCGGCCCAAACGTGTACCTGCAATTAGGGTGCTTATCCTTACTCCAACAAGAGAGTTGGCTGCTCAGTAAGTTCTATATATTCAGTTCTCAATGAAACCATCTTTGATATTAGCTCATTCCTTCTGTTATTTTTTTTATCATGGCTGAAGCTCCAATAAGGAATTTCCTATGTTTGCTCTATTTGATTAGTTGTTTGTTTGATGTTAATTTTTTCCTGTGCTGTTTGATAAACTAACTGCCAATGTTGTGATGATATGTTTTAATATGTATTTTTCTTGAAGCTATACTTTAGGGATGATTGCTATTTTTTAATTGTATTTAGGGTGTCAGTTTCTTTTTGCCATTTCAATTTTGTTTTGTAAATTGATATATGATTAAAATGCTGAATTCCCATTTTCAAATAGTCAAATTTGAATGTTTGAATATCTCTTTCTTGACATTTGTTTTTATAATCTCTACTTTTAGTTGTCCTAAAATCATAGCAACAAAGTTTACTGCACCTCATTTGTCTAAGATGAATACCACATTTCGCATAAGGAGATCCTAAATGAATGGTTGTGTAACATTACTTATGGAAAAATTATCTTAAATGCTGGCATATATCACATGGTGCTTATCAGTTTTATATTATTACAGTATTTTTAAGTGTACTTACCATTCATACAACTATAAATGCAGGGTCCATAGTATGATCGAGAATTTAGCCCAATTTACTGATATCAGATGTTGTCTCATTGTTGGTGGACTTTCAACTAAGGTTTATTTTATTCTATTTGTTTGCTGACCTCTATTTTTCTTTCTTGTGTTTTACTCCGTGGAAGTAGAACCCCCATGTTTTTATTACATTTTAGTTATCATCCTGCTTATGAAGCCAACAAAGTTTTAAGCTGTTCAAATGTTATCCATCCATGTACCATTTCCCTTGATAGAAACTTATTTGAAACTGTGATCAGGCATACTATTATGTGGGCTGCTTTGGCTCAAACTAAGAGCACCAGAAGAAATGGAACTGTTTGTCTGTTGTAGTTGCCCTTTTGTGTCACCGTGGTAAATATGGCTGCTTAAAAACCATGTTATTTAAATATTTAACAATAATTAAACAGGGAATGGGAAAGTTTGATATCTGCTAGCGCTTTAAGTTTCTGTTGTTGAATTTGGAACTATAGCGTCCACTTCTGTGGTAATATTTCTGATTGTTTACATGCCTTTTCTATTATCCTTTGTTGTATTTTCTGCTTAGTTTCTGGGTTAAATGCTGACAGAATGATACATATCTTACCAGGTACAAGAGGTAGCTTTAAGGTCAATGCCTGACATTGTTGTAGCTACTCCTGGGCGTATAATAGATCATCTACGCAATTCCCTTTCCGTTGGGCTTGAAGATCTTGCAATCTTGATCCTTGATGAGGCTGATCGTTTGCTAGAACTTGGTTTCAGTGCTGAAATTCAGGAACTGGTAACTTACAAAATTCTTTGTTTCCCAATTCTTGCTTTCTCTGCACTTTTGTAGTTTGACATTTGGGCCTTGAATGAATGTTCTTCCTGTGGGTCTGTTGGAAGCAGAGCAGCTGAATTAATGAGATGCTTTTTCGTCAGCAGCATGCTGTAGATTAGGCATTGTTCACTGAACATGGTTACAGACTTGCAGCTGTTTTATGTTGATGCAGAAAAACATTGTATAAAAATCAAAAGCATCATACATGTTACTTCATTTTCTTGTTCATCTTCTACATTTGGAGAAACAAAATTGTGATGAGTCTTTATTTAAATACTGAATGTTCTTTGTTCATTGTTTTATGATGGATAGCTTTCTATTGTTTGGGATGAATGGTATTGCTGGAGATTGGAAAGGGAGGCTGTGGAAGTTCTTAGGGCTGAGCTGGGTGTTGGGAAAAGAGTACTCAGTGGTTAAAATCCAGAATTGGCCATTTAAATCTTTCTGGGTCCTTATATCTACTCAATTCTCAAACATTCTAAGAATGATTCTGTTGTCATCTATATCTTCAAGTTTGGACTTGGGGGCAGTTATTCTCTTTAAAAATAATTGATTTTATCCTTGTTTTTATAAGGAACCCACAATTCTGACTGTAATGGACTTCTGGTTTCATAATAAATGCAGATTCGCATGTGTCCTAGAAGAAGACAGACAATGCTATTTTCTGCTACGATGACAGAAGAAATTAATGAGCTTGTGACACTTTCACTGAACAAACCAGTCCGTCTTGAAGCTGATCCTTCTCTGAAACGGCCTGCAACATTGACAGAAGAGTACACTTTTTATCCCAAGTCTAAACATTGAGTTTATGTGTGCTGTATTTCATGACTAACGTCATATCCATTTCCTAATTATTTTTTCATCATCAGGGTTGTTAGAATACGAAGAGCACGTGAAGCAAATCAAGAAGCTGTTCTACTTGCTCTCTGTTTGAAGACTTTCAAGGATAAAGTAATCATTTTCAGGTTTGTGTTTTGGAGAAGCTGATCATTATTTATGGCTTTATGCTTTTGTCAATGACTCAATGTAACAGTTCCTCAGTTTTGGGCATTTCTTGAAGTATAGTTTGGTTTACTTCTATTCTGCTCACTTGCTCAGTGTTAACCAAGAGTATGTTCAGGGTAGTACAGTCTAGTGGGCAGCGTGTATTTCACTGGATTCTATGAAATACATGATTGTGATTCATGCAATACTCACTAAGTCCAGCAACAGATGTAGTGCATGGACATGTGTGCCGCCATTCTGTAGGAACTATTGTCATTTGTCTGCATCACATGTTGACACATAGTTAATGCATGTTTGTGTCATACTATTGCTGTTACTCCCAGGCTCCTATTTACCATCCTACTGCATGTTTGTGTATTGGATGATTCTAGTACTTGATTACATGCATATTTTGTATAATATTGATATTTCATGTCCCTTTCCAGTGGGACAAAGCATTCTGCTCACAGATTGAAAATAATATTTGGTCTTTCTGGGATGAAAGCTGCTGAACTTCATGGCAACCTTACACAGGCACAGCGGCTTGAGGTGATTTTATGTTACAGTTCTTCCTTTACCTTACTTTTACCATCTCCTTAGCTCACATCCATATGTTTCCTCACTGTAATTTTTATTATCATGGTAGCTTTTATGTTACGAACTCTTTATTTTCCAGTGTCTTCATTAAAATGTGCTTACCACATAGTGGCAATGTAGTATATTATCAGATATCAGATTGTGTATAAAACTTATCATTATGAAAACGACTGTGCACATGTAACATGTTTTTAAATTGTTTTGGCAATATTCTAGTTCTTTCTTGCATTGTACATTTTGATACCTCTGCTCATTGCTCTAGCATCTTCATTAAATGGAAATTTTCATTCTTCTATAGGCTTTAGAGCTTTTCAAAAAGCAAGAAGTGGACTTTTTGATTGCAACCGATGTTGCTGCTCGTGTAAGTAAATTTTTATATCTTTCTTTATTTTCATATGTTGAATAATAAGATTGTGTTCTAATAATGGAAATAGAAAAGATTATGTAAGAGGTATAGAAATACATTTGTTTAATATTTCATTGTTTTTTTGTTGATTAATTGTTGGTTTGACATGTAGGGGATTGATATCGTTGGTGTTCGAACTGTAATAAATTTTTCCTGCCCACGTGATGTCAGAACGTAAGCACTAAATAAGTGGACACGGTTCCACTATGTTTGTTCTTTTGCATGGCTGCTGTTTAGTTTATGTGAAGCTTCAAATGTTTATGAATTATTCATACTTATGTGTTACATGGTTTGATGAGAGTATTGTTCATTGGATATATGTACACTATAAAATTCCTCTTGGTTCAGTTCATATATCAATTTTTATGATATGAATCTCTTATATACTGGCATGCTGTTTAGCTCACCACCAGTAGCATATCTATTTCAAATTTGGTTCCCAGAATTGTAACATGCACTTTCTAATGATAATACTATTCATATATGTATGACACAAGTTATATGAATGTATCAGTGAATGATATAGTTTTGGCAATTAATACAAGGGAGTTAATCATTTGTTGAGTATTGTTTGTGGGCCTTGCAGAATCCAGAGTCCCATTATATATGCCATATTTCTGGTCTTTCTGTCTTTTATCTGATTATTTGGACATCTTGCTGCAACATTTCAGAATTTTGCATTGTTGGTTTAGGAGAAAAAAGGTTACCTTCCAGAGAATGTATGCATTGTGTGTGTTCTGTTTGTAAGCCTCCACATGGACCAGCCTAGATACATGTCATTTTTCTCTTAAGACAATGAATCCTGTTGTCCTTTTTTTGTCATGCAGTCATGAGGAAGAATTATCCCATTTAATTATGTTCTTTTTCATAGATGTTTCTTGTTTATGCTGTTGCAGTTATCTACATCGTGTCGGACGCACTGCTCGTGCAGGAAGAGAAGGATATGCTGTGACATTTGTTACCGACGATGATAGGTCCCTCCTGAAAGCTATTGTAAGTATATTGTTATTTGCAATGGTATGCGTACCAAAAAAATTCTAAAAAAACTCTACAGAACACTAAAAGCCTTGTGTTATATCATATAAGTTAAAAAAAACTCTACAGAACACTAAAACCTTGTGTTATATCATGTAAGTAATGAGTACTCTCATATGATGTAAGCTGTTGGTAAAAATTTAGTAGGAAATGTCAGTAGCCGTATCTTCATACCGCGCTAGTACTCCTACAACTTCACTTTCCAGCCTTGGCTTGAAAACTGCAGTTTGTAATCCATTTCTGATTCCCTTAATTCTAAAAAAGGTGTGGTGATCATTTTCTAACCAGCATGTTTAATGGGAATAATTATGTGTGGATACTTTCATGATGTTGCAGTCAGTAAATAATTTCTATGATATGTGGGCGAGTACTTTGCACTCTACATAGAGGCTGGTCCACTGATAACGTTATTTATTACTATGTAACTTATACATAACTATCTGGTCCTAAGTGCTAAATTGGTTTCTAGATATGCACAAATTGTTAATGTATAAGCATTAGTGTGACTATGGCGATCAATGTTCTTTTTTGTTTAGCTACTTTGTTTGATTATTACTTACTGGTATTCATTGAATTACTTTCAGGCAAAGAAAGCTGGTTCACAGCTGAAAAGCCGCATTGTTGCAGAGAAGCCTGTGGCTGAATGTGCAAAATTGATTGAGCAACTTGAAGATCAAATTTCTACCATAATTCAAGAAGAAAGGTTTGTTTCAAGGCAGTTTGGGTTAGACTTTGTTCAAACTACAACTAGTATTTATGCTTTTTCTTTGCAGGGAGGAAAGAATATTGAGGAAAGCTGAAATGGAAGCTACAAAGGTAGTATATCTTTAGAAGTTTCAAAATTTCTTTAATGAGAAATCACTTTTTGCCTGCAATGATAGTTGACTAGAGTTTACTATTAAAGTGTTCTTGAATGCTAAATATATTAATACCTTTTTCTTGCACATCTTTATAACTATCAGGCAGAAAATATGATAGTTCATAAGGATGAGATATACTCACGCCCAAAGAGAACCTGGTTTGCTACTGAGAAGGAAAAGAAACTTTTGGCAAAGGCTGCTAAAGTAAGTTCACCTTAAATTGTATTTATATTTCTTTGATGCCAAATAGCCAATGGCATGTGCAAAATCTTTTGTATTATGTATCTGTTCCCAAATACATGTCATTCTAGCTTTCAAATTGTGCCCACTGCATGTCATTTCAAGATTTCCTGGTTACCTCCTTTTACCATTTTACTCTGATATACCCCTTTAGCTATTTCCATTGTCTTTTACTATCATTAACTAAATAGACAGCTTCATGCCCTTACCTATTATTTTTTCTGTATTTCTCAAAATAATTTTCTGGACTTTCATGTTTGTTGATTGTGACAATAGTGATTTTTGTTGATTTGTTCACTTTTTTTTGGCTTATATGATTTTAGTGATGATTTTTGGTTTAGTTCCTGATTCCATGAATAAAAGGTTGACGTCTATGTTACTTGTAGTTATTCTTTGGTGATAACCCTGGTTTCTTTATTTGTACAGGTAGATGATAGTCACAATTTGTTAACCGTATACCAAATGTTCGTTAGGATAGAAGAAGTGGGATGAACAAAAAGATTGAATATATTTGAATATTTGGAGCCAAAACCTTTTGGATTTTAACATGCCTCTCTGGTTATTACTAATATTATTTAGTTGCAAGTTATATGGTTATTCACATGCTTTCATGATGCATGTTTATTTAACATGCCTCTATAGCTCTGCATATTACTGCTATTCTTTGGTTGCAATTTTTATGGTTATTCCCATGCTTTCATGATGCTCTAATAAACGAGAAATCCTCAAGTTCCGATGTAGTTATTTTAAGTTATAACTTAGAAGGAAATGCACGTGGATGGAATCTGTCCATACTTAAACATATCTTGTTAGTCCTGTACATATCATTAATATCTGAGTTATTCTTTATCAAGGAATCTACAAGCCAAGGTAAGAGTAACTCTGGAGTTATTAGCGCTCAGCAAGCTGAAGATCTTCGTCTGAAGGAGAAAAGGAGAAGGGAGCGTGAGGTATTCTTATGAATATGTTGTTTGAATGAGTTGGTAATGCTCATGAGGTTTTCTTTAGTTGATTTTTTATTTTATTTTTTATTCTACAGAAAAATCTACCTAGGAAGAAACGGAGACGGTTAGAGGCAGAACGGGAGATGTTAGAAGATGAGAGCAAAGATGTGGAAGAAGCTAAGGTACAGTTGCCTTGATGTTGTTGAGAATTATTTACATACTACTCTGGCATTGATAACTAGTAATAATAACCATAGACGGTTGTGGTTTACAAATTAGTTGTTAAGTGTAAACTAATGACAGACTTATTTTGTTGATTGAATCCTGTTATGTTATATTTGGGTTTAGTGCTGTTGGCTGGCATGAACAATTTTGTACCAACTTCTCCCTCGTCACAATGCTACTGCTACATCTACAATGTTTTGTGTATTGAAATTAGTTTTGTGGGACTTAGTTATATGTACTTTTTCCTAGTAAAAGAAATCTATACTTGCAAGGTTGGCATCCACCCTATAATTTTATAACCTATGAGCTACATTAAGCTTTGAAGTGTTTTGTGCAGGAAGGCAAAGGTGGTAAGAATGCAAAGAAAGGTCAATCTCTAGTTGATGTGGCTTACCGTAGAGCAAAATCAATGAAGGCCAGTGGTAAAAGAGGTGCTGGCACTGGCAAAGGAAAGAATGATAAAAATGCAAAACAACATTCTGAAAAGGGCCCAACTAGGCAAGAGGAGATGCAGGAGTTGTTCCAGAATGATATGAGTGAAAGGAAACAGGGCCGCTCCTTAAAGAAAAATAACGTTATACGGAAGAAATCAAAAAATTCTTTTAAGAGCAAATCCAGGTATGTATCAATGTTTTCGCCTGGCCTTGTATTTTAGGTGGGAAAAAAAGATGAAAATACACCTTAGCATTTTTTTATTGTACAAAACAGTCTAGTTCATTTTATTACCAATGACGCTAATACTAAGGTCACCAACATTTCTAAATGAGAGTTCCCCTTTCCTTTTTCAGGTACAAGCGCCGAAAGTAGAAGACCTGCAAACTTGTGTGTTTTCCACATTGGGAATTTATTGCATTCCCTTGTATCATTTTTGACCGGCTGATCCTGAAGAAATGTCAGGATATGCTGTGTTTATCTTGTTCTTACTAGTTACACAGTTGTCTTCTCATATCATGTAATGACATTCGTTATTATTTTCAATGTAATGACATCTGAGGTCTGTCCACAACTTGGGCCTGTCATGGTTTTGCATAACAGTTTATTTTGCATCTAACCCTTCAATCCACTGGCGCACCTTACAAATTTCACTGTCCATTGTTGGTCAACTCGTTCTCTTGTAATGTTTATGCAAGAACTCTTGTTGAACGTTTGCATGCCAACCAATTGCAGGGTTGAACCAAGTTTGCTGCCCATTGCAATCTTTTGCAGTTGTCATTTAGCTGGAGGTTCCTTGCGAGTCTCTTTGGACAGCCCCATCATCCATTCCATCACTCTTCTACGAAAGCCTGCAATATCCTTGCATCACACATCCCATTCTCTCCCAGATCACTTGCCTCTGCTGTAAAGAATGGTCCTCCACACTATCTCCTCTGCAGCACCCTTCGATTCGGTGGTCCTGTCCTCTCACTTAGCCTGCACCTAATTCTCAATGCCCATTGTCGATCATGATGTAGTGCAATATGACAACAAAACATACAATCTGTCAATCTTATTTTGTTTACCGTTGCATATTACCTGGGGAATCATGTGCGTTACATGTGCACGATAACAAGTGTATATGCTCCCTACGCTGATAAATATTTGACCTTTAGAATAAGATTTAGTTAAACTCTGATCCTCAATAATTTTTAAAATACTTAGGTTAAAAACAAAAGAAAAAATAAATTGTATGCTAGATTTGCATATAATCGTACTATTATGAAATTACTAGAGTTAACTTTGTTAATATAAAATTGATGTTCTGATTTTAAAAGTTTGAATCTTGTACTAAACATTAAATATTTAAAATTTTCAACTGCCAACATGATTACATGAGAATGAACGTAGTAGTACATTCTAATGTTGTCACTGAGGTAGGTCTCGAACCTTGAGAGCCATTGATCAGGTGACCGAATGACGTCGTCGTGGCGGAGGGCGGTCGAGGAGAGTGCGTGGGTGGTGGAGGTGGAGAAGGCGGCGAGGCACAGCGACCCGTCGGCGGAGGCGGCGCGGTGGCGTCGCCACTCCATCTACCGCGTGCCGGCGTGCATCAAGGACCTCAATCGCCGCGCCTACCAGCCGCAGGTGGTGCCCCTCGGCCCCTTCCACCACGGTGACCCCAACCTCCTCCCCATGGAGGAGCACAAGCGCCGCGGCCTCCTCCACTTCCTCCGGCGAGTACCCGGCAAGACGCTCGCCGAGTTCGTGGCCACCGTCGCCGACGCCGCCGAGCAGCTGGAGGGCGCGTACCAGGGCCTCGCTGACGAGTGGCGGCGCGGCGCCGACTGCGGCGAGCAGGGGGTGGAGAAGAAGAGGGAGTGGTTCTTGGAGATGATGGTGATCGACGGGTGCTTCCTGCTGGAGGTGATGAGAACGGCGTCAGGGCGGGAGAACGACTACGCCGACGACGACCCCGTGTTCATCAGCCACGGACTGCTCTACACCGTGCCCTACATCCGCCGCGACATGATCATGATCGAGAACCAGCTACCGCTCCTCCTCCTCGACAAGCTCGTCGCCGTCGAGAGCGACATAAAAGAGGTAACAACAATAGCAAGTATAATTAATTATACTAGTATTAGTCAACTAAATAATCATCGTTGATCACGTTGCTAATTAAGCCTAATAAACAAATCGATCGTTCATTAGAGAAAGACTAGAACTATATTAGTTTAGAAGATCCAACAAGCAACAAAGGGTAGTCAAATTCTTCTTTATGCATTGCTTGCAAGCTTTTCTTTCGGTTTATGCTTTTACTTTCGGCCATGCATCGATGTAGTCATGTACCACCATATACCAAAAGCAAAAGCCAGCTGATCGATCGAGCTAGGTGACGTGCAATGATGCAAACGTGTGTGCTTAATTTGCTGATCTGATCACACATTAATCTCACGATGAATTTGGTAATCAGCCATGAAATGAAGTTCTTAAGCATTTGGCACTAGTTGATTGGAACGTTCTTGGCATGCAGAACGAGGACTTCATCAACCGGTTAGTGCAGAGGTTCATGTCGCCGACGGCGTTGCCTCCGGCGCCCGGCGTCGGACTGGCGCTCCACCCGCTCGACATCCTCCGGCTGAGCCTCGTCGGACCAGCCCGGAGCCGCGCGCCCGAGACGGCAACCACCGACGACATCATCCGGTCGGCGGAGGAGCTGTACGAGGCCGGCATCAGGTTCAGGCGGACTACGACGAGCAGCCTCCTCGACATCCGCTTCCACCGCGGCGAGCTCCACCTCCCCGCCATCGCCGTCGACGACACTACCGAGTACATGTTCCTAAACCTCATGGCGTTCGAGCGGCTGCATGCCGGCTCCGGCAACAACGTCACCGCCTACGTCTTCTTCATGGACAACATGATCGACTCCGCCCGGGACGTGGCGCTGCTCACGGCGCGGCAGATCATCTACAACACCGTCGGCAGCGACAAGGCGGTGGCTTGCCTGTTCAGCATGCTCTCCCGCGACGTCGTGCTGGAGCCTCAGAGCGCGCTTGACGACGTGCACCGGGAGGTGAACGCCTACTGCCGCCGGCGGTGGCACCGGTGGCGGGCCAACCTGGTGCACACCTACTTCCGGAGCCCGTGGTCGTTCTTCTCCCTAGCCGCCGCCGTCTTCCTCCTCGTCATGACCGTCATGCAGACCGTCTACACCGTCCTGCCATTCTACAAGGGTGATTAGATCTTGTAGAAACCATCTGACACAGCTTGTGATGTATTCCCTCTGGTTTTTTATATTTGATATCGTGACTTCTTAATCTATCATTCGTTTTATTTAATAAAAAATCAGATAATAATTATTTATTTTATTAGCATAGACACTTATATATATTTTTTATTTTTTAATAAAAATTTTAAATAAAACGAATTATTAAATATATCTTTAAAAGCTAATGACGTTAAATATAAAAAAAACAAAGGGAGTAGCTCGGTTAGTATAGCAAAATCGTGTTGCCATGCAGAGGAAATGGCTATCTTGCTGTGTTTTTGTTTCTTTTTTATGTTTTAATTACGTGTTTTTGGGGTCTGAAGCACTTCTTATCTTTTTACAGGGATGTAAATGCAAAAAAGTCTGTGTTCCTTTCGTAACAAATATGGGAACGGGAACATGACTCTGTTAAAAAAAAAGAGATATACACGACTAGTTTATCCAATCCTACATTGTTGGATATCAATGTTATTTTATGTGGAGTGATATGTTAGAAATTGTGATGGATATTGATATGCTTGGTTTGGGAGTATTAGACAAGGTTATTAGTTATTTTAATAATATTCTTATTGTAAAAAAAAAGAGAGCAACTTGCTAAGTATTTAGATGACAGTATTTCAAAATTTGCTTCATCTAAAGTAAATAGACATAACAACTCTATGCTAAAACGTATTGTGCTCGATGATAAAAATAACGATAGATATTACTTCTTAGAAGACCGAGAAATAAAAGATCAAGAATTAACAAGTATCTAAAGTATTCTTTCTACCTACCATATAATCACATAATCCACATTAAAATGATCAATAAGATTAAACACCTCTCCCTTAACACATGCTTCATGCTCGTCCATCTCGACATGCATAGTATTCATATACTTATATGTGCTTGTATTCCAAAGTTGATTTTAGAAAATCATTTAGAAGTGGGCTGCTAGAAAAAGGTAACCGCCTGGCTTAATCCTTCTTCATAGCTGGACTGCCTTACCACAGTAGTTTGTGAAAGAAATAAATTCTACAGACGATCATATTAAGCCACGTTCTTGTATAAATGGTTTTTATCGTACGGTCGTTTCCATAGGCCTTTAGTTAGACGTGGTCACCATAACTACTGTACATACCTATTTTAGCCGTATGTAGAAATCATTTTTTAGTAAAGTTATCATTGTAAACACATCAATTAATCAGCCTTAATCTCAAAAGCTAATACAAATTAACCGTAGCGATACCTCCTGCTACTGTGACAAGGGAGGGGAGGAAACCCCTCGTACTCTTGTCTCAATTGTCTCCACCTTGGTATGCTGTTCACTTAAAGTGAGAAACTCAGATGAATTGCGAACACCAATGTCAAAAAGGCCAGCCAAGGTGGCTTGGCCATGCCATATTAGAGGTGTAGTAACTAGTGAGGAGGTTGTAGAATGATGCAAAAGCTGATGGCATATAGCAGTAACAGTAGGTAGGTTTAACCATGTGGTAACCTTGAACTTATTACGTAGGATTTAAAAAGGACGGTTGCCACACCACGCCCTAGAATCAGCTATAGTGACATCAGAGAGGGTGCGTCGTAGAAGATCAACGGTAGACAATTCTTATAGAACCATGATACTGATATCAGTCCTAAAATAAAGTACTGGTGACCACAATCAATTGAGATGCATCATTGCAACTAGATTTTAACTTAGATTATACCTTATATGAAGTTGTATCTTTGGAACTATTTTGAACTTAGATATACTATACTGTTTGCGCTGGATCCCGGCGCGACCACGCCGATCCCTGGGAGGTCTGCTTAGCTCTAATGCAAACCGGTCGGCTTCTCTTCGTGGCTCGAGGTATGCATACCGGGAGCCATGGGGTTCGGTCGGGTCCGGCGCGACGGTATGGGTGTGGGTGTGCCAGTCAATTTGATCCTACAATTGACAAGGAGGTGAGACAAACGGGTCAGTCGGACGACAAGTCGATACGAGCGCTCGCTATCGGCTGGTTGCCGATAGGATCGGGTTAGTCATCGGCCACGTCCGGATGGCTCTCGCTATCGGCCGATAGCCAATAGAAATTAGGGCGCTCTTTCATTGGCTGAGAAGCCGATGAGGGCGTGGACAGGTGTCACAGCTCCGGGTGTAGTGAAACCGAAGTCCAGATCCATCAGCAACAGAACCGATGGAGGCGCCGGATTGCGCCTAAAGGATAGTAGAGCGGACGAGATCCCTCTTAGTAGCCGGCGGAGGTCATAGCGGCCATCCATCGGCTGGAAAGCTAATGAAGGCATATATCGAGTAGCAAGAAAAAGCATATAGATGCATCAGCTGTGAAGCTGATGCTGCTCTGGAGATGGCATCACGATGACCCGTCGCCCGCCGTGACAGTGCCATTAACACTGAACCTCGAAGATCGGACCTAATCGAGATATTACGAGGCCAAGGCCAACAGCGATGATACGGAGGATGCCGGACCGGCCGTGCTGAAGTAAAGACAGGAACGAACCCATCGGCTAGTTGAGTCGATGAGGGGACGCCTCTCTAAAGGTAGGCGCGCATCGGCTAGGAGACCGATACGCTTGGCGTGGTGCATCAAGGAAAACCTCTAAAGGCCTAGCGCGTATCGGCCGAGGAGACGATACGCTAGGCGTGAAGATCAGAGCATGGATAACTCATTGGCTAGCACCCCGATGAGACGTCGTGTAGAAAACTATAAGCCTAAAGCTCAATCTACCGTCGGCAGCCCTGTAAGTCGAACCTAACCGATGCAGCATGAAATTGATGACGGCAGAGGAAGCTTAATAGGCCGATAGGCCCTGCACGGATGTGATGCGATACATCTGATCAGCCTAAGAGGCCGAACCTAACTGTTGCAGCCTTAGACGGAGTTAGATAGTGGCGGGACTTACCCCTTCGTCGGAGATTGGACCTAACCGATGCAGCCCCGCATCGAGAGCCAGACCCCGCCGGTAGAAACCTAGATGAACTAGGGTGGCGATGCACCGAGATTGTATTGATTTATATGTCTCCAGGGGTCTATATTTATACCCCGGGTTTACAGAGTCCGACGCGTTTTCAGCAACTATCGGACATTATCTCTTTACATAAATAAAAGAAAATATCTCTAAGGTAGTTACCTAAACTAACTAAACCTTGCTAATTAGATAAGCTATGATTTACAAAAGATAAAATGCCCTGCCGTGGGTTCTATGGCTCCTCCACGAACTCGGTCTTATATGGATAGTCTTCTATTCCGGGATCGAGTCTTCAATTGCTTTAATCCAATCAGCTTCTTTCTTGTAGCTATCGGACACCTCCTCAGCCAATTCGCTTCTTCTAATCCATCATCGGGCTATCCAAATTTTGGCGTTAACATATACCTTATATGAAGTCACATCTTCGAAACTATTCCAAGAATGCAACCAACAATTAGAGAAGCAGTAGCGGAACCTAGCATAGCTTGAACTCAATTCACAAGTAATAGCTTAGCACTATAAAAAAACCCTAATATTCAATTTCATCTTCCTAAAGGAGGAAAAAACAATAATTGAGTACTTTCGTACTCAGCAAGTTACTGGAAAAATGTAAATTATGCTGGCTTCAAAGTAAGCTAAGGTTTATTTCACAAACTTTTATTTTGAAAACATTTTCTAAGAAGTCTATGTGTGAGTTATTCATCATGTGGTTGGAAAGAGGCTCTTGCCTCGATCCTGTCCATAAATTGCTTTGTAACAACTTAAGCAGCTAAATCAAATTTTAGTTAATTAAAGATAGTAGTGAAGCCCACTCCTATACCAGTTGTTAGACCATGACACTGATTTAGAGTCACTTGCCATTAGTCAGGTTTCAACTCATTTCTCCTTATTAGCTTCTTTTCATCACTACAGAGCATCAGCCCATCTCATATCTTAAACTCTTTGGCTCCTTTAGCCATCCAAGATATCAACCTACAGCACACACTGCTTCTATTTGGAAAGCCTAATCTATAATGTCATTCAACATCTTGGTCTACATAGGTCCATTTTAGGGCATATAAAGTTCATCCATCAGCCACCATGGCCGATATTGGTAATAGTTTTCATCCCACAAACCACTTTCACAAAGTATTGGTAAACAAATCTACGTTAGAGGATTATTTCACATTCGTCCATGACTATGGACACAGCTATTCGAATAATTCAAATCTCTATAGAAGTGCACACTTTACTTACACGCTGTGAATTTACTTCCTACACTCGTCACTAGAGAAGATTCACAACCAGACCTTTTAAAAGCCATCCAAGGGTACATCATGCCCAGTAGATGGGCCATACCAATCTCAACCATTCAGCTTTGATTATCAAATCCCCAGACACCTTGATTGAGTACTTGACAAACTCCCACTCCTTGCTCTATTAAGGAACATGAGATATATCCAAACACATTATCAGAGCATCCCACATCTACTGGCATGCGAGGTAACCCTGTTCTAACTAATTACTTGGCTAGGGGCATCTCATATCACCCATATGGTCACACTATATTATGATCAGTGTAATTTCTCAAGAAACTTCTCCTTTTATGCGAATACAAAGTATCCCTACCATGACGATCACTTTGAAACACAAGTTTTTTCAAACCACTTTTCATTTTGTAAACAAAGTGACACTACTTGTCATGTTTTCAAATGGTTTAAAAACCCATTTTCCCAAATCCACAAATAAGTGTGATTTGAGTGGAATCGTCGGTTCCCATGCTTAGAGAGAATGGTTGCCATGGTACCACATAGGTGCAATGACAAGGTACAGGGTCATCAAGGTCCTTCAAGAATTATGCAATTAATGGGTAGGTCCATCGGTTTGTCAAACCGAGGCTAGTCAAATTTAACATGCACACTAGAATTTAGTTTAGCAAACCAAACATTTTGTAGACCGGGAGCAATATGATCAAAAAATGACTTGCCTCTATCTTCATCTTTAAATCTTTGGAAATCCTCAACCGTAATAATTTCTATCATCATCAACTATGCGTAAAAGAGAGAAAACCACTCTAATGTTTAGAAAAATTTAGATACTTGAATAGGGGTGTTTAGAAGATATGAATTTTTAAAATTTCAACGATTTTCTAAGAATAGAAAAGGATTATTTGAAATTAGGAAGGAATATTTTAGAAAATATTCCTGGTTGACAAATGGGGTTTAGTGTCAATAGGAGAAGGGTGGTTGTGAGCCTATGGTTCATGTTGGACTTGGTCCATTGAGGGGAGGGAAGGAAGGCTAGTGGCAAGGGCAATGTGTTCGTGTGCCGGTTTATCTTGGTCCATGGGTTAGTGACCTAGCTCTCATGAGCCTGGTCCTCACGTGGTGGAGGGAGGTGGTGGTCCTGCATGGCTGGCGAGGCAGCCATGTGGCTGCCTCATCGGATTACTGGGGAGGGAGGTCAGCCAGAGATCGAATGGCACACAATGTCCAAGTGGCGCTGGCGAATAGCGGCAAGCCAAAGGTTGAGGAGAGTGTCGGAGGCTAGCAATGTGGATGGGAAAACTGATGAATGGCTTTGATAGGGGAGAGGAGAGCCAGGGAGGGCCAACATCGGGTGGTGGAGGTGGCTTGGTTGTGTGGTTGCCAGTGACGACCATTCCATGGGCATTTTGGCTTGGGGTTGTTTAGGTTGGGATGGTTTGGTTTTGGGTGCTCGAGTTGGAAGGCAGGAATAGGAGGAAGGATTGGGATAGGATGCTCACCGAGAGGGGCAATTGGCAGTGCCTAAGCTCGAGCTTGATTTGGAGGCAATGATCGAGCTCGGCGTCAGCGAGAGAGGGAGATGGAGATCATGACTATTTATAGGTAAGCGGCGACACAAGACGATAAGAGAGAGAGGCGGTGGGGTGGCCAAATATTTCATTGGCGAGGGTGAGTTATTTTGGTGGAGGTGGGTGGTATTTTTACCGGATGTGGGTGCAACGCAACATGGAAAGGGGATGGTGAGGATGAAAGGGTAGCAGATCGAATGGTGGGGAGCTCTGGCTGGGCTAGTGGATGGGACGAGATGGCGAGGCAAGTCAACTTTGGGCCGGAGATATTTTGTGCTTGGGGAACATGTTATTGAGCACATCATGCTCGTGCTGGTGAAGACGAGGAGAGGAAGATAGGTACACATGGGTAGAAGTGTGAGGGGTGCATTGGGGAGCGATGGTGGTTGATAGGTAGGCCAGGATTAGCGGGAATAATGTGTGGGCATGTGCGCGGAGGCAGCCATGTGGGCAATCTCGTGTAGGGTAGGAAACATGCCTTGGGCCTGCTATGGCTGTGCAGGCGTGGGCATGTGCGCGGAGTCGGCCATGTGGGCAATCTCATGTGAGGTGGGAAACAAGCCTTGGGCCTGCTATGGCTGTGCAGGCACGGGAATGAGAGGGAGAGCTGGGCCATGGGGAATGGGCTAGCTAGAAAAAAAATCAGAAGAAAGCAGTCTATTTGAATAGTGAACCTCAGTAATATTTTAAAATTTTGTTGGAGGGATATTTAAAGATTTTGAGTGAATATTTGAATCCACAAACTGCTATGAATTTTGAACATGGGCCTTAGGGTTAGGATTTTGAGTTCTTTCTGAAATGGGTTTGAATTTAGAATGGATATTGAGGAGCGATTAGAAAGAGGGATTTCTATGAGAGTTTAAATTTAAAATTTGAACCAAGGATTTACAAAGAGATTTGCAATGGAACTTTAAAGTTTGAATGGATAATGGAGAGAGATTGATAGAAATTTGGAATTTGGAGATATTGTGGAGATCGGAGAGAAATTCAAATTTCAAAATTTGAATCTTGAAGTTTGAGTTTGCTCATCGCCAAAAATCTCACGACTGGGGAAGGATGGCGGCTTGGTCACACGAAGGACTGGGAGGTCTGCTTAACTCCAGTATAGGTCCTTAAGCCTCGAGGTTCGTGAGCATGCCAGTCAATTTGACCCTATAATTGACAAGGAGAGGGGATAAGATATGTACGTTGGTCGGCCGGAAAGCCTGCCCGACCCTTCCTATTGGCTGGATGCCGATAGAGCTGAGAATGCTAGTGCATTGGCTGAAAAGCCGATGGAAGTGCGAGTGATAGACACATGTAACACACTAGAGGGGCTATTAGCTAAAGAGCCGATGGCGCTACCCGCATCCGATGCACGGAGCGGGAGCCGATCCCCCAGGAGGCCATGCGGGCGAGTGACAGCAGTAACGGCACCGTTAGGGCCAGCCTTGATAGATCAGACCTAACCGAGACAGTATGAGGCCGGAGGCTAATGACACCGAGACGACGGGGGCTCGGACCGAACATGATGACGAGGTAGGAGAGATGCCATCAGCTACCTACAGGTCTAACGCCTAACGCGGTACAGTCTAAACCCGTCAGCTATACGATGATGGAGACCTACGTTTAGGATAACTCATTGGCTACTCACTCCGATAAAACACCGTAGAGAGATCTATAGACCTAAAACTCAATCCTTCATCGATAGACCCGTAGGTCGGACCTAACCAATGCAGCACGAGACCGATGACGACGAAGAGAGTTTGATAGGCTGATAGATCTTGCACGGACGTGATGCGGTACACCTGATCTGACTAAGAGTTTGAACCTAAACGATGCAACCTTGGACAGAACAGAATATACCAGGATAGTGGCAGGACTTACCTCTTCATCAGAGATCGGACTTAACCGATGCAGCCCCGTGTTGAGAGCCAGAACCCGCTGGTAAACACCTAGATGAACTAGGGTGGCGATGCACCGAAGTTATATATTGATCGAGAGATATGTTACATGTTTCCAGGGAGTCTATATTTATAACCTGGGTTTACAAAGTTCGACGCGTTTACAACCACCATCGGACGTTATCAGAAAATATCTCTAAAGTAGTTAACTAAACTAACTAAGACTTTCTAACCATGATACAATTTAACTAAAGATAGTACCCTGCCGTGAATCCTATGGCTCCTCCATAAACTCGGTCTTATTTGGATAATCTTCTATTTCTGGACCGAATCTTTCCTTACTCCACCCGATCGGCTTCATTCCTGTAGCAATCGAACCACTTTTCACTCAAACCGATCCTTTTCTAACCTCTCCTTGGGCTTCTTGGACCTGACCCCATCAGATAATTCAAACCAATCCAATCTTCCACTAATTTGATCAGCTTTTCTATAGTACCGATCGGTTTTGTCCCACGAGTCGATCAGTATCTGACTCAAATTCTGGCGTTAACAGAGTTCAAATAGGAATTTTTGGTTTGAGATTTTTAGGCTTTTAAGGAAGGTTTTAATTGAGATCTTTTGCCACTTAGGTCATCCATTCACATAAAAACACCAAAATTTTGAATTTAGGGTTTATATTAAAATAATTTTTAATGACCCAAAATCCCGGGCATTACAACTTTCCACTATCACGACATGTAGGCCGAAAGCACCACACCCTCATTCTCAAAAAAAATTAAATTTCTAGCTACGAAACTGTACATAGGCTATGTCCACATTTTTAGTCAGAAATTTATATTCTAAATAGAGGGTGTAGAGAGCAAGAAGACAGCTACTGCCATGGCCCATCATGAGGGTGGAGGAAGATGCCTACGTACAGGGGCAAAGACAAGGGGAGGTAAGTAGCATCTTGGCCTCCCCTCCCCCACGGTCGGCTGGTTGCAATATTTTCACTATGTACTGTAGCACTAGTAAAATCTAAAAATAATTAAACACTAGCCCCATTCAAAAAATTTTAGTGTTTCTACCTCCACCACTGCATGTGTGTAGAGATGGTGGATTTACATATATATTAGTTGTCTATAGGTGGTGGCACAAATAAGTTCCTCACTTATATCTCTCACACCTATTAAAGCTATAAGTTATACATATTTCTCTGTATCTTTCAAGTACCTTAAGGGTTTTACAAAGAAGTCCACTCCTAGATGTGTCCTTAGACTACCATGTAGATTAAGACCACATATTTAAAATTTGCTTTGCTTTTCACATAATGATGGTGGATTTACATATATATGAGTTGTCTATGTGTGGTGGCACAAGTAAGGTCGTGCTATAGGAAAAGTAATTCCTGTCCTTGTTACCTACTTATATCCCTCACACCTATATAAAGCTATGAGTTATAGATATTCCACTGTATGTTTTAAGGACCATAAGGGCTTTATAGAGGAGCCCACTCCTAGATGTGTCCTTAGACTATAACGTAGATTGAGACCACATGTTTGAAATTTGATTTGCTTTTCACATAATACAAAGGGGCTTCAAGGATGGTTTCAATTTTTCATGTTATCCACTAAAACTTTGATGGTGTTTTTTTCTCACGAGATTTTTAGATTTTCTAGATTATATGTTTTACAATAGCTATTTAAGGGTGCAAACGACTGAATTAACTACTAAAAAATAAAAAAATTGTTTTATAAAGGTTAGATGAGGCACTTTTATACATAATACTTTTGTATGAAACACATCATTTAGAAGCTTCGAAAGCCCTATGATAATCAATAATTGATAATGAGAAAAGAACATGTCCTTTGTATTTCAGTCCTAGATTTTTTTTCAATTTACATGAAAAATCCAAAATTTTACACTTGACAACCAAAAATCTCTCCTTACCCCTCCCCTCTCCCATTCTCCATCGAATCACTGATCCCCTCTCCAAGTCAACCCAATCCTTCACCACCTCTCATCTCCAGTTTGGCACTAGAGCATGGCCTCTCCCCTCAAGCCCTCCTCCCATTGCCACCGCCCTTCTTCTCCCATCGGCTATCGCTAGACACCATATTTGCCCTGACACCATCCTTCTCCTTTAAATGCCAAACCATTCGAAGTAGCCACCGACCATTGTAACGCCTTGGTTTTTAGGCTGTTAAAAACTTTTTTAATAAAAAACTACTTGTGCGTGAACTAAGGACTAAGTGCTAAGGTCTCAATCAAATCATTCCCTGGAACCCTAGAAAATTTTGATTCGATTAAAACTTTCAAGATTCGAATTTTAAAATTTGAATGTCTCTCTAAAACAATCAAAGTACCTTTGAATTTAATTCTAAATCTTCTAACACAATTCCAGACCAAGAATCTCTCCTAAGATCGTTCTTTTGAATCCCATGTTTAAATTTTGAATTTGAACTCCCTTTGGGAAGCCCTTTCTTAACCTCCTCTCAAATCCCCTCAAAATTCAAACTCACTTTCAAATATTCAAAGTCCTATTCAAATATTACCATTAGATGGATCTCATTTTTAGAAAAATTTTGAGAGTGAAATGGGCTCAAACGAAGCTATGGTTAAGAAGATATGAATTTTGAAAGATTAAATCATTTTCTAGATTATAGAAAAGGAATTAAATATTTTCTAGAAAAAAAAGATTTGAATCAGATGCTAACAGGTGGAGCTTGGAGAGGGAGGCAAAGCATAGTTTAATTTTTTTGATGTATGGTTAACGAGCTTTTGGGCCAAGATTTGTTGGGCTGAGAAAAGGGTTGTGGCCTTTCGGCTACGTAGGCCAGCTGAGAGCCTGATCTGGCCGAGACGGGCATGCTGCATGGGCACGGTGGACCCACAATCATTTGACGTGGCTGCCATGTGGTCGCTGACCAAGGAGAGGAGACCAGAGAGGGTAATCAACGACCATCGGAGCTCGACGGCATTTGACCAAATGACAATGATCCTCGACAAGCCTTAGTCATTGGATTATCGAGTGGAGGATGGGGAGGAGTGTGGATGGTTCAGATCTAGTCTAGGTGGACGAGAGGTGGCTGGTGATGAGCGATGGCAGACTCTAGTGGGAGTGTGTCATTTGGTCACTACCGGTGACCAAATGAGCGGTGATGCTGGGTTTAGGCTCAGTTGGAAGTGGAGTAAAGACTGTAAGAGAATGAGAGAGAGAGGAAAATGGCGGCGCTACCTTGTAGGGCAATAGGAATAGGGTGACGACAATGGCGCCTGGTGGCGAAAGAGGGAATGGGGAGAGCTGAGGGTGGTCGAGGCTGGAGTGAGCTGAGGAAGTACTGTGGAGTGAGGAGGATCCTTGGTCCATTTATAAGCGAGGGCTACTGTTAAGCGAGGGCTTAGAGAGGTGGTGGCACGCAGTTCGAGCTCCTCTAGCCTGGGTGGCTAGTTCCACGATGTGAGGATGGCACCACAATGATCATGCCAGCTGAGGCGGGAGAAGAGGATGCGAGCGACACGATGGTAGAGATGAGATAGGATGGAAGGAGCTCATGAGCTTGCTGAGGCCTAGACAGAACAAATGTCGTTGCGGTGTAGTGCGAGGTAGCATAGCGTGGTGCGAAGTAGCATCGTGTGGCGTAGTGCGAGGTAGCATAGCGTGGTGCGAAGTAGCATCATGTGGCGTGTAGCTAGAGAAGAGGAATAGCAAGAAACACAGCTGCTGGTGATGTGACACGATGCATGGTGGTAGGAGATGGCATGAGGCAATGAGGTGACATTGCGACATGGTCAGTAGGGTGTGTGGCCTAGCGATCACATTGACTATGTTTCGGGGCAACAACCACGCCTATTGGGCTTGCATGAGTGAACAAGGGCGACATGAGGTGGGCAATGGTGGCATGGCATGGAAGCAAGGTCGCTCGAGGCAACAACTAGTGTATTCTGCGGTGCATTTGACTGAACGTGTGGCGAGTGTGGGAGCGGCGTTGGAGGTAGGGGACGGCCACACCTCGGCATGTCGGGCGATTGTCCATGGCGTGGGCAGTGGGTGGGCCTGACCTATTGGCTAGCGAGCTAAGTCGCGGGCATGTGCTGTGGCTGTGAGTGAGTGGGCATCGCCATGGAGAAGGCATAGCGGGTCGTGTGCCATGGAGGAGAAAATAGGCTGCATAGGCCAAGAGAGAAAGGAAGCTTTGTGGGGCAAGAGAGGGAGAAAGGAGGGGAGAGTGACCTAGATAAATAGTTGTCTTTGTGAATTTCTAGAAATATTTTGGAAAGGAAAATTTGAATGTTTGAATTTAAATTCAAATTTGATATTTGAACTCAAGGAATTTTGAGGAATGTTTAGAAGGATTCTAGGGTAGGTTTGGAGAGAATTTGAGATCTATACGTTGGCACACTCTTCAAGAAATCCATAAGGATCCAAATTTTGCAAATAGGTTTTCATTCAAATAGTTTTTCTTAGGCATGAAAACATGAGTGTTACATTCTCTCTCAAACTCTCTCGCTCTCTCCCCGACAAGATAAACAAATGCACATATCGCCTTGTCCCAGCTGGCCCACATCAGTGCCATCTCCTTAATCACCTCCGTAGTGCTCGGCTCAGCGTGAATCACACTCCTCGTCTTGCCACATGAGCCTACAATCAAAAGCTAGAAAACCCAGGGTGTTTCTTCTATCGGCAAGCCTCAAACCTCACGCACGCTCCTCGACTCATCACATCATCCCTATCGCTCCATCCCCTCTTTCTCCTCTTTGGCTGACATGGCCACATATCTCCCCAACATCTCATCCCTTCTAGTCGGCTAGCAATGTCATGCGCATTGAGAAACCACCAAAATATTTTGCCATGGCACTACCTCTCTTCCTTGTCTCTTTGTGCCAAGCTCCTCCTATATATAGGACTGATGATCCTACATTTGGACACCAAGAAACCACCCACACCTCGACCTCCCACCTCACCAGCACCTAATTCCTAACACAACCACTCCCACTTGACCTCTCTTCCTTTCCCTCCAACCCGAGCACCAGAACCCCTCAAAATTTCTCCCAAGTTGCCACAGCGCCTCACCACCAGTGACCATACGATGCATCCAGTGAGCCCCAAGATGTGGGGCATGGTTACTCCACTGGACTTTAAGCATTTTGATGCTATAGATGCCAATATGGCACTTGGATTCTTCTAGTATGCGAATCGGGTATTCTTGGTATGAAAGATCAGGTTGTAAATTTATGTCTTCTATGGCATAGAGCTCGGTAGGGACTCAGAGACATTTCTTGAGTTGAGAAACATGGAAGACATCATGTACATCTAAAAGTTAAGGTGTCATTTCCAATTGCTATGCAACTTGACCCCATTTTGCAATAACTTGATAAGGATTGATGTATCGGGGAGCCAACTTTCTGTGCACTTGGAAGCGACATGTGCCACGCAGTGGTGAGACCATAATATAGACATAATCATCCACCTCTAAGCTCAATTCACGGTAGCGATGGTCAAAATAGCTCTTTTGGTGTGATTGTGCCTCTTTAAGCCAACTTTGAGTGAGAGGGACATTTTCATTCGGCTTCCTTGATGAGAGCCGGGCTAAAGAATTGCCTTTCTCCTACTTCTCCCATAAAGTGCTTCAAATGGTGGCATTTGGAGGCTATCTTGATAGCTATTGTTGTAGGAGAACTCGGTGAAAGATGGACATTTCTCCCAATTGGTATTACATGATAGCACACAAGCTTTAAGCATGTATTCTAGAGTTTGATTTGTGTACTTGGTTTGACCTCCTATTTGTGGATGAAAGGTTGTGCTGAAGAGTAGTTTAGTTCCAAGTAGCTCATGTAAATTTTCCCCAAACCTTGAAGTGAACTGCAGTCCACAGTCTAAGACGATCGCTTTTGGAACTCCATGTAGGCACACGATGTAAGTTAAATAGAGTTCAACAAGCTTTTCCCCACTATATGACATGTGCACCTGAAGTGAGCCGCTTTAGTTAAACAGTCGACAATAACCCAAATTGAGTCTTGACCATTTGGAGTTCTTGGAAGGCTGGTGATGAAATCCATGCCAACTTCATCAAACTTCCACTTGGGTACCTTCAATGGTTGAAACAAACCCACTAGCCATTGATGTTCTGCTTTGATAAGTTAACACACATCACAGATGGCAACATAGGTGGCAATGTCCTGCCTCATGCTAGGCCACCAATATTGAGTATGGATGTCTTGATACATTTTTGTGCAACTAGGATGAATAGATAGTGGGGAGTTGTGTGCTTCATTGAGTATGATCTCTCGAAGGCCTTGATTGTCCGTGACATACAATTTTCTCCCATGAACAATCATACCATCAAAGTTAAAAGAAAAGATTGTTTTCGCACCTTCAATCACCTCGCACTTGATTTCAGCCACTTCTTTATCAACGAATTGAGCAGCTTTGATTTGATTGTAGAGGGTCGGTTGTAGTGCCAATGTAGCAACAAAACCATCCTCTACAACCTCCAAGTTGATCTTCTAAAACTCGGAGATTAAGCCATGGTGATTCTCCAAGACAGAGGCAATAATGTAGTGAAACTTTCGACTAAGAGCATTGGCTACCACATTAGCTTTGCCTGGATGGTATTGGATGCTATGATCATAGTATTTAATGAGTTATAACCACCTCCTTTGCCTTAGGTTCAGATCTAGTTAAGTGAAGAAATATTTCAAACTTTTATGATTGGCATACATATTACACCTTTTACCAAGAAAATAATGTTTCTAAATTTTCCGAGTATGAACTACGGCCGCCAACTCCAAGTCATATGTTGGATAATTGACTTCATGAGGCTGTAATTGATATTCAACCAAGCCCATGGTGAGATGCATCACAATAGATATCAAAGTATTTGTAGATATTGATAGCCTTCTTTGTAATTCATGGAAACTTTATTCACAAGCCTTAGACCACACAAATTTGTATTCCTTCTTGAGGAGTTAAGTCATAGGCCTTGAAATTTTGAAGAATTTCTTGATAAAACAACAGTAGTATCCCGCTAGACCAAGAAAACTCTGAACCTCTAAAACATTCTAAGGTGGTTTCCAATTGAGCACATCTTGCACCTTGCTCAGATCAATGGCAACTCCACCTTCAAAAATAACATGGCCAATGAAAGTAACTTCCCTCAACCAAAATTCACACTTAGAAAACTTTGTATAGAGCTGAGGTTTGTGAAGCTTGTCAAGAACAAGACACAAATGATGCACGTGGTCTTCTTCATTCTTCAAATAAATGAGAATATCATCAATGAATACCACCACAAACTTGTCCAAATACTCCATGAATATTTTGTTCATCAAGTTCATGAAAGTAACATGAGCATTGGTTAGTCCAAAAGAAACCATGGTGTACTCAAATAAACCGTAGCGGGTAATAAAAGCAGTTTTAGGAATGTCCACCAATTTGATTTTGAGTTGAAAGTACCCTGACATCAGATCAATTTTTGAAAAGACGTGAGCACCAGTCATTTGATCAAAGAGGTCATCAATTCTAGGAAGTGGGTATTTATCTTTGATGGTGACTTTATTGAGAGGATGGTAATCAACGCACAGTCACCAAGTACCGTCTTTCTTGAAGCAAACAACACTGGACATCCCTAAGGTGATGAACTAAGATGAATGAAACTCTTTTCTAGTTGCTCATTTAGTTGCTTCTTAAGTTCAACTAAATCCTTAGATGACATATGGTAAGCACTTTTGGAGATAGGTGCTGTCCCGAATACTAAATCTATCACAAACTTGTTGTCCCGATCAGGTGGCATGCTCGACAACTCATTAGGAAAGACATCTGGGTACTTGTCCATAGGTAATACTCGATTATGGTATTTATAAGCATAGTGTTCAGCTAGTGCTAAGGTATTAATGAGATACCAAAGGTACCTGATCTACTATACGCAACATAGTATGGCAACGCATGGCACACAATAATAAAGGTACCTGATTTACTACATGTAACACACCATTTACATTGCTTAAAACTTAGCCTTGCATCAGCACAACAAGCGTGATTCCACACTAGGTCACAACCTAGAGCCGTTAGTGGTAAACCCTCAGTTTTCCCACGAGGAACTATACCATTGTATTAGACACGGTTAAACCCTAAACTATCATGACAGTAAATACTAATCACTAATTCATATACCTCAACCTACAAATATGTAAGACTAAATAGTGAGCAACTTAGTGAGCTGAGGTCATCTCATACTAGCACATAAGGTCTCACTTTAAACATGAGTAAATGATATTAAGTTCAGCCTTTAATCGATTCAGGTGAATGCCCCCCTATCGATATGCAGCTACTATCATATACATACCACTTGCCGTCCAAGTCTTTAAATGAGTTTCCTTTATTTTCAGTTCAGATACCCCTCCATCCAATAGTACTTAAAAAGTTCATTTTAACAAGTATAAAGTGAGGAGTAATTTTTTAGGCATATATAAGCATTTTAATAACCATTTCAGCACTTGGTTAGCACGAAAAACCATTCTAAGGCTACAAACAGTGGTGATTATGCAGCAAATAGGTTGTAACTACCATTTACCCATATTTCAAAAGTTGCAAATACATATGTAAATTTGAAATAAAAGCATTTATTCCAAAAAAAATCATAGGATCAAAGTGTTCAAAGGTAGTGGGACTCTTGCCTTGCTCAAAGTCTTTAACTTGATCAGCAGCAAAAACACCTTCCTCTACGGCAACGACTTTGTCCTCTAACAAAATTATAATGTTATGCGAATAAATCCCAAATAATGTAAAAAAATGCAAAATGCTCTGACATGCATAATTTTAATACATTGAGTAGGTGTTGATTTTAGATGAATATTGGTGAAATAATTTCTATTTTTGCATCTTCCATTTGATATATATGGATTTTATAAATTCTATATATGAAATACATATTTTATACCAAGTATAATATACATGTATTTTGTGCACTAGTTTTGCAAAATTTTAAATTACATGGACATAGAGAATAAAATTATAAAATGAAAAAAGTTTGTTTCACCTTATTTTGAGCTATAATGAATTTTCTATGGCTTTTACAACTTTATAAATTTTTAAGTTCAATTGAAAACACTACAAACCTTTCCTTTTATTTTTTCCAGATTTTAAATCGAGCGGGACCCACATGTCGCTGTCACAGTTTTCAGAAAAGCCCCTCGGCTTCACGGGAATCAACCCGCGGCCGACGCGGTCAGAGGGAGAGTTCGTTAATAGTGCTCTAGTTCTTCACGTTTTAGTCTTTCAGGCTCACGGTCAGTCTCTAGATTTTTTTAAATTAAACCCCGCATGTTTTAAACTTTCTCTAATACATCCCTTGAGTGCAGATGAGCAGCGCAGGGGCGCGCGATCGGGTGCTGCGAATCTTGCGGAGGTACCAAAAGGTGAAATATAGAGGAGATCACAATGAACCTATTGCTGGCACATGCATGGTGAATGGTGATCGGAATCTGTCAATGGTGGCGTTGCAAGTGGCGCATAGCTTGGCATGCATGTCTACCAAGTTGTGGCTTGATCTAGCATGACGACAGGCATACATGTGTTCCCTAAGGATATATGGATACTCACTAAGGCTTATGAGGTTCGGACTGCGAGAAACACTTTTAAAATATTGGTACACTGAGATAGGTGTATTCCGTAGTGGTAATGATATCGGCATGCAACAGTTGTGACAGTGACGTTGCTAATGGGAGCTTATGGAAATGACAACCTCGACCTATGCCCCTCTCTAACCTATAGTATATGGCAAGACAATAAGTTTACCCAAAGCGTCTTTCCATGATGGCTCCTCATATTACTGTCATTCTATCGAGCCAACCATGACTTATAGAAGACACATGGATTGTGGTGAAGCCGCTCTCCCCCACCCCACTCTCTACAGGCCACGTCGGCACTATCACTTGCCACGTAGGAGTATTATAAATACCTTAAAAGTCTTACATTGTCAACTATACAGATATACCACCATCAAAGAAATTAGATACAAATCTTATTTAAAAAGACGAAGTGGTTACATGGCATGGAGAGGAAAAACTGATTCAAAGTGACAACAAACAAGTCGATCGGCCACAATTGATCGTTAACGTGGAGCCGGAGCAGCATACGACGACGAAGTGTCACCGCCATTGTCACCCTTGTAGAACGGCAGGACGGTGTAGACGGTCTGCATGACGGTCATGGCGAGGAGGAAGATGGCGGCGACGAGGGAGAGGAACGCCCAAGGGCTCCGGAAGTAGGTGTGCACCAGGTTGGCGCGCCACACATGGCACGGCTTCCGGCAATACCTGTTCACCATCCGCTCAACGGCGTCGAGCTCGCCGTCGGTGTCCAGCGGGACGTCCTTGGAGAGGCCGTTGAACAGCCTCGCCACCGCCTTGTCGCTGCCGACGGCGTTCTGGATGATACCCTTCGAGGTGAGCAGCGCCACGTCGCGGGCAGAGTCGATGATGTTGTCCATGAAGAAAACGTAGGCCGTCACGTCGTTGCCGGCGCCGGCGTGGAGCCGCTCGAACGCCATCAGGTTGAGGAACATGTACTCGGTGGAGTCGTCGACGATGATGAACGGCAGGCTGAGAACGCCGCGGCGGAAGGTGACGTCGTGGAGACTGGCCGTCTTACTCTTCTTGAACCTGATGCCTGCCTCGTAGAGCTCTGCCGCCGATCGGATGATGCCGCTGGACTCCTCGTCGTGGTCGTCGGCGCCGCCCCCCCTGTCGCCGCGTGGTTTCTGGTACGGGCCACTGAGCAGGCTCTGACGAAATAGGTCG
This sequence comes from Oryza coarctata, assembly GCA_030770085.1. Taxonomy (NCBI): domain Eukaryota; kingdom Viridiplantae; phylum Streptophyta; class Magnoliopsida; order Poales; family Poaceae; genus Oryza; species Oryza coarctata. The sequence continues at coordinate 10,469,653 of CM061485.1, read as the reverse complement.
AGCGGGTGGAGCGCCCGGTGTTCCTTCGCCGGCGGCGTCTTGCACGACGGCGAGATGAACCTCAGCACCATCTTCTTGACTTCGTACTCGACGTCACCCTTTTTCAAGTATTTCGATGGTTAGCTAGCTTCTTGAATCCATAGCAATGGCGTAAGAGATCAATGTCAGTGTCTGTCCGTTACCATAGTTTTCGATTCATTGCTGTTCTCGACGGCGACGAGCTTCTGGAGGACGAGGAGAGGCAGCTGGTTCTCGACGATGAGCATGTCGCGTCGAACGTACGGCACCACGTACAGTGCGCCATGGCGGCCGAATACAGGGTCATTTTGCGCATAGACGCCTTTCGCTTCGTCCTGCCTGCCACCGGCGCCGGCCTTCGCCGTCCTCATCATCTCCAGCAGGAAGCACCCATCGGTGACCATCACCTGCAAGAACCTCTCCCTGTGCTCACCGCGCCACTCATCGCCGAGGTCCTGGTACGCGTCCTCCAGCTCCAGCGCCACCGCCTCCACGGCCGCGACTAGCTCCCCCGCCGTCCTGCAGGACCGCCGGAGGAGGTGCGCGACGGCGCGGCTCTTGTGCTGCTCCATGGGCAGCAGGCGCTCGTCGCCGTGGTGGAAGGGACCCAGCGACACCACCTGCGGCCGGTACGCGTGCGGGTGGAGGTCCTTGACGGCGGCCGGCACGCCATGGACGGAGTGCTTCGCCCACAGCGCGAACTCCGACGACGCGTCGGCGCTTGCGAGGTCCCTCTCCAGGTCGGCCACCCAAGCCCTCTTCTTCCCATCGACGGAAGCCATTTGAGACATGGCTAGCTAGCTCCACGAAAGATTCTGTGCTGCGATCGAGGCTATAGCTAGCTGAAGTTGTGTATGATTGCATGCCACCATGGACGTTGCTCTTGTAGGGTACGTGAGCGATGGCGATGCACGAGGGAGGATGCATGCATGGAGCATCAAGGACGATGGAGAGGTGGAAAAGAAGGTGTATGGAGTGAGGAGCGAGGGAGGTATAGATACAATATTGCTTTTTGGCAGGCAAAGGCAAAGAAGCTAGCTCCAGTATGGTTGTACACACTCGTGTAGATCACAAGGGATTGGTGCGAATCTTACACGTGAGTGACCAGTCTAGATGTGTTTAGTACATTTAGTGGGACTAAGATAGACCAAAGGATTACCGTATGGAATATATATATGTATGTATATACATGTATATATGTATCAATTGTTGTATTCTATTGATATATCTTTTAATTTATTCTCATAATATTTTATTTAATTTTCCGATCTAATTTTTTTATAAATTTAGAAACACTATATCTTCTATTTTTTACGATATCTTTATAAGATGTTTCTGCTTCTAGATCATCTGTGGTTCTATATTAAAAATTTATAAATCTTATGTTGGTATTTCCTTTGCTCTTGTGGTAACATATGTAATTTTAAAGTTGACTCAAAGTTTTACTTTCTATTAATTCACTAATTTTTCGACGATAAACACTGGGTAATTAAAATTTTCATCTGCAAATATTTAAGTGAGAAATATGGTGAGTACCAAGTAGGATGTTTAATCCTCTGAATTAAACACGTTGGTTTCACTACCCAGTAAAATACTGAATATAAATTTTTCACCAAATGACGTGCCACCTAGCAACTATTTTTTAGACAATTATTTCTTGAAAGGATACACACACTCCTTGGAGGTTTCCATCAAACACCACGTATATGGGATTCTGTGGTGTTTTTCGGTACGCATCAATTCATTTGCTTATGAAAATATTCAGCAATGTTGTTTAATATTGACAGCATATATCTCTTTTCTTCTCTCTTATTATCTAAGATGCATTCCTGAACTTCATATAGGATTATGTGTTTTTTTTAAATTTGTAGGAATTTGCTAAAAATATTTTAAGCTTATTGTCGTGTCTAAAGATGAATAATTTAACTCCATTATAATTCATTAACTACTTCAGATAGGTAAATGAGAAAGTAGATTACCCAAGTGGTTATTCTTTCTCTTATTATGCTCAAATATAACCTTGTATCTATTTTTAGTAATAATATCTTTAAATAATATCCATCTTCTAGTAGAACTTTTCTTACTGTTAAGCTGATGGTAATATCTACATATTGCTTCACAAGATATTCTAACCATAAATTCTTTGAAACTTAGGTAAAGTTTGAAAGTATTTATCACATTAATTATTGCAAGTAATACATGAGCAAGTAATTACATTTATTCTATATCAAGACAATGTTCATATATTTCACAGGTACAAAAGCATGGCGGACCTAAAACCACCAATCTTGATAATCTTGATAGTTTCAACCATAAGGAAAAAAACTATAGAATATGAGCTTAGAGAAAATATGGACACCAACTATATATCAATCTCTAATATAGATTGCATTGGGCTACAATCTTTTACACCAAACTGGTATAGAGACATTAAGTCTAAAAAAGATATTGAAATAATTGTCCAAAGATAAGAGCACATTTAAATAATAGGAGAAATCCCGATAAAATACTAGGAGAAAAACTCAATTATCTATAAAATAAATATAATAAACCTAGACTATATCATTAAAACATGTCCAATAGAGGTCACACCAAAAAGATATAGAAGAATTATTATAATTAGGTGCAATAAGGGAGAGCAGGAGTTTACATAGGTCGGTATCCTTTGTAGTAAGAAATCATGCTAAGGAGGTTCAACAATGTTCATTAATTATAAAAGATTAAATGATAATATCATTGAAGATGCTTATAATATCCCTAATAAACATAAATGGATCAATAGAATACAAGGAAGCAAATATTTTTAAAATTTTGACTTAAAGGCTGGCTTTTGGTAAGTAAAGATGGCAAAAGAGTCTATTGAGTGGACTGAATTTATATGTCCCCATGGACACTATGATCAAAAAATATAACTACACTTTTTCAGAGAAAAATGAAATTGTATTTAACGACAATCAAGAATTTGTATTAGTGATGACTTATTATTCTTGAAAATATATAAGAGGAGCATATTGCTCACTTAGAAATAAATATTTTTTTACAAAAGTAGAACGAAATGGATTAATATTATCTAAGAAAAAAATGGAAATTTGAAAAGAGGAAATTAATTTTCTTGGTCATGAAATAACAGAAAGTAAAATGCATTTACAAGAAAATCTTAAAATTCCAAGATATCATGAATGATAAAAAGAAATTATAGCAATTCCTAAGAATCATAAATTACGTTAGAAATCACATAGAAAATTTAGCAAAACTAGCATGACCTTTATATACGAAATAAAGAAAAAATAGCCAAAGATACTCTAATTCTGAAGATATTTGGTTAGTAAGAATAATTAAAGAAAGGATCAAAGGGTTAAAACTTTGATAACAATTACTTTATTATTGAAACGGATGCGTCTCAACAAGGTTGGGGTATTATACTAAAACAAAGACCCAATAAATATTCACCTAAAACAAAAGAGAAAATTTGTAGATATGCCTTTCGAAGTTATAAATTAAAAACTGTCAGTAGATCTAGAGATACTTACACCATAAATGCTTTTAGACTTTACCTAAATTTCAAAGAATTTACAGTTAGAATAGATTGTGAAGCAATATGTGATATTACAATCATAGTAAGAAAAGTTCTACTAGAAGATAGATATTATTTGAATATATTATTACTCGAAATGATACAAGGTTATATTTGAGCATATTAAGGGAAAGGATAATCACTTAGCTGATCTACTTTCTCGTTTACCTATCTTAAAGGCATGAAGAAGTCAATAAATTATAATGGAGTTGAATTCTTCACATTTGGAGATGACAATAAGTTTAAAATATTTCTAGCAAATTCCTACAAATTTAAACCCAAATATCACATAATCCTAGATAAAGTTCAAAAAATGCATCTGTACCAATATAATAATAAGATAGAAGAAAAGAGTTATATGCTATCAATATTAAATAGCCTCGCTGAATATTTCCATAAGCTAAGTGAATTGATGCCTACTAAAAACACCACAAAATAATACAACAAAAACTAATATTCGTGGTGTTTGATGGGAAGCTCCCAGGAGTGTATATATCCTTTGAAGAAATAATAGCCTAAAAATAGATGCTAAATTAATGGATGGCATGTCATGGAAAAAATATATAAATATTAATGAGGTATTAAGTCAGGCTAGAAAAATATTAGAAATAAATTACTACCTAGAGCCAGCAGCAAAAGAATATAATTAAAAATGTAAGAAAGCTAGAATCTCCATATTATGCACATATAAAAGAAGAAGGATCATAATAAAAACTTACATATAAGTGTTTAACTAAGTGAGTGGATCTCTTAGATGATGAATATATAGATTGGAAGATAATAAAAAAATTTGAAGAAGTTTTCCTACAAATGAAGAAGAAACTAAAAGATGAGATATTAAAGAATTAAAGCAAGAATTAAATGAGAAATTTGAACAAATAAAGAAATCATATGATGAAAAAATTGATGTATCATTTTCTAATATGTTTACTACGGATATTGGTGGTCATGGGCAGCCAGATCAATAAGTAGAAAAGAACTAAAATATTATATATATATATATAAAGAAAGTTAAATTGATAAATTATTATCAATTATTTGGGCATGGAAAACCCAATTATCATTATTTTCACCCTCAATTATATGACTATATTAATAAAGCGAAACAAGATGATCCAATTATATGCCTGAAGAATAAATCTAGAAGGATACTCTAGGTCACTAGAGTGATAATAGAGATTTTCGTAGAAAGAGGAATTGACAAACTTTCATCAAAAAAGTGAGGCATATGTACAAACATGTCTCAACTTTAGATGAATCAAGGACACCCATGAGAATGAAAGAAGCATCACTACCTGGTGTTTGCCAGCTCATGAAGCACTAGAACAGTAAAGATAAGGATGAAGCCTGGATGAGCCCTCCCCTCTGGGTTCTATAAAAGGAGGAACTACTAAGCCAAAGACACACCGAAAATACAAGAATATCTTCAGCCAGAGCTCATAACCACCTTCTAGTCTTAGTAGTAGTAACTTGCCAAGAAGTCATCCTTACTAGTATATTAAAGCACGAATTGTAATATAAGCTGTGTAAGATAAGTAAAACTTTACTTGTATCATCTTTTAGGGTTTTCAAAAGGAAAAACCATATGTAAGCTTATCTATTTAAAATAAAATAATTTTCTTTAAGTATCCTTGCTATATTGTTCTAGAAGTCTGCTTATGCTAGGGACCCATAGGAGAAACCTCTCTGGAAGTTCTTGTTCATAGTTAAGAGAATTTTGCATCCATAGAGAAGTATTCCCTTTAGGTAGAACTGCCTAGGGAGACAATAAACACTCTGCTAGAATAAAATTTGACTAGTATAATTGAAGTTTTTTTAAATGAAACATAAGTGAGAAATACGGTGAGTACCAAGTAGGACGTTTAATTCTCTAAAATAAATACTAGCAGTCTTGTTGATTTTACACCAGCAAAGATACTGAATATAAAATTTTCCACCAAATGAACAATAACTAAACAATTGAATAATACCTTAAACAGTACCCTTACCAGTGGTCAATAGTACCCCTGACAGTGGTGAATAGTAACCAGCACTAGTGTTTTAGAAACAAAAAATATTTTCTAAGCAGTGTTTTAATCAGAAAATTAATCATATATCCTTATCTAATCATATCTGTATATATATCAATTAACCGAAAAGCTTTTAATGGTTCGACCGTAAAGAAAAAAATTATAGAATATAAGCTTAATGAATATATAGACAACTACTATATATCAAACTCTATTATAGAGTGCGTTGGGCTACAATCTTTTACACCAAAATGGTATAGAGATATTAAGTATAAAAAATATATTGAAATAATTGTCCAAAAATTAGAGGATGTTTAAATAATGGGAGAAATCTTGATAAAATACTGGGAGAAAAAACTCTATTATCTATAAAATAATATAATAAATCTAGACTATATTATTAAAACATATCCAATAGAGTCCACACCAAAAGATTAATCAGCAAGTTAATCATATATCCTTAGATATATAACTAGTAAACCAAAATGTTTTAAGAGTCGAAAAGTCTGATTGAGGGTAAAAATAATTGGGCTTTCCATGCCTGGATGATTGATACAATTTAGCTTTCTTTATATAATATATTTTAGTTTTTTTCTGCTTATTGGCTGCCCATGACCACCAATATTCATAGTATCTATATCAGAAAATGACACATCAAATTTTTCATCGTATACATTCTTTATTTCTTCAAAGTTCTCATTTAATTCTTGAAATATCTTATCTTCTAGTTCCTTCTTTAGTTGTGGGAAAACTTCTTCAAATTTTTCTATTATCTTCCAATCAATATATCCACTACCTTAATTAGACATCTTTATATGTAAGTTTTTTTATGATACTTATTTCTTTATATGTGTATAACATGAAAATTATAGAGCTTTCTTGTTCTTAGCTTTCTTGTATTTTTAAATATATTCCTTTGCAGCTGGCTCTAGGTAGTAATAAATTCTCAATATTTCTCTAGCTTGACTTAATGACTCATCAATACCTTTATATTTTTTCCATGACGTAACACCTATTAACATAGCAACTATTTTTCAGACAATTATTTCTTGAAAGGATACACACACTCCTTGGAGGTTCCCATCAAACACCACGTATACGGGTTTCTGCTCTATTATTTCATGGTGTTCTTTAGTAGACATCAATTCATTTACTTATGAAAATATTTAGCAAGGTTGTTTAATATTGATAGCATATAGCCCTTTTCTTCTCTCTTATTAAAATTATCTAAGATGCATTTCTGAACTTCATCTAGGATTATGTATTTTAGCTTTAAATTTGTAGGAATTTGCTAAAAATATTTTAATCTTGTTCTTGTCTTTAAAGGTGAACAATTCAACTCCATTATAATTCATGGACTTCTTCATGCCTGCAAGATAGGTAAACGAGAGAGTAAATCGTCTAAGTGGTTATTATTTCCCTTAATATGCTCAAATATAACATTGTATCTATTTCTAGTAATAATATCTTCGAATAGCATCAACTTTCTAGTAGAACTTTTCTTCCTATTAAACTAATTATAATATTTACATATTGCTTCAGAATCTTCTAATCATTATTACATGTATCTCTCGATTTGTATTATAGATAGTTTTCAATTTATAATTTCTAGAGACATCTACAGATTATCTCTTCTACTTTAGATAAATATTTATTGGGTCTTTGTTTTAGTATAGCACCCCAACCTGGTTGAGACACATCCATTTCAATACTGAAATAATTGTTATCTAACAGTAAATCTAGGAGTTTTAACCCTCTAATCATTTATTTTATTATTTTTACCAACATAATATGGTATCTTTGGCCATTTTTTTAATTTCGTATATAAAGGTACTCCTAGTTTTGATAAATTTTCTATGTGATTTATAGCATAATTTACCATTCCTAGGAAATATTTTAATTCCTTTTTATCATTCATGATATTAGGAAATTTTAATATTTTCTTAGCAATATGCTCTTGTAAATGTATTTTATCTTCTCCTATTTCATTAAAAAAATTGATTTTCTGTTTACAAATTTTGATTTTTGTCTTAGGTAATATTAACCCATTTTATCTACTATTCTAAAAAATATTTCTAAGTAATCAATATGCTCCTTATATGTTTTTGAGAAGACTAATAAGTCATCTATATAGACTAATACAAATTCTTGATTCTCATTAAATATATTTTGAATTTTGTATTTTTTAATCCCAATGACACAACAAGACATTCATAGTGTCCTTGATGACATATAAATACAGTCCATTCTATATATTCTTCTTCTATCTTTACTTGCTAAAATCCAGCCTTTTAGTCAAATTTTAATAAATATTTGCTACATTGTATTCTATTGATCCATTCTCGCTTATTAGGGATATTATAAGCATCTCCTATGGTTTTATCATTCAATCTTTGGTAGTTGTTGACCATGCTTGATTTATCTCTAACTCCTTTATCATGATTTCTAAATATAAAAGTAGTCGACCTATGTGGACTTCTACTCTCACTTATTACTCCTAATTTTAATAATTTTTTATATGTATCCTCAATTTTTCTCTATCTTTTGGTGTAATATCTATTGGACATGTTTTAATGACATAGTCTGGGTTTATTATATTTATTTTATAGATACTTAAGTTTTTCTATTAGTATTTCATTGGGATTTCTCCTATTTTTTTAACGTCCTCTAATCTTTGGACAATTCTTTTAGTATATTTTTTTAGACTTAATATCTCTATACCAATTTGATGTAAATGATTGTTGACCAACGCACTCTGTATTAGAGTTGAAATATAATAGTTGTCTATATTTTCACTAAGCTCATATTTTATATTTTTTTTTCTTTAGGGTCGAAGCTATCAAGATTATCAAGATTGGAGTTGATTTTGTGTTCGTAAATATATGAAACATTGTGTTGACATGAAATAAATGTAATTTTTTCTCATGTTTTACTGTGATTTGTACTGACTATTGTATAAATCTTAGGTCTATTATCATATCATCATTTATTATTGATAGATCTCTTCTTGTAATCTCATTTATTATATAGTTTATCCCATTGATCTATACTTCAATTTGTAGGCTAACTGTTGTGAATTTCATTATTCCGGACATGTCTATAAAAACTTATAATTTATTATCATCGATTGTATAAACTATTTTAGGACATTTCATGAATAATATTCTTTGTACACCATGTGTCTACTAGTGCTAATATTTTGAACAATAGCTTTGGTGATAATTTTATTTTTACTATAATCATTATTCCTAAAAAATTGTTTAAAAGGTAGCTTTATTGTATATTTATTTCCCAAATTGGTTATGACATCTTTTAACTGAATTATTTTAGAAGTATTACTATCATTTCCTCTAACCTAATTATGTTGATCCATCATTTTAATTTTTATTTATGCTAATTCATCAATTAAGTCTAACTCTTTGTCACTTGATTCATATTCTTCATTAATATTTTATATTATCCATATCTATGATTGAATATATTGATTATCATATTTTATTTCAACATCACATACTAGTATATTTTTATTTACACTATCTACAATTACTCTCTTGCTCTTCATATTTGCTATAATACCATTTTTATTTTTATTTGGGCACATTTTACTCAGATGGTCAGGCGAATTACATATAAAACATCTGAATATTCTATCATATGTCTTTCTTAATTACATCATCTTACTTTCTTTTGTGTAGAAAAGAGGCTCTATTGATCTTCTTAATAACCTTCTCTTTATTCTAATATTATTGCTATTTCTATTTTGCTATCTAAACTTTCTTCTAGGCCTCTCCTCTCTCTATATATATTAGCAAGATGGAAAGAGGCGGGCAATTCCATATCGAAAAAAAGAGATTTGAATTAGCTAACTATCTATAACACATAGAATGTTTTATAGGAAAGAAGTGTGCTTATCTTCCTAAATGTATAAACACAACTGTGCAAAATGTTATAAAGTGGGTGATAGAGAACTACGGTCAATGTTATTCCATCAATGATCACCTTCATCCAGATTATCCGACTCTATGCTGGATTGTCCAGTCTAGTTAGATCTCCAAGACACCGGACTATTAGGCCATCATCAGATTATCTAGTTAGTACACTTCTGATTATCTGACCAACACATGACCCAATCGAACATTGTCCCTGATCAGATTGTTCGGTGGACTCTTTGATTCATTGGTTTTCAATGATCCACACATTCCAATAGATTCAACAGAGGCTTGCCTAGATTGTCTAGTCACACCTGAACTATTTGACCCTCTGCATCTTTAGAGTAACTTGGTCTCCTTTCATCGAAGCTTTATCCCACTCGTTTCCACTTCAATAAAGATAGACACTTAATAACTTGTTACTTCTTCATGGCCTTGATTTGGTCCATCAGGGTTGCGCCAAGCATGTGTCCTTTACCATTGCATTGGTCCTTCGGTGCCCAGTCTTGCTAATACTTCACCACATCTTGATATTTTAGTCGCATGTTGCCTTGTATCGAAATGAACCCATATTATATTTCATTCTTTATTTTTAACATCTTCATCAGACTAATCTCCTACTTATACACTCATTAACCACATTATTCTCTTAATCGTTTGCCATCAATTATCTATAAACCATATGGGAGCCTAGATGCACTCATAGGGTAAGAGTTTTTTTATAGCATGAAAGAGAGAGTGTGTGGAGGGGACAGGATGGGTGGAGAGCCCAGAAACAAAAAAAAAAGCAACATTTCGCATAAAGTGGAGAGTAATTTTTTAAATCAAGAAGGGAGTGGGAGAGGGGATGGGAGGGAGCAGAAAGTGGGCGTTTGTGTGAGGCGTGTGGTACTTATGCTAAATAGCACGCTAAGCTCTATATAATAGTTATGTATATTAATTTTGTTGTCTTTTTTTTAAAATTTTGCACTATATTTATTTGGTTGTAATGAACAAGATACATCTATGATTCTATCCGAAGCCTAAAGGTAAATCTATGGTTTCCCATATGTTGTGTCAATCAACCCTCATAGTATATGTACCTTTTAGCTAAGAGGGTAGGAGCTCTGTTCCACAGCTGGAGAGTTTAATTTACCCCAATAACCAGACACTGCTTCATTATTAAAATATTATTAAGTTAGAGAATTATTTTTCCTTATAGGACTACCTACATCTCCATTTAACAGAAGGAGAAAAGCCTAAAACTTATATTAATAATTTGAGTAGTAATGGCAACATCATGATATATCAACATTTTTTTGTGAAGCCATGTGGTGTTTTATAAGTTGTGATGGAAAATTGTCAAATAAAATGTGATCTATGTTGGAAATTGATTTTGAAAAGATTGGCGACTGTTGGTGTGAGTGAGTATGACTAATATGAGTCAGGTTGTGATATCTGTACCTAAACAGTTTGTTTGGTCTATTTGTATGTAGGTGATAAGGTCAACCTTAGTCAATACTAAGGATCGGGACTAAACTCAAGGAGGAACAGAGATCTGTGCAGTTAGAATACCATATGATAAGGTAGGATTGAAATCAGAATTCTTAAAGTTCAATCTTTGTCAATGGTGAACCAAGACTAAAATCAGGGGAAGATGGGGTATGTCACCATTAAAGATACCAAGTAACAAGGTTGGATATAAGGTGGCATATGGTGAACGAATACTATGTGGGAAGGTCTTCGTAGCGGGTTTTACAAGATTGTGCAAGAGTTGGAAATTCACAAAGAAATTAGAAGAAGATTAAGAAGAGAAGAGAGAGGAAGACAACCCAAGGCAGGAGACCTAGACGACCTCCCTCTCCCTTCTCACCAGCTCGGCCTAGTGCGCTAAGGCGGCCTACAGCAGCAATAGCGTGTGGCCCATGAGGCTTGTGGTAGCCCAAACATGCGCAAAGGCGATGATGACCAACCTAGGAGGCCAAGCGCTAGGATGGTGCAGCGAACTTGAAGTACATGCGTGAATGAGCGTGGGCATGCGTGTAGCGGAGCGGCATTAGCCCAACAAGCAACAACAGCGCGTGCAATAGTGGTAGCTAATGAGCAGGGCCTACAAGTAGCAATGCATGTAGGTGCGCAAGAGCACGCAAGTGCATGCGCGTGGCTACACGGGATCCCTCCTAGGACACGGGGCATCACCGGATTGGTGTGGATGGCATAGCCAACAGTAGTGGTGGGATCCTCTGTGGCTAGGGTCTATCTATATGGTCTTTCATGTGGCGGCCTACGTGGCACAATCTAGGGCATTTCCTTGTCTTTTAAGGATTAGATCAATGGTTGAGATTTTACTTGAGCCAAGACTTTATCCTAAGCATTTTAGGCTTTGTGTTAGTATTTTTCAGTCATTCTTGGCCTATAAATGAGAAATAAACAAGCGAGGAGTTGCACCTTTAGAGAGAACATTGAGAGGATTAGTGAAAGTTTTTGTGAGAAGGATAGAGAGTTTTGGAGAGCTCAACAATTTTATAAGATTTGTGCAAGCTATGTAAATTTATTTTAATTAATAAAATAATGTTTATTTTGGAATTGTTTAATCATTCCTATTTAAATTTAAATTTGTTGTATTGCTTCCCTCATATATTCTAGTGGTGTAAGTTTCCTTCTCTCTTCAACTTTTTTTTTATTTTTGATTTGACTTGTGATGAAAAAAAAAGTCAATATCTAAATTACCCTAGAGGTAAAATTCTGAGAAGTTAAAAGTCTCTGCAAGATCTATTGTATTCTTGATTGACTATTGCTTAGATCTTTTGATAGATATCTGTGAATTGAGAACTCTTAATCGATCGAGAGATACTCATAGGTGACTTCCTAAAAATGCTACATCTATAAGGTCATTCATCGGTTGTTGTCTTCATCTAGCTTTAAAATAGTTAAGATTTTGATATTAAAACCAAGATAATTTTTATAGATATTTTTATGATAAAGTGAATCGGTATATATTTATCCTTCACTTTAGTTGCACAGTATCCCTACGTGCTATACTGTTATTTCGATCCAATGATTTTCATCTCTTTTAACAATATAACACGGATTTGTGTATGCTGCATTGTGTAGTTCCACGTGATTAATCATAGTGATGTTTTATTGTAGGAAATGTTAAACACGTTATTATGAAAAGAGCACAAAACATAGTGGGAAGCCAAAGTTAGAATTTCATTATAAAAAATATCACTTATTACCAAAATTTTGGTTAAATATATAGCATGCAGTATTTCTCTGCTCACAACAAGTACCACCATAGGCCAGTACAAATTACAATAATTTAACAGTAGCTAGGTGCTGCATACTACATCTCTCTAGGCTGTAAAACTGCTAAGAACTCCTGCAGTCACAAAGGTTTCTTTTTTTTATAACTAATGAAAATGTTGATCGAACAGGGTCACTCACCGACACCTTGGTTCCTAAATATATAATAGATTACTAATTAATTAAATTCTTCATGTCGAAGACATTGAGTCACATTGAAATTAACTAAGATTTACTGGGAAGACGCCTAGGAAAATTCAGGTTTTCTCAACGGTTTGGGGGATTAATTAATTTAGAAATAATTCCTGTTCATGCTTGTTCTGGGAACAGGATGTATTTGTGGTGGGTTGTCAATAATAGGGTTATAGTCCATTGAGATCTTACCACTCCGGGGATATGTAAATGTTTTCCGGGTGATCTGGTGGTAGCTGCTAGCGAGGTTCTTGTTGTTCACCGAAAATAAATTGATTTTAAAGATCTGGTGAGTTTAATTTGTTTAAGCAAGATTATATAAAAAATCAAAATGATATCATAGCAATGAAAAGGAATGCACATCATATCACCGCAGCAATACATAAACACAAATGGAAACACCCGAGATATTGAAGATTTCTAATAAAGAAATCGAGAATTCCTGAAGTTTTTACAGAAGCAACGAGAAATAAGGCTCAGAAAGCTCAAAAGAATGAAGAATTAGAAGTGGTCAGTGCAAGAGAAAAGGTAACAAAGTAGCAGCATGAAAGGCCCCTTGACGTACAGCTACTGATGGCGAGGTAAACATAAATACTACAAAAGAAGAGAGCAATACGGGAAAAGTGGATTTTATTTTTCTTTTTGGTTTTGCTTGTAGCTAGTCTCACCTAGATACACGTGTTGTGTGATGAACAGAGCTCTAACTTGACCGCTATATATGCACGAGGCAAAGTATTGTATTATGCATTTAATAACAGAATCATGGATGATTTTCCTTAATTAATCAGATGCTTAACCGTACTTGATATGATTTACTGTATCGATCGAGCTGTCAGGTGATGATTACAGTATATTGCTGGCGATTCCGCGTTTCCGCATCCATCTTAATTAATTCTCACTATACTTGCATGCTGCCGTGCCGATGTGCCAAATAAATGTATTTATTTATTCATGATGATATCCTTCCTTTGATGAAAAAATATACTGTTAAAAAGACTAGTCCTAACTGGCAGTGATACGGACAGTGGCAGTTATGTCGATAAACCAGCTAATGATGCATACCTATGAACCACCGATTATAATAGGTGAGAGTAGAGTACCTCGTTTTAAGAAAAAATTAGAACTTTTTGGTTCTAATTTTGATGAAAACAACCTTTATATAAACGTTGATTATAGCGAGACCTAGTTGAGAATCTTTTACGTTGGAAGTGATTCATTTACCAAAATATGTGTTAGAAGTTTCAAAAGAAAAAACAATTGTATTGAGACAGTAAAGCCCATGTCTCAAAAAGAAAAAAAACAATTTTGCGTAATGGCACTATGGGCCATGGAGCCCAATATTCTGTAAATGTCAGTCCAAGTGAGCTTTCTGCCGCCCATTTCAGTACATAGCGCCTATGTTTAGCAGCCTTCAGGCGCAAATGATTGCCGACAACATATCGGCCCATCTTGCAATGTCTAGGTTAATTTAAACACCTTTGCTAATAGCACATGCTCTGCTATTGACAGTAGCAGCCCTGTTGTGATCGGATTGTGCCATGAAAGGACACTGCTTCTAGGTAGCTTAGGGATCATTTGAATGTGAGATTTTTTTCTGATTTTTACTGAAGGTAAATTACTTCATAAGCAATTCTTGAAAAAAAATGTTGTGTTCCAGAGTAGCCCTCAACAAGGAATACTAAACAACCAAGCCAATAAGCTATATATATCATCATATTTATTCACAAGTGACAAAAGTATCATAATAATTTAGAAAGAAGCTGAAGCTATACCAAACAGAGTCAGATCCTATTTGCCACGGAGAGGCAATACACCGTGGCATCGCAAACCTATGAACCTCACCTCACACAACGGAGGGAAACAAAATGCCATTCCATGTGCTGTTCATGCCCGAATTGCGACTGCTGGTAGCAGCTAAGCCTGACTCCCTTCAGTCAGATGGCGACAACCATGGGGGCTTATCATGCATGGCTGGCACCACTGATCATCCAGCCAGCCAGCCAGCTAGCCTGCCTTGACCCAATTAAGCTCACCACACCACACCACCATTATCATCACCTCTCTGATTCAATTCCTCTCCTGCTTCTTGTCCTCCTCTGAAGCATGTGCAGAACCGTATGGCGACGTACTGTTGGGAGATGCAGATGCTGCTGCTGTTGCTCCGCAATGCAGAGTGCGGGCATATGCCTCCAGTCAAGTACACTATGCTTGGGGGGCAGCAATAGGTGTGTGCTGCAATGAGAGCGTTAGGTGCGTGTGACTGGCTTACTGCTGCAGTAGTAGTGCCATATGGCCTTGAAACGTCATGATCTGAAGATCTTGGGAAAACAGTGCCAATAACTGTTTAGGCTGCACGTTTGGAATAATCCCTGTTTGGCCCTCCATATTGGAATTGAAACTACTTCATGGTATATTCGAGCGTTCTTATGGGTAGTAGTTTACGAGGGATTTGATACAAGACAACAACAACTTGGTCCTTAGAGTTTGCATTATCATCGATTAGCATATGGTAATGACCAGGCTTACCACCAGTCACGGTGACGACTATTTTTTAAAAAAATAAAAAATTAATAAAAAATAATTAGAATAAGATATTGAGTTATAATAGGGTTAATTTATGGTTCTACTAATGGCTTGAGTTAGAATCTTGTGGTTTATCTTTTCGGTTTTCTTTTGAGGAGGCATGATTTTTTTTTGGTTTTCTCTTGAGGGTGCTTGCTACGGGCGATATGAGCCAGTGGGAGGACGGATGAGAAATTGATCTAACTGTTAACGCCAAAATCTAGACGATCCGATGGCGCTCAAGCCGATTGGCTGGGAGATCCAATGGGACTAAAACCGATCGGCTGAGAGGTCCGATAGAGGGTTTAATGTAGTCATCGGCTGATAGAGATACTGAGACAAAACCGATGGAGAACTATAGAAAAGTCGATCAGATTATTAGAAGATTGGATCGGCTTGAAGACAGGGGATTATCCAATCGGGATCAGGTCCGAGAAGCCCAAGGGAAGAAAGGAAAAGGATCGGCTTGACTAAAAGAAGGTCCGATAGCTACAGTGGAGAAACCGATCAGGTTGCAGCAAAGCAAGACCCGGTTGCAAATTGGAAAATTATTCAGATGAAAACCGGGTTTGCGGAAGAGCCGTGGACTTCACAGCAGGGTGCTTATTTTTTGTAATTTGTAACCTTACTCAATTAGGGAGTTTTAGTTGGTTAGTTAACTGCTTTAGGAATATTTTCTTTTATTCTTACTAGGAAATAATGTCCGATGGTCGTAGGCGCGTCGAACTCTCTCTGTAAATCCAAGGAATAAATATAGACCCCCTAGAAACATGTAAGATATCTCTCGATTATATACAAATTCGGCACATCGCCACCCTAGTTCATCTAGGTTTACCGGCGGGTTCTGGCTCTCGACGCGGGGCTGCATTGGTTAAGTCCGATCTCTAGCGAAGGGGTAAGTCCCACCACCATCCCGATATATCCTGCTCTGTCTGAGGCTGCATCGGTTAAGTCCGACCTCTTAGGGCGATTGGATGTATCGCATCACGTCCGTGCTGGACCTATCAGCCCGTTAAGCTCCCTCTGTCGTCGTCAGTTTCGTGCTGCATCGGTTAGGTCCGACCTACGGGGCCGCCGACGGTAGATCGAGCTTCAGGCCTATAGCCTTGTGCACAGCATATCATCGGAGTGCTAGCCGATGAATTATCCATGCTATGAGCTTTACGCCCAGCGCATCGGCCCCTCCACTGATACGCATCAGCCTTTAGAGGCGTCCTGCGACGCGTAACGCCAAACGTATCGGACCCCCAGCCGATACGCACCCGTCTTCAGAGAGACGTCCCCTCATTGGCTCAGCTAGCCGATGGGTTCGTTCCTATCCTTGCTACGGCATAGCCGTTCCGGCGTCCTCCGTATCATCGCCGCTGGTCCCGGCCTCGTACTGTCTCGGTTAGGTCCAATCTTTAAGGTTCAGTGTTGATGGCGCTGCCACGGCAGGCGATGGGTCTCGTGTTGTCCTATCCGGAGCGGCATCAGCTTTGCAGCCCGTGGCTTCTTACGCTAATCATCGCCTAGGCCGCATGCGCACTCATCGGTTTTTCCAACCGATGAATCACTATTCGGCTGTCTAGAGGGATCCCGTGCATCTCGCCATCCTTTGCGCACACCCTAGTTCCTTCATCGGCTCTACGGTTGACCCCTCATCGACACCTGTCCACATCGGCTCCCCAGCCGATCGAACAGCATCCCGAACCTATCGGCAGCCAGCCAATAATGAGTGCCTGTATCGGATTCGCTCATCTCACTTCCTTGTCAATTGCAGGGTCAAATTGACTGGCACGCCTATGAACCTCGAGACCTAAGTACCTGCACTGGAGATAAGCAGACCTCCCAGGCCTTCGCGTGATCGGTCCGATGAAAAAGGACGCTAGAAGAGGTCAAAGGTTACTTAATCAGACTTAATCAAAAAATATTCTAGACTACAGGACGAAGAAAGACGAGCCACAACACAACAAGAAATGTATAATCCACACTGGAGTTGTCCCTTTTTTCAGTATTGTTGAGATCAAAACATGAGGTTGCTGTCAATCAAGGACTGTCCTGAATACAATAAACCAGGATTTCGGTACTGTGACCAGAGCCGAACGTTGTATGATCGGCCTTCCATCACTAGGGCATCGACACATAGCCGATTGGGGCCGATCAACGAAGGGCATGGTCAAAGGACAATTAAGGATCAGAAGTTAAACAAAGGGTTATACTCCATGAAGGATCAGTGGTGTCTATCTGGGATTTTTACAAAGAATCAGAAGAGGAGGGCACAAAGGCTACGACATAGAGAGCAGCATAAAAGACAACAGCAGGACCATGAAGAAGCCGATCGGAACCAAAAAAGTAAGAAAGTATGAAAAGTAAAGCAGAAAAAGGAAGAGGTTGGTACATCGGCTCAGTCTAACATGGTATTCTTCTTGCCAATGGAATATAAAGCATATGTATCTGATAAAGAAAGTCAAGAAGAGGATTTTGCCCAATTAATATTAGAACCGAGTCAAGCCATATTTGACAAACCAGAAGAATCCAAGCATCGGCAGCTAAAGCCATTGTATATCAACGGATATGTCGATGGTAAGACGATGGCAAAGATGCTAGTTGACGGAGGCGTAGCCATCAATTTGATACCGTATTCTATATACCACAAATTGGGTAAGATGGTTGGAGACTTAGTCAAGACAAATATAGTGTTGAAAGACTTCGAAGATAATCCATCAGAAACCAAAGGGGTACTGAATGTGGAGCTAACGGTTGGAAGTAAGACATTGCCTACCACATTTTTTATCATCGATAGTAAGGGGTCGTATAGCCTACTCCTTGGCAGGGATTGGATTCATGCCAACTGTTGTATTCCTTCAACAACGCATCAAAGCCTCATACAATGGCAAAGAGACAAAGTCGAAGTGATCACGGCCGATCAGTCGACTAGCGTGGCAACAACTGATGTGCCATTCTGGGAAGCTGATGGATTCAACTGCCTATCCGGACAAACATGGGTGGGAAATTTTCTAGAGGTGACTGATAAAGGAATAAAGCTGATTCAGCAAGTTGGCTCGGATCCGTTGTTTCCATGGGAACTTTAGAAGAGTCCGAAGGGAAGTTAGGGCAAGGTTTTATGTCAGCCGATGAGTTGAAACAAATAGACATAGGATCAGAAGACAAGTCGAGACCGACTTACATTAGTAAAAATCTATGTGTTGAATTCTAAGAAAAGCTGATAAATTTATTAAAGGAATTCTGGGAATGCTTTGCTTGGGATTACCATGAGATCCTGAGATTAAGCCGATCGATTGTAGAACATCGGCTTCCTATCAGACCGGGATATCGATCATTTAGGCAGCCACAGAGGAGATTCAAAGCAGAGTGGCATGATGAAATCAAGGCAGAGATCACGAAGTTATATGATGCAAGTTTCATCAGACCATGCTGATATGCTGAATGGGTATCCAATATTGTCCCAGTGAAGAAGAAAAACGGAAAGTTAAGAATATACATCGACTTCCGGGATTTGAACAAGGCAACCCCTAAAGACGAGTACCCGATGCCAATGGTAGATTTATTAATTGACGCTACATCTGGTCACAAGATTATTAGCTTTATGGATGGAAATGCAAGCTACAATCAAATTTTTATGGCCGAAGAAGATATCCACAAGACTGCATTTAGGTGTCCTAGAGCTATTGGTTTATACGAGTGGATAGTCATGACTTTCGGATTGAAGAATACCGGTGCTACCTATCAAAGAGCCATGAACTACATGTTTCATGATCTTATCGGATAGCTGGTGGAGATATACATTGATGACGTGGTGGTGAAATCCAAAGGTACTGAAGAACATATAGCCGATCTACGAAAAGTGCTTGAATAGACGAAGAAATACGGACTCAAAATGAATCCTCACAAGTGTGCTTTTGGCGTATCGGCTGGACAATTTTTGGGTTTCATGGTGCATGAGAGAGGAATTGAAGTCAGTCAACGAAGCATCAGGGCCATCCAGACCACCGAGCCACCCAGCAACAAACTATAGCTGCAGTCCTTGATCGGCAAACTCAATTTTATAAGGAGATTTATTTTGAACTTATCAGAAAAAATTGAGTCGTTCACTCCTTTATTAAGGTTACGAGCCGATCAAGAGTTTTTGTGGGGTGATGACTAGCAAAAAGCCTTTGATCATATCAAGGAATACTTGAATTCTCCACCAGTGCTAATTCCACCGCAAAAGGGAATACCATTCAAATTATATTTGTCAGCTGATGATAAGTCAATCGGATCAGTGCTTGTACAAGAGTTTGAGTCAAAAGAACGAGTAGTATTTTACTTGAGCCGACGACTTCTAGATGCTGAGACTAGGTATCCTACTGTGGAAAAGTTATGGCTATGTTTGTATTTCTCATGTACAAAATTAAGGCATTATCTTCTATCGGCTGAGTGTACAGTGCTTTGCAAAGCCGATGTGATCAAATACATGCTATCGGCTCCAGTCTTGAGGGGGCGGGTTGGTAAATGGATATTCGCTCTGATGGAGTTCGATTTGAGGTATGAATCGGCTAAGGCAGTCAAGGGACAAGCGGTGCCTGATTTTATTGTACATCATAGAGGAGTCCAAGAGAATTATGTGGAGCCGATCCCGTGGACGTTATTCTTTGATGGATCGATTTGCAAACATGGATCTGCTATCGGTTTGGTGATTATTTCGCCTCAGGGGGCAAGTTTTGAGTTTGCCTTCACAATCAAACCATATAGTACAAATAACCAAGCAGAATATGAGGCAGTACTCAAGGGACTTCAGCTGCTGAGAGAAATTAGAGCTGATACGATGCGTTGTGGGCCTATCGGATGACGTGTCATGGATCTACCTAGGTGCCACCATATCAGTTGGTATACGGTCATGAGGCAGTTCTTCCATGAGAAGTTAACATCGGCTCCAGGAGGGTGTCTTTACAAGATCAGTTGACAGCCGATGATTATTACACGTTGATGACCGATGAGCTTGATGATTTGACTCAGAGTCGGTTAGAAGCATTTAAGAAGATCAAGAAAAACAAGGCTAAGGTCACTAGGCATTATAACAAAAAAGTAATGGCCAAATCCTTTTCTGAAGGAGATCTCGTTTGGAAGTTAATTTTGTCGATTGGATCTAGGGATAATAAGTTTGAAAAATGGTCACCGAATTGGGAAGGACCTTATCGGATCAATCGATGTATGCCTGGCAATGCTTACATATTGGAAAGTCTTGAAGGAGAGAAGTTTACCAAAGCGTTTAATGGCAAATATTTAAAAAAGTATTATCCTAGCATGTGGGTAGGCACCTAAATCGGCTGAGCATAGCTGATTCAAGACATATAAGGTTTTAGAGGTAGTACCAGCTAATGGTACCACCCGTGTGATCGGCTGGGGCATAGCCGATGGACAATGTACGAAAGCCGATATAGTTTGTATCGGTTACATACAGTCGATATCGTGGAGATATCGCCTTTAGAAAATATATATACATAACTTTTGTTGATCAAGCTGATTGAAGTTTACTGTAAAAAGTTAATGTTCAAGATGACATCTGGATTTCTCCGACAGTTCCGCAGGCAGGAGGTGTTGAATTTCTACAAGTCTTCCCCGGATCGACCCGCAATCTTACACCAGCGAGTCAATCGGAACCTCCAGCCGATGCATAATATCTGACAACTGCTCACGTACATCGACTGGCAAAAATGGTTCGATCATTGTGCTGGTGGCTGAGTCTTCCTCTGCTTCCAGGTATTTGCCGATGTCGAAGGAGAACAGATCGGCTAATGACTGCATAACAACATTAGCAAACATAGAGATCATAAGTCAAGAAAAATGACATGTATGATGGACGTACCTGAGAGACAGTGGGAGCAGTTCCTGTGCGGGTATCAGCTTGATGTGGGGCAGTGTGAGTAGATGCCAAAACTTCAAAGGATACCATCGGCTTAGCCCCAGTAACAGGGTCCGACGTTTGGACCTCAGGAGCCAATGGTTCAGGCTGCAAAGCGAAGGTGTCAAGATAAAACAAAGGCAACAGAAAATTGATGCTGACACATACCAACGGAGAAGCGGAACAACCTAGGCAGAGATCTGAGCCGATTAATGCGGGTTTTAACGGGTCATCCTGGTTTATGGAGGTTTCTAACGGCTCGAAATTTTGTAGTCTGTTGGCAAACTCCGAAATTAAGGGGCATGTGTTAACGCCAAAATCAGGACGATCCGATGGCACTCAAGCCGATCGGCTGGGGGATCCGATGGGGCTAAAGCCGATCGGCTGAGAGGTCCGATGGAGGATTTAATGCAGTCATCGGCCGATGGAGATACTGAGACAAAGCCGATGGAGAATAGTAGAAAAGCCGATCAGATTAGTAGAAGATTGGATCGGCTTGAAGATAGGGGATTGTCCAATCGGGATCAGGTCTGAGAAGCCTGAGGGAAACAAGGAAAAGGATCCGCTTGGCTAAAAGAAGGTCCGATAGCTACAGTGGAGAAGCCGATCAGGTTGCAGCAAAGCAAGACCCGGTTGCAAATTGGAAGATTATTCAGATGAAATCGGGTTTGCGGAAGAGCCGTGGACTCCATGGCAGGGTGCTTATTTTTGTAAATTGTAACCTTACTCAATTAGGGAGGTTTAGCTAGTTAGTTAACTGCTTTAGGAATATTTTCTTTTGTTCTTACTAGGAAATAATGTCCGATAGTCGTAAGCGCGTCGGACTCTGTCTGTAAATCTAAGGTATAAATATAGACCCCCTAGAAATATGTAAGATCTCTCGATCATATACAAATTCGGCGCATCGCCACCCTAGTTCATCTAGGTTTACTGGCGGGTTTTGGCTCTCGACGCGGGGCTGCATCGGTTAAGTCCGATCTCCGACGAAGGGGTAAGTCCCGCCACCATCCCGATATGTCCTGCTCTGTCTGAGGCTGCATCGGTTAGGTCCAACCTCTTAGGGCGATCAGATGTATCGCATCACGTCCGTGCTGAACCTATCGGCCCTTTAAGCTCCCTCTGCCGTCGTCAGTTTCGTGCTGCATCAGTTAGGTCCGACCTACGGGGCCGCCGACGGTAGATCGAGATTTAGGCCTATAGCCTTCTGCACGGTGTATCATCGGAGTGCTAGCCGATAAGTTATCCATGCTATGAGCTTCACACCCAACGCATCGGTCCCTCGGCCGATACGCATCAGCCTTTAGAGGCGTCCTGCGACGCGTAACGCCAAACGTATCGGACCCCCAGCCAATACGCACCTGCCTTCAAAGAGGCATCCCCTCATTGGCTCAACTAGCTGATGGGTTCGTTCCTATCCTTGCTACGGCATAGCCGATCCAGCGTCCTCCGTATCATCACCGCTGGCCCTGGCCTTGTACTATCTCGGTTAGGTCCGATCTTCAAGGTTCGGTGTTGATGGCGCTGCCACGGCGGACGACGGGTCTCGTGCTGTCCTATCCGGAGCGGCATCGGCTTTACAGCCCGTGCCTTTTTGCGCTAATCATTGCCTAGGCCACATGCGCACTCATCGGTTTTTCCAGCTGATGAATCACTGTTCGGCTGTCCGGAAGGATCCCATGCGTCTCGCCAGCTGATCGAACAGTATCCCGAACCTATCGGCAGTTAGCTGATAGTGAGCGCCTGTATTGGATTCGCTCGTCTCACTTTCTTGTCAATTGTAGGGTCAAATTGACTGGCACACCCACGAACCTCGAGACCTAAGGATCTGCACTGAAGATAAGCAGACCTCCCAGGCCTTTACGTGACCGAGCCGCCGTCCCTATCCGGTCGCGGGATTTTTTGGCGGTGACCACCAACACAATAGAAATTGGAACAGACATTTTTGCTAAAACGGAAAAAAGGAAACTATTGGAATGCTACACAATGCAAGTATAGAATATGTATCCTACTTAACTGAATGTGTAGGAAATCAACAGTCTTGTGATGTCGATGTTAACTAGCATGCAACCATATCATGAATCATGAAGGTAATGAATTGTTTGATTCAAGACATCGATTTCGCTCTGAACAATTGTTATCACGCATATCCTTTTTCAGCATAGATATATCTATTCCAAATTGAATATTATTGAATTCATCTAGCATATATAGACCAAAGTACAATGTGTACAACTTCCAGCCATGCATATATAGCCTTGTTGTACTTGAAGAGAAAATTTAATACAATTAAAGAAAGAAAGTGAAAACCATTAGGCACACATGGTTCTGATTAATCTTTTTTTACTTCTTCTTGTCCTAGGGCACACAGAACTGTTTGTGCATTGGATGGATCATTGGAGCCCTAAAGGCATGAAAATGACGCTTGCTTAGAAGGCCATCATGAGGCAGTGTGTGACACGACCGACATAGTTATGATTAAGCCACCCTTAATCATACACTAACTGAAAATTGCATCTACTTGGGATCTCTCTTTTTTATTTTTTTTCTTGATTTTTAAGGATGATTTTATAAGCAAGCAGCCAACAGATTATAATAAGCCAACCAGCAACCAACGGAAAGCGAGTAGTAGTGATGCATGATTTTTATCACAAATTTACCAAAACTGCACAAATTAGAGGGATGTAGTCAGTTTTAGTCAAACGGTTCTAAATTATTTTACCTATCGATATAATCATATTTCGCTGAACAGACAACATTCAACAAGGCCATTGCGTCGTACACTAGTTTGTAATAATCTGATTTGTGCATGTATACTAGCTAAATGCCCGTGATTTACTATAGATAAAAAAAGTATATTATAATATTGTATAAAATAATTTAACAATAAATTTTCTACTAAATGTGTTACACATTTTTTTTCCTATAAAAATATTTATATATGGATATTCATTTAGATTTGATTTTTTTTATTTAAGAAGTATAAGGGATAATTTATAAAATTTACAATCACCATCGTCACTATCTTTATTTTAAAGAATATAGATGTACTCCTAAAACCCCATTTGAAACATGGGAAATTTCCACATTCCTACCCGATTGAACCGTTTCATTCAAAAATTCCATGAAATTCATGTGATTCAAATTAGCCTTTAAATATATTTTTTAAAATACTCTGTTAGCTTAATCTTTGTGCATATAAGTAATATATACAACAAGAGAAAGGGAAGGTGGTGGCTGTGTGCGCATGGCAGTACTACTATAGTCCTTACAAGTTACAATGTAGCACCTTTGGAAGGTTCCTAGTTGCTGCACATGATGGAACAGTGCCGTTTTCGGACCACCTTTCAGCATCCAAAGAAACCGCTATGCATGCAGCAGTTCGGGCTCTTGCGGAAAGCTAAGTTTAGAGTACGCCTAAATGATCACCGCATCCACCGTACCACCCTAACATTAATTTGGTGTATGTAAATGGAGATCAATTTTTTTTAGATATATCGCTTTTAATGATGATGCCAACAAAATAATGGTGTACATCGAAGTAGTGTCAAAAATTTGGACACGTACCATTAATAAGAGGCTCTTAATCTTATTAATTATTAGGTATATTTGCTGATATAGAAGAGAAGTGAAAAGAGGCCAACATGCTACGGTTATCAGCGACTCAACATTCTTGGTCTATATAAAATGAAAAGTTTCGTGTACGAGGGTAAAAAAAGAATAATAATTAAAAATAATTTTATGGATTAACGGTTAGTGTATTTGTCGTCTTAGCCGTGTAGTCTCTAAATAAATAAACTTGGATGTCTAAGAGCTTATACTGTTTAAACTCGATTTCATTTGCATGTTCACGAAAGAAAACACACTCTCTTTGTGTGCGTGAGATTATGAATTATCATAAACATGGTTCTAATGCGTCTAAACGGTACTAATCATGCAAAAAATATTTCTATATAAAAGTTTCTCGTATTATTTTTTTAAGCAAAATTTTAATTTTATAGTTATTAATTTAGTCGTTTATATCCTTAAATAGTTTTCACAAAATTAGATACTAGGAAATCTAAAATTCTTGTGAGAAAATAACACCACCATAGTGTCAAAAGAAAAAAATAAGCTGCTATTCTGGGACAGTTTGCCGTTCTGCTCGTACAATTTCAACCTCAATTTGCGGGTAATTAATTTGGTACTTTTGTTCTTCTTCCTCTGTTTTGCAGGACGACGCAGCTAGGTAATTTCCTGCCTCGCATTAATTCAAAGTACTAGAAGAAAAAAGTTACACTCTTGATTTCGGCTTTGTGCTGAAGCGATAAGCTAGAAGTGTACAATTGCTTAATTATCCGTTAGTACATAGTCCGTACACGATTGACTCCCCTTGTGTGTACGTAGGTGTTGACAAATGCTGGCAGTTTCTAGTTCTACAGTGATCTCTCTGTTTCTTTTTACACCAACTCTCACGTGCTAACGCGCTATATGGGAGACTACAGAGCTTGTCGTCGATCATTTCAACTCCCTAATTAATTAACTCTATTTTGCTTTTAATTATAAGTATAGAAATGTGCGTGAATATTGTGGTCCGTACAATATACCGAAGGCTTTCTGGCTATATATACACTGGATATTTTATTTCTAACTATATATATATACACTGCATATTTTATTTCAGACTATATACACTGAATATTTTATTTCTGCCTATACGTCAGGACAAATATTTTTAGCTAGCTTATTCACTAGACAAATAAATTCCTTTTTGGAGGGAGGAGTATATGCCAATATCTTGACAATTAATGTAAAGTGTTTTATTGATCTAATCAAATAAAGGAACCGTAAAGCATGGACCAATTGTACGTAGTCATAGTTTGGAGGCGTGTGAAGATTAGCACGTCATGGATGTTGGGCTAATTACTTCAGACTTAATGTGAAGCAGGGAATTAATTAAGCTTATTTTTGAGCTTGCTTACCAAGGTATAAACAAAAACAAGCAAGCTAGCTTGCTGCGTTCCAAATCAGACTCTCTACTTAATGATGGAAAAATGGTAGCACATGCCATGCATTTTGGTGGTCACGTCACACAACATAAACAAAGGATATACCCCCGTAAAGTCTAAAGGCAGTGACCATTAGCAGTCAATGTAATAGACATACAATGGGAGAACAATGTAATTATAATTTACACCCCTAAGCTTGCTATATCGCATAAAGCTTTTTTTTTCTTGTGATTGAAGTGAACATAAATATTTTCTAGTTGTGCGTCGGCAAAAGCAAAGCAAAGCCATTTTCTTTTGTACAGATGTACCTAAAGAATTCTTGGAGAAAATGTTTAAATAAAAAGAAAAGGAAATTGAATGGAGCTAGCACAACAAGAAATTTTAGTAAGTGTTTGAGAAAACACTGGAGATTTAATTCCTCCAAAATCTAATAAGCTGAAACCATCCTGGTCAAGATGATGAGAATTAGATTTGTTGGTTACGATGGATAATAAAGACGTAATAGCTACGTTTTGTTCAGCAATATATTAAATTTACTCATATGCTTGATAACCTAGTTACAATTCAAACGCACACATACTGCACCTCTGTTCCCACAAACATTCGTGTACAAAAGCGAAGTATTTGTGAGAACCGAGGTAGTGCTACTTAACACATATCATATTCTTCCACCACTAAATAAACACATGGTAAAAGATATTGGTCACACACGTATATCTTAAAGCCAGTTGATTAATTTAGAAGTTAAAATTGGCAAAGCGAGTTACCACATCAAATTTTAGTTATGTCATAACTTATTATTTGTATAGTGTTTGGTTTGTTATCACAAATATAACATACAATACTTTATTGATACTCAGAGAGCCACACGTCATATACATATACTCTTGTCAAATCTTATTAAACTTACAGCCAACAAAATATTGATCATTTTATGTAGCATGTCATATCACATCTTCGACAAATTAAGATACGGCAAAACTTAACAGACAACCAAACAAACCATGGTCAGCACTGACTCACCTGAATGCTAGTGAAACAAAATAAAAGCCCTTGCAAACTATTGTTTGAACAGGCTTATTTGGCAATTAGAAAAGGGCCAAGATTAATCAAGATATCCTTATACATGCACAATAATCCAGCCAAACATATTTACATAAAAAGGAAAAAAAATTAAAACGAAACCAAGAAGCGACAAGATCGGTTGGATGAATTTGATTCTTCTGCGCCCGCGGTTGGTGTATGCATGTATAGCAGCGTGCACGCACGCATGAATGCATTGCTTGCTGATCAGCAGTTGCAGCTGAAAAATCGCGTGTACCTTTACTAACCCATATTAGAGATGGGTTCGAATGGATCGGAACGTCCGGTTTCAAGCCAATTTGTATGTGTTTATTTCTAGGGATTTGCTAAAAAAATTGGATGGGTCTTTCTTCCTCCCCAGTCTGCATAGAGGGAAGCCGGAGAAATGGCAGCACAGGGCTAGGCAAGGGTTCGCAGCAGGGGGAGAAAACTGAGAATGTTCTAGTGGTTAGGAGATGATGGTTCTGGATCGATGTTTTATAGAATGATGATATATATAAGGTAAACTGTGTGGAATAAATTTTGACAGGGTAATTTGTTGAGTGATATAGATAACGAATTTTTTAAAAAAATTTCGACAGGGTATGTTTTACACTTGAGGGTCGATGATTGAAGCAAACCGCCCATCACCGAACCAAATTAATTAACCCAAAATTAAACATCCTTACCGGTAATTCAATCAGCCCTTATCTGTAGAACGGATGCTAATTAATCACCATATAATTACCTAGCTAGTGGCTTTGATAACAAACTATCCAACCTAGCTAAGCAAAAGGTTAGTGAAACCTGCAGCGCAACTAATCGACCAAATCAATGGTCGATCCATCAATCAGTCATCGCCGTTACCGACTAAGATTCACTTTTCAGATATTTAATAGTGGTAGTAGTACTACTCTCCGACTAATTAACTTTTGTCTTAAATACTTCTAGCTAACACGTCACCTTCAATTTTTCTCACTCTATTCTCGATCTCTCTCGTGATGTGAGCAAATTGTTCCTCATTCAGTGTTGTGAGAGATACATATGCAAACAAG
Source organism: Oryza coarctata (assembly GCA_030770085.1). NCBI lineage: Eukaryota > Viridiplantae > Streptophyta > Magnoliopsida > Poales > Poaceae > Oryza > Oryza coarctata. The sequence continues at coordinate 10,441,098 of CM061485.1, read as the reverse complement.
CAACACTTCACCCCTACTTCTATTTTTCCTTTTTTTTCTTTTTATTGTTTTAAATACTGCTTATCATCTATTTATTAGATCGTCGTTAGCTTATTAGCCATAACCAAAATTTAATTTATTTTTAAACTAATATTACAGTTGATTTAGGTTTGTTTTCATCGCAGTCTATTTTCTAGCATGGCTTTTTAATCCATTAATAACATAAATATTACAGTTGATTCATTCATTTTTCATGGTTTATCAGTTGTAGCTTAAGCAATCATAATTATAGACATTTTAGTCATAATATTTTGACCTATATGTCAGCAAAGTATATGAATTTCTTTAGTCTGACTTTTCATATTTACATGTGTGTGAAATTAAAAAAATGGTAATATTTTTTTAAATAAAAACGGTGAAATAGTTTTCACATGTCGTTTTCACATGGCAAATATGTATACTAGTGATGAAGACATCATTCATCAGTGGCAAATTTTGTGTGCCAAATTCAGAGAAGGCCATAGGTTTATGCTAAGGTCAGCTTAGTATGTGTACCATGTATATAGTCAGCCTTGTATGTGTACCATTTATATACTCAGCTTACCTACACACCGTTTTTAGACAAAAAGGGTACCTGCACTGCATGCTTAAGCCTTAAAATATTCAGTAGCTAAAATTATAACATTCTTTTGTAGGACAAAAAAACATTTACTTCTGTCACTTTCAATGCATGTAGTATATATACCCCTTATTCCTCGTGAGATGAACAAATTCTTCAGCTTAACATATTCTTTGCCCCCATTTATAAGTATCAGCATCCTTGCAAATTCCACCAGAATCCAACAATTCATGGAGATCTTTTGCCACATTTGTAAGCAACTCCATTCTTGAAAGGGACATTTGCAACTAAGGTTTGAACACCAATAAATTACGTATATACCCGACTTAGCAATCACATGCTTACTGATAATTAGGGCTTTCAAATTTTATACCATAGTATAATCATTTCTACGATGATTCTCATTATTTCAATAATTTATTAGTTAGTGATTAAAAAGATGATCTAAATAATTTAAAATCTAAAAATTGACCACTAAATTGATTAAAAGAAAAAATATTTCTAACTAACTTTAATATTTACTTAGAAAAACCTAACAACGCTTATATTTTGAAATGGATATAATACGTGGCGAAAACATTTTTATACAGAACTTTGCGTGAAAAAACACGTTTGTTCTTCCATAATTCGTGCACACAAAAGCACGCAAGAATGTTGCAGGCAAGGATAACCTTTTTCCGGTGCGCTCATCAGAATATCACCAAAACGCGCACACACCCTCAAAAGCTCCCATCGGTCAACCTCCAGTAAGCAATCCCATCCGTTCGTACAGAAATCTAACGGCCACAGTCTCTCCGATCGCCACCACCTCGACGTGCCATCCGACACACGAGCTGCCTCAGCCACACCTCTGCAGAGAAGATCCGGGGTCCGCTGCTCCACCTCCGCCTCCAACCCTTTTAGCTCCCGATTCGTCTTCGTGGGTCGCACCACCCTCTCCTCTCTCTAGCCCAGCTTCTCTCTCTCCAGCTCCACCTTCTCCGAGGCCGCCATTCCCAAGGCTAGCGCTCTCCTAGCACCAGCAGGTAGCGGCAGCTCGGGGGTCGATCCGGGGTGGCGTTTTGTTGGTAAGCGTCCTCGTCGTTACCGGTGCTTGCCTGATCCGGAATCCTGTGGTTGTGTGGGTGGGGAGGGAGGGAGGAAGGGAGTTCTTGGGAGTTGGGAGGTGTTTGGGGAGTTCGGGGTGGGCTCCGGCGGAATGTGGCCTCGCCGGATCTGGGATGAGGGGGGGGGGGGGGGGAGGCTGCTTCTTATGCTCGTTTGTACACGAAAGCTTCGGTTTTTCTTTTTTTTTTTACCTGTCAGTTTTTTGCGGGCGTTTTTTTTCTTTTTTATTTTTGGGGGGTAGGGGGGGGGTGAGATTTGAGTGTCGTGTGCTTCGCGTGTCGGTTTGAGTCTTGCACTTTCATCTTCTGCTTCAAGGGATGAACTGAAATGAGGGAGTAAAAATCGGTTCTTGCCGCGAACCTGGATCGCTCTTGTCGTCCGTCTCCTACAGTTTTTGGCCCTGTCGAGTTCTTGATTTGAACAGCTTCTGTATCACAGTTGCGACTGAGAAGATGACTCCTTTGATGTGAATCAGTTTGTATCTTTCTTCTTGGACTCTCCCTTACTAGCTACCATCTGGGTCTCTTTCTACACGTTTGGTGATGTAGCTACTTCCATACTCATAGTGCCATGTCTCAATCACTAACTCTGGATCTCATGATCTTTGCAGGCTCGTCAGTCGCTGTATTCACTCCTCAAAATTAAAAAAAAAGTTGCCTTTTACGCTTTGAGGAGGGAGCTCCCTGGGGATTTGGATAGTTGGATGACGTCTCGGTGAAAGTTGCAACTGATGGTGGTCTGACTGTTCTTTGCCTTTATGTCTTTGCCGGTGATGGGATAAGTTGGCGCACTGTCTGTGTTTCTGTTGAATCTTGTTTACTTGTGGGGTGGTGATGGGGTCATCCGGTTGCAGCTCAGAGATAGTTGAGTTCACTGAAGAATTTGATGATAATGCGCCGGTTAGTTGCTCCAATTTGCTGCATATTAAAGTGAAGGCTGAGGATAAAGACGGGAGGTGCCGTGATTACCCTGTGGAAGATAACCTTGAGCACCTTCTCAAGGCGATCGATAGCAGGACTTTCCGTCGGACGCTTAGCCCTGGTCAAGCTGGCGTGGATGCGCTATGGAAGAATGGTCAGAAAAAATCGGCTAGGTCAGGGCTGGCTCAAACGGCGGGGATTGGGATATCATCCAAGCCTGTTAATATGAAGCAGGCCCTGAGGAGGTTGTGCATTTCTCAGGCATCAGAAATGGCTGCAATGAAGAGGTTGTCGATGTCACCTGGATCGTCAAGTTCATCCGAAGCAGGGACTATCCACAGGCTTTATGCCTCCTTGATGGTCCAGAGCAATAATGAGAGCCATCTGCATAATGATGAAAAGATGAACTTGATTGAAATATCAATTACTCCGGAAAAGTTTAGTAAGAACTCGTCCAGAGCAACAAGCGAGTTCAGTGAAGACTGTGATTTTGAGACAGCCGATGGAAGTGCAATCACCTCCCTGCATTCTGCATCCTCTACCTCAGCTGAGATACGGAAGATCAGGATCCAAGATGTCATCAGTGGTGACCCTATAGACAGCGAGAACTCTATGGTGGAAAATGAGAAATTAGACAAGAAAGTTTCCATGGCTACTGATGTTAGCTCTCCCAGAGCCCCTATCTTGAGCAAACCGATCACTACTTCACGACTTGTTAAGCCAGCCTTCCGATGCAAGACCATCAGTAAGAAGAAAATGAAAGAACCACCTTCATTGGGTACTTCCTCCAACAGTACAAAATTCTGCTCTTCAAAGGAGTCCATCTCCCTTGCGTCAACCAGTTGCTCTTCAACATCCAGCATAACAAATCCCGCTAGCTGTGCAGATGAAGAGAAAACAAATCTAGGGCCAGAAAAATCTGGTGAGAAATTTCCTGAGTGGTTAAGAGCAGAGGAAAAGGGGGAGTGCTCCCAGAATTCAAACAGTATTAGTGAGTACGGTTGTAGCACGAGTATCAGCGATGAGAGCCAATTTGGATTGTGTGGCTACAACAACAGACCACACATGGCAAAGGATCTGCGTTGGATAACCATTCGTGAGTTGTCATTGCAACAGGGATCCTTAGGTCTTGACAATTTCAAGCTTCTGAAGAGGCTTGGTTGTGGTGACATAGGCACTGTGTATCTTGCTGAGTTGGTTGATTCAGAATGCTTGTTTGCTTTGAAGGTTATGGACATTGAGTACCTGATTAATAGAAAGAAGATGCTGCGAGCACATGCGGAGAGGGAGATACTAGAAATGTTGGATCATCCATTCCTTCCTACTCTTTATGCCCATTTTACAACAGACAATCTTTCATGCTTGGTCATGGAGTACTGTCCAGGTGGTGATTTGCACGTTCTTCGTCAAAGACAACCTGGAAGAAGCTTTCCAGAACCAGCTGCAAGGTAAATCCTGCTAGTAGTTACTGCATATAGGTTAGAACTTGGCATGTCAACAGTTAGTACTCTGGAAGTCTCCATGGTTTGTGCAGTTCTATGTCTTGAAATTTTTTTTATCAATTAACTTGCTAACCTATTTTTTTCTGCCAATTCCTGTCTGAAACATTATTTTAAGGATTGTTTTATGTTCATTAGGTTTACAAAAGTTGTACTATTTATTTGCAATTTTCTTGTTTACTAGAAATTATGCATGCGAAAAAAAAACTACAAACATGACCACATTGAGATACAATCACAGAGTATCTTCTAACCCATGTCGATGTCCTGTAGAAAAGTTGATCCTTTAACTCTATATGGAGTTTCAACATAATTTTTTCTTTTTACTTCACAAATAGCTAAATTTGATCTGTCTTCTGTATATAGTCCAACGAATACTAGCTACAGATGTAGCATTTTTCTTTATTTCGAATTTGCTATAGTATGTCACCCATGACCCATGTTATTCATATATAACTGGCATTGCATTTGTCCAGTGTGTATGGAGTATGCATCATGTTATGTGCTAGATTCAAGTTCTCTAGATCTTTTCTTCTAGGTGTCCTGTGGATATTTAAGATCCTTCTGACTTTTTTAGTAACGCTGTACATTTTCCAACATTAAGTTCTTTCTCTTTTGCGTTCATAAATTTCTCACCTGCTTGATTTTATTCCATTGTACTGATATTAATTGTTTCTTTGTAGGTTTTATGTTGCTGAAGTTCTCCTTGCTCTTGAATATCTTCACATGCTGGGTGTCATATACCGTGATCTTAAGCCAGAGAACATCCTAGTCCGTGAAGATGGTCACATTATGCTATCAGACTTTGATTTGTCCCTAAGGTGCTCGGTGAAACCTGTACTCCTCCGATCATCCTCTGTAGCAGCAAACCACCAACCAAGGAAGCTTGCAAGACCTTGTGCAGAGAGCAGCTGCATCAGTTCATCATGCCAGCCTTCTTGTGCCCAAACATCTTGTTTCATGGCACGTCCTCCATTGCCAAATCCTCGGAAGCCTAAATCGTCGCACAGAAAGCTGCCTCAGCTTGTTGTAGAACCTATAGATGCTCGTTCCAATTCCTTTGTAGGAACACATGAGTACCTCGCACCAGAAATCATCAAAGGGGATGGTCATGGGAGTGCTGTGGACTGGTGGACCTTTGGTGTCTTCCTTTATGAACTTCTGTATGGCAAGACACCCTTCAGAGGTCCTGGGAATGATGAAACATTGGCAAATGTTGTTTCGCAGAATCTCAAGTTCCCAGAAAATACATCTGTCAGCAGTAACGCCAAAGATCTTATCAAAGGTTTGCTAGTGAAGGAACCAGAGAACAGACTGGGATCGTTGAGAGGAGCGGCTGAAATCAAGCAACATCCTTTCTTTGAAGGATTGAATTGGGCCTTGATACGATCTGCCGCTCCACCAGAGACACGACCTTGTGATGTCGTGACCCTTGTGACATCAAAGAAGAAGAAAGAAGGCAAGTGCCTGGAGTTCAGGAGTAACTCTGAGGACCTGGAATTTGAAGTTTTTTAGCAAGGTCTTCGGTACAGTTTAGCACTCTTCCTGCCAATAGAGTCTAGATTTTTCTTTTGGGTAGCCAAAGGCTGGGGGTGCACATGTAGATTCTTGTATTTCGGTTACTGCTATGTACCTATTAATAGTTCACTAAATTGAAAGGAATGATGAAAGCTGTAGGCCATCATTGTTGCATACGGATCACTGCCTATTGGAGGTTCCAGTAGATTTGATCAACACGGCTATACTCTTGTTGTGCAGTCTAACACTGATGAATCATGTAGCTTTGCTGCTCTCTTCTGGCTAACTGCTCTTGATTTTCTTGTCGAAGTTACAAGCAATCTGGTTGTGTATATGCAAATGACATTGCACTAGACTTGACTACCTGAGCTATACCTGAATGGTGAAATTGCTAAGTTTATATATTGACAAAAAAATTTCCGTAGCTGCAGTTTCATCAAGAAGACAATCCAGAAGAGCAACCTGGCAAGTGAAAACTGTAAAAATTCCTGCTTCCAACTGAGAGGACATCAATTTCCATGGGACTTCTCCAGACAAGTCACCATTACCAAAAAATGACGTCCAATAAACAGAAAAAAAAACTATTATAGGGATTTCTGCAGTGCATCAATTGCCAAAAAATGGCGTCCAATAATCAGAAAAAAAACTGAAGACAAATCACCAAACGATCAAATTATTGGGACTTCTGCAGTGCATCTTTGTCTGGTTCCTCCCTAGGATTCTGTTGTCCAGGGGGCATCATTGCCACTTCTCTAATGTACCCAATCAGATGCATGTACGCTATCCACATGTCTAGGCACCAAATGCTGCATCTGCACATGTGTGCATGCAGTATCACAATCAGATCCAGCATTTTTTTTCAATTAAGCAATTGTATTTTTTTTCCTTTTCATCAATCATGGCCATGGCCAGATCACTTTTGAAGTGTGCATTATTTAGGATACTCGCTAGCTGTATTTTCATTTATTTGAAAAAGAATAATTAAGATATCACACAGAAGTGTAGTATACAGTAAGACTGAGATAAAAAAGGGGTCGGTTATATATATATACAAGTCCAGTAGTCTAACACCTCTCGTAGTCGTAGCAGGAGAAGAACGGACGCAGAGATTAGAGCGAAAACTGATGAATAAAGGCGTAGGTAGGCCTTTGATCATGATGTCGGTAAATTGGTGCGTCGACGATACATGGAGCACCCAAATGTGTCCTAGAGCGACCTTGTCATGTACGAAGTGAATGTTAATTTCAATGTGCTTCGTGCATCGATGATGAACTGGGTTGACAGCCATATAGACGGCACTAACGTTGTCGTAATAGACAATGGTCGCGAAGGCGATGATTGTACGGAGCTCCTGGAGAAGTTGGTAAATCCAGCAGCACTCAGCGACGACGTGGGCAATAACGCGATACTCGGCTTCGGCGTTAGACCGAGATACTATAGTCTGGCACTTGGAGGACCAAGAGACTAGAGTGTCACCGAGAAAGACGCAGTAGTCGGAAGTGGAGCGTCGGGAGTCGGAGCAACCCGCCCAATCCACATCAGAATATGCAGTGAGAGAGTCGATGGGGCTGGAGCTGAGATGTAGGCCGGTAGATAGTGTGCCCTTCACGTAGCGAAGAATACGCTTGAGCAACACGAGGTGAGGTTCACGCGGAGCATGCATAAAGAGGTACACTTGCTGTACTGCATAGGTGAGATCAGGGCGTGTGAGTGTAAGGTATTGGAGAGCACCAGCAAGACTCCGATACTAGGAGGGCTCGGTGATGAGAGAGCCGTCAATGGTGGAGAGCTTGGCGTGAGTGTCGATCGAAGTGGCGGTGGAGTGACATTCGGCTATGCCCGCACGCTGGAGAAGATCCATGGCATACTGCCGCTGGGAGAGGAATAGCCTATGGAAAGAGCGCGTAACAGAAATGCCAAGAAAGTGATGAAGAGGACCTAGATTGGTCATGACAAACTTCGAGTGAAGTTGGGCCATGATGTGATGTAGGATGGTTATCAAGGACGCCGTAAGAATGATGTCATCGACATAGAAAAGGAGGTAGGCGGTGGTATCTCTGGTGTAAAGTACAAAGAGAGACGTATCGTACACGGAGGCCACAAAGCCAAGTTGCCTAAAATAGGCAGTAAAGCACTGGTACCAAGCTCGAGGGGTCTGTTTTAGGCTATAGAGAGAGCGTTGAAGGAGACAGACGTCGTTAGGACGAGATGGGTCGACGAAGCCTAGAGGCTGCTGGCAGTAGACCGTCTCCGTCAGATGGCCGTGAAGGAAGGCATTCTTCACATCGAGTTAATGGATCGGCCAAGAACGCGAGGCAGCGAGAGTGAGCACAACTCAAATGGTAGCGGGCTTGACGATGGGACTGAATGTCTTGTCGTAGTCAACACCGGGATGTTGAGAAAAACCGTGGACCACCCAGCGTGCCTTGTGACGAGCAAACGAGCCATCTGAGTGGAACTTATGTTTAAAGATCCACTTGCCGGTTACAACATTGGCACTGGGAGGACGAGGGACGAGACGTCAGGTCTCGTTGTCCATGAGGGCCTTATACTCATCGGCCATAGCTACGCGCCACTGAGGATCGGCTAGGACAAAACGGTGAGTCGCCGAGATAGGTAAGACGACACAATGGACCGCAGAGAACCCGTAGCGCTAGATAGGGTGGAGGAACCCGGTTTGGGATCGGGTGATCATATGAGAGGAGGTGGAGACAGCAGAGGCCGCACGGTCCGATGGTAAAATCAATGGTAGGGTAGGGTCGGAAGGGGAGAGGGTGGCATCGGCTCGGGATTGACGACTATAGGTTCGGAGAAAGGGCTGAACGAGGTTAGCCTAAGCCGATAGAGGGTGGGAGGCCGATAGGGGTTGGTGAGCCAATGGAGGGCAGGGGCCAATAGGGGTTAGTAAGCCGATGGAGGTTGATGAGCTGATGGAGTTGGTGGGGTCGATGGGGGCTGGACGAGATCAGCCTGAGCCGATAGAGGGTGGGGGGCAGATGAGAATTGTGGAGCCAATGGAGGTCCAATTTGAGTGACAGCGGAGTGGAGAATAGTGGGATAGTCGTTCAGGGGGTCCTTAGAAACGACCGATGTGGAGTACGGAGGTGTGGTTGGTGGAGAATGTCAGGATGGTACCGTATTGGTTAGAAGAAAGTCGAGGTCGCCAGACGAAGGTCCATGGTGAAGTAAACCGAAGGGGAAGTAGGACTCGTCAAAAACGACATGGCAGAAGAAGATGATCCGTCGGGTAGAGAGATCAAGACAGCGGTATCTCTTGTGGAAAGAGGGATAGCCAAGGAAGATACAGGCGGTGGAGTGTGATGCGAGTTTATTAGGGGTGGTGATTGTTAGGTTGGGGTAGCAGAGACACCCAAATATGGGTAAGTGAGAGTAGTCGGGCGTCTTGTGGTACAGAAGGATGTAGGGAACGTTGTGACGAATGGAAGAGCAAAAGCGTCGATTTAGTAGGTAGGTCGCAGTGGTCAGTGCCTCAGCCTAATAGAGTGTAGATAGATGGGCGTAAAGAAGCATAGTGCGACTGATATTGTTTAGAGTTCGAAGAAGACATTCGGTATTGCCATTTTAAAGAGATGTGTAGGGACAGGAGAGGTGAAGATGGATGCCACGGGAGGTGAGAAAGGCTTGGATGGTACGGTTTACAAACTCCGTACCATTGTCGGCCCAGATGGCTTGAATAGAGAGATTGAATTGGATTGGAAACGGAGTTGGTGAAATTGATGAGGTGAGAGGCAACCTCGGACCTGCTTGTGAGGGAAAAAGTCTAGTAATAGTGTGTATAATCATCAAGTATTGTAAGATAGTACTGATAACCCAAAACACTTTTAACTAAAGAAGTCCACACATCACAGTGAATTAATTTAAAAGGTCTAAAGGTACAAGACATAGAGGGGAAGAAAAGCAGCCGCACATGTTTGCCAAGTTGACAAGAGTAGCTGACAGTGGAGCTGTTGTGGTTGCACTGTATGGAGGCGCTACGATGGAGAGTGGCGACAGCGTCGAGGCTGAGGTGACCAAGGCGAAGATGTCATAGGTTGGTGGAGATAGCTAGGCTGGTGTGAGGAGTTGACGGCGCAACGGGATGGTGTAGAGGTCACCGCTACTATTGCATCGAAGCATCTCGCGCTAGGTCAGGATATCCCTCGCAAAGAAACCAGAAGCATCAAATTCAATTGAGCAATTGCTATCTCTTGTGAATTGGCGGATGGAAAGTAGATTGTGGATGAGAGAAGGAACTATGAGGACATTGTGGAGTGGAAAATTGGATGTGGGTGTAGACAGGATGGAGTCACCATGGCATATGATAGGGAGAGATCGGTCATTGCTGATGGTGACGAAAGGGAAGGAGGAAGGATGGCGAGAGAATAGTATACCATCCGATGAAGCCATATGAGATGATACACCAGAGTCCAGCACCTAGGGGTGCTAGGATTGGGGCGTCATCTAGTTGAGGGCGACGATGAGGCTAGCCTGGTTCCACGAGGGAGTTGACTGGATGGTTGGCGAGGGTGTGATCGGTTGAGGCGGTTGGACTGGAGCGGATGCTAGGTGGGCCTGAGATGTGCGTCGAGGACCCCGAGATGCCAGCTGATGGAGCTGCGTAGTTGGGGTTGGGGTGCCCATGGGTTGTAGCAAAGCCACGAACCCATGGGACTAGCGGACGGGGTAGAGACAGGTGCAGGACGCGGTTGCATCGGACCGCTCCAGCTCTTGCCCTTGCCCTTCCCTTTGCCTTTGCCATTGCTACCAGCGCGGGCTTTGTTGCCGTGGCTAAAGCCATGGCTACCAAAGCCGCGAGAGATGGTAGCAACGCACAGTGGGCGATAGTCGATGGGGTTGGAGCAGCCATGATCGGCTGCGGCGAGGAAAGCGGTGTGGGCCACCATCTTCTTATCTTTGGCCAGGCGAAGTTCCTTAAGCACTAACATGTCGTGGACCTGGGTGAACGTGGGAAGAGGTGTGGAGTTAGTGATGTCATTGGCTGTATTGGAGAAGCGAGGATTGAGCCCTTGCAAGAGGGCAAGGACGAGTTGTGAGTCGGTCACAGGGTGGCCAACATCACGAAGGGCGGTGGCCTTGACTTTAAAGCGTTGGCAGTACAAGGAGATAGCGTAGTCCCCTTGTACCATGGAATGAAACTCATTGAGAAGGAATATGTCGCGCGGCTGCTTGTTTGCTTGAAAGAGCCGCTCGATGGTCATCCAGAGATCACGGGCGGTAGGATCAGTGTCGCCCATTGTAAGGTCGAGAACGGAGTCATCGACTGAGCCGAGCAGCCAGCTATGCATGTAGCACTCGACGATGTCCCACTGGGGGTCATCGGGTCGAGGTGGAGCGGAGCCATCGATGTGGGAGCAAAGACCGAACTTTCCACATAAGGATTTAAAGAAGAAAAGAAAGCCCAATTGGAATAGTTAGCATTGAGGTCGAGGGAAATGGAAATGTGAGATGTCACATTGACGGTGGCGTAGGGTGGTGAGAACATCGGCGGAGGGGTGCCTGAGTTACTGTCAAGAGCGCCGATGGTCAGAAGAGATCCGACGACTAGAAGAGTGTCCGAACCAAGAGTCGATTCGGTGGTCATGGTGAGAGAGTAGCGGGGCGTGATAAGCCAATGAGAGTGTTGAGCCGATGGGGAGAGGCGAATGTCCGATGTGGACCGATGCATGGCCGATGAGAGTGGGTGGCAGAGTGGGTGGAGTAGGTAGAAGCAGAGTGGGTGGAGTAGGTAGAGTAGATAGGTTGAGTAGGTAGAGTAGATAGGTCACGGGCGCGAGAGAGTAGGTGGGTTACGGGAGCGTGGGGGTTCACGTCCGTGAAATGAGATTTCACGTCTATGGATACGTGGACGCAACTAAGTGGGATGGACCTGGAAAACGTGAGAAGTCACGGGCGCGAAGAAATGAAGTTCGCGTCTGGAAAACAGGAATTCATGTCCATGGACACGTCGGAGTGGCGCGGACGCGAGTGGAGAGATTTCGTGTCTGGGAGCAGGTGAGCATGTCGGAAGAGCGAGAACCGAAAGAGTGTTCCAGCCGATGGAGGGTGGATGGGTCCAGCCGATAGAGGGTGGATGGGTCCAGCCGATGGAGACCACGAGCACAGATGTGCGCCGGCGTAGGAAGAAAGGAAGATGGGTTGAAGCAAGGGGAAAATGAAGGTGAGTCTGAACGAGACGAGAAGATGGATGAAGGTCGTTTCCTTGTCACGTGGTGGAAGAAGACGAGTAGGCGGTGGAGGATGATGGGGATAAGAACCGAGACGAAAAAGGCAGAAGAGGAATACCAGAGGAGAAGGTCTACGATGGGGAGAAAGCGTCGGCTCACCGGTAAGAGGGTTGCTAGCGCACTGGAGATATCTAAACCTACTCTGATACCATGTAGAAGTGTAGTATACAGTGAGACTAAGATTCTATTTTTTATATAGAAAAAGTCAGGTATATATATATATATATATAAGTCCAGTGTTCTAAGACTACCATATTTCACAATTCAAGCAGAGCCAGAGAAATGCCATCCAGAACTCAATTCATGGCACATCTTCTCTGGTAAGCCAGCATTTCAACCAACCATCCTGAATTGTCGAAGTAGCTACAGTGGAATGAAAAGGACCCTTGCTTCATTGCTTATTTATATGAAAACCATTACTCATGATCATTGACAGACATTACACAGTAGGGAAAATAAAACATAATCACATAGTAACCAAAATGTGAAATGACGTGTCACGATGAGTTTTTTTTCTTGAATTTTCTAAAATTTAACATAGTTTGTGAGCAGTTTATACTTTATACGATTTCGCTGAATTAGCAGTTTTCGGCTAATATTTCTATGTGCAGGTGTCCTTTCATTTTACAGGAGTTTAACAAACTCAGCTCCAAGTCAGATCTGAAGGCCGAAAAGCCTGTCTTACCTTTGTGCTTTAGGCATGGAATTGTTTATAAGATAGTGGTGGCCATGCGGGCCTTTAGAAGGTTCGGCTATATTCTTATCACAGCGTCCATGCAGATCACTTTTGTAGGATCCAATGAGGAAATATCCACCCCACTTTTAATGATAGTTTAGGAGTGTGGTTAAGTACAACCCTTGTGCAGACCCATCATCCATGTTACTGCAATGATTTGGCCCTATGACCCCCAAGACAATATTCTGATGCTTTACATTAGTGTGTTAATTATCCCATTACTACAATGGAAGAACTTTTTCTAGCTGATGAGGCAAGGAAGAATAGACTGTTGGATATTCATGCAGGGTGATGATACGTGAAATTCGTCATATTAAAAATTATTGAGTCGAATCGACCTAAATACAATCTACTTGTTTACTTATATCAATTTGCATGTGGTAAATGTAGATTTTTATTTTTTTTATCTGCTAAAAAATGTAGTTCGTCTATGGTATTTCAAATGATATAGTTGTAGCAGCTCGTCCTCTCTTGATACCAACAGTCATGTGAAGTTTTATGCAACCTTTGTAAAATATGTAGCCTGGTATGCTATTCTGGTGTGTTGTTCTGGTAGTCCACTAGAGTATTATTCTCTTCCTAGGCTTTAAATCTGAAGAAATGCTTCGGAAGAACACCAGTCTTCAGTCACATGCAGCAGCATCGAAATGTCTGAACTATTTACTCAGCTTAAAGCAATGTTAAGGACCAAATGCTGGTATGGGTGAGACAGGTAGGCTGTGATTATTGAAAATCCCATTTGATTAGCAAGGAGTCCTCCTACAGTCCTCAAAGGGACAACTAACAAACGGGTACCTTCTCTAATGAAGTGCCGCTATGTGCATCTAAGATACAGAGATCGGTATGTTTCTTCCAAAACCTGAAAAATCTACCAACAAAGTGTTTCTCCAAAAGCATAATTACGCATATACTGTGTCCTGGCACAACATGGTTAGTAGAGTAGCGCATGGTTTCAGAACAGATTCTAAAGGTGCTTCAAAAATCTGTGTTTCAGAACATTGCTAGACTAAACGTGAATCAAAGAAAGATAGCAGCTTAATGACCTGGCAACAGAAGTAGAATCCAATTACTGAATTGCACTGATGGACTCATGCAGTGAGAAGCGAGCCCAATCGTGCTATTTGGCAACCATCTCAATCTAAATGTTGGATTTGACTAGACGAGTTACTACTGTATGACAGACAAGCTACTACAGTAAAGCAAGCAGCAGGCTTCCTGCACTGCACAGGAGAACAGGAAGTTCCTGGCTATTATCCTGTAGTAAGCTCTGAATGGTGCCTACATAGCTATCTCAATTCCTATGCTGTGATGATATATTGAGCTTGAGTTTTTAAATCTGAATTCTTATGTGTACATGTTAACTGATGATTGGCATTTCCCTCCACCGGCACCGGCAACAATTTGCAGGTCAGTACCGAGTACTGTACTACTGTCATTATGCACAATGTTTGTTGAGGATAATCTATTCCAGTAAGAGATTTTATTGCAGATAACTGGCAGCAACATTAGAGTAAATGAGTAACTCATGCCTGTTGCACAGTTTGGAGGAACACAATAAACAGAAATTCAGTTGTTTAAAGACTTCTAAAGAGTTTTGAGGTACACAACTTCTCGAAGAAACCGCAGAACCTGAATTACTACATTGTTAATCATCTCAAACATGATTTGTTATAACTGTGTTATCTGTAACACAATTCACCGTCATTAGGAATATCTTGTGATGAAAATCTTGCTCAGTACTGTAGTGAGGACAAAATATGCTAAATGACAATGGAATTTGAGGGGCTTGGTATATATTTAGCGCCTTGCATTGTTAATGGATACATCCAATCTTTCTGAAGAAAAAACATGTCACTCTAATCTCTGAACGTCAACCACAAAACCCTGGAGAATTACAGTGGAAGATCGAGTCCTTTCCCCACTTCCACACCAATTGTCTGAAGAACGCCTTTGCTCAGAACCTGAAATTAAGAGCCCTCAAATTCATCATCACACAATTAAGCAGTCAAATCATCTTAACAGGTTCTTTTTAAAAGCAAAGGAAGCCTAATATTACTTAAATAAGGATTGCCAACAATTACATACCAGCTCCACAATGAAGACCCCAATGAGGCCAATCACGCAGGCCCTGGAGTTCCAAATCTCTGCCGTCTTGGTGAACCCTAGGAATGGCTCACTGAGCTTGGGCTGCTCCCTCGGCACCACAACCTGGCAGAAAACCAGAGGTCAGCAGAAACAAATCAGACATACAAATCTGGATGAGAGAGAGAAAGGCACTTATGCAAGGTGCAAAATTGGTTCTATAACATGGAAAGATCCAGCAAATATATAGTTCTGTGCGCTTACACCTGCTGGGAGCTTTGCTGCCCTAACTCTGACAGTTCTTGCTCTTGCTGATATGTCAGAAGAATTCCTCTTGAATCTGTTGCTCTGAGAGAGATGGTGATTGAGCTGTTGAGACTGCTGCCATTGCTTGGATTTCTTGTTTTCTTCCCTCTTAGTATCTGTTTATTTTCCTGCTGTTCAGTAGTACTTCAGTTTGTCTTCTTCTTGCTGAAATGGATGCAGACCAACCACAGGTAGAGAGACAATTGGCACCGAGCAAAAGGTGCATCTTGCAATCTGCACTTCCGATTTTCCCAAGAATTGGTGGCCATATCTAAAGGCCACATGGCAAAATGGCAAGTGAAGATGATTTTGGAAGGAGTGACTAGAGATTTCAGTGTTCAGTGTTTTGACTGTTTGTTCTTTTATCCTAGAAAGTGCTTGATCTTTAAGGAAAAAAAATAGCATGCTTAGGTATTTGGATATGAACCGGTAGAGAAAAGACCATGCTAAAAAAGAAAATTACAATTAAAATTGACAACGCTTTCTTCTCGGCCGACGGTACGTCATCACGGAGCTAATATCTAATACCTTCTCCAGTTCTCGTTTTTATCAGAAGGGACAAACAGAAATTGGATGTACTTGTGTAGGTTTAACCTGCATGTACTCGCCGTGACTAATAAACGACAAACAGTCAGCTACAGTAACATCAGACCGAATTAATATACCGTAGGCCGGTGGTATTCATGGCAAGCCAATGAGGTAACCTGACAAAAACACCGAGAACACCAACACGCGGCGCTTTGTCAGCACCGCATACGTGCCTGACAATACCAGACGTCCGTCAAATACCACGAGTTACATTACTGCCACAACTCGAATATACATTGTTTACACAAGTAGAAACGGCTTCCTACTAAAGCTTCTGTGCTCAAAACCAACTTACTAGTTACTCCTCGTTTCCGTTTAAAATAGACTTCATCTTTATACTTTTTATTTATTTATAAAGACTTTATTTTTAGAATAATCGTTATATCAGAGTTTTAAAAAATAGAGAATAATCATTATTGTATTAGAGTTTTAAAAAATAGAGAACAATTTCATTAAACTTTTAAAAAATTAGGAATAACTACATTAGGATTTAAGAAAGTAAAAAGCATTTTAGTTTTTTATATTAATGTGTGAGATGAGATAAAGATAAAATCTTTTTTTGAACGGATTTAGTATCAATCATCCCTAATTTAAAAAAAAAAAGTGAAAGTAATCAGGGAACCATCGCCGACAACGATTGGATCTCAGCCCACATAGAAACACATCTTCTACGTGAAAATGAACATGCAGAGTCATGTACTTTACATGAACCAAGCCTGACCCTCTGAGGACATCCATCTATAGATGCAGCTCACGAAAAAGGCGTGCTTCCACAGGCTAAAAAAAAGGCAGAGGAATTACACTACACAGGCTAAGCGTGCTTCCACAAGTAAAAAAAAAGAATGCTATAGTATAACATATATTGACATGTACAAGATCAACAGCACCGGCAGCAAATTATATCACGGCATGTGTAGGGAGCACCTCTGGCTTCCAATTCTTCAAGCGGGGGCACTTCTTCCAGATCATATCCCTTCTCTCTAGAGAAGCAGAAGACGTAGATGTTCCTACAGATGCCCTTACTGAATGGATGAACTTTATCGGGTATACCCCTGCAAATGATACAGCTCGAATGTATCACGACAATAAGTTAACATAAACCAATTCATTCCTAAATACTCCATACCTCAAGTAGAATATCCGCTTCCTTCTGGCAACTTCGTAGGTGGTTTGATTTGTAAGAGCGATGTAACTGAGAGATATCAGAAAACATGCATTATTATACACAGTGTAGCTGATTTGGGCTTTGCAATAGTCAAAGGATATAAACCAGCTCATAGGAAAGCAAAATAAGCTATGATGATGTGCACGTGTAATCTACTTTTAAGTTCTCACTTTAGAGATTTGAAATCTACTAATTCCATGAGAGCAGTATAGAAAAGGTTTAGCTCTTTGGCCATCCGCCTATTGCATTCATATTTAGGTAGACAGTAATGTTTCATCCATGCCAAAGATAAAAATCACATTTCTCTAAAAGAAAAGATAGGCATTAACCTACAAATTCAACAAAAAACTAAGTCTGCATTCATTTTTCCGTTTTGGCCTAGTAGCTGTTTGGCTTATTGGAGAAGACACTAAATTAGCACATGGTTAATTAAATGTTATGTATTATAAACTTGAAAAATATATTTGTTTGGATTTTTAAAGAAACTTGTATATAGATTTTTTAAAAAAATAGCACACTTTATCGGCTTGGGAAGCATGCCCACGATTTAGTAGCTAGTAGCTAAACAGAACAGAACCTAAATGTGGAGATACTGCTTTGTCATTTCTTTTCAGCAACTAAACACTTGTCCTACCAGTTGCATTACAAATGAATAAAACTTACGTATGAAAAATCAACAATAGCAGCAAGAATATGAGAATAAAGATCAACACAGCCAACAGGATTACGCCAATAAAATCCTTCCACCTGCATGGTAGTAAATTAGGTGCTCAGATGAGGGGAAAAAAAGGAAAAGTGAAGTTCAATAAGGATTAAAGCAACATCACCAGAGTAGTGCTGTTCAAATGGAAAGACATCATACCAGGCCTTGTCAATATCTAAACGTAATGAGTCAATGTAGAGAGCAACTGTCCAGATACACAGGATTGTTTCTTCAAATATGTACCACCTAAGAAAGATTTTTTTAAATTGTTAGGTGACAGTAAGAACAGGATTTTAATAATAGCACAGCACAAGGTAGTAGTACTATATTCACATTGCAGCATATCCTGTGTATAGTGTAAAAAAAAAGTAGCTCAGGTGCATAGATATATCAAATATCACCATTTAAAATAGCATCCAGCAAGGTGTTCCTGCATAATTGAACCCTTGACCAATCATAGAAATTTAAAGTTCAAACATACTGCAAGGGACGGGTGCATCAAATTAGTATATCCCAGGATTTACAGTATTAAACTTTTAATGAAGTTCACTTTGCAACTTCAACACAAAAGTTGGTGTGTATATTTACAAGGCAATCCTATATTTCACTTTACATTCACCAGAAACTCTTGTCATAGTGAAGACATGCAGTAGAACTTTTCAAATCCTTAACCAACCAGATCCACATAAATATTTAGTTCAGTCATATACCTGCATCAGAATAAGGGAAGCAAAAAAATACAATTCATGCCACATGCTTAGGAACAAATATAACTGCTGTGCAAAACAGTGTTTATGCAGTGTGCATAGTGAACAACCAAGGTGTTCTTCCGAATGTACAAAATCACATAGAGCAGCAAGTGCAACACAAACCCTAAGATACCTGCAGGCTGCAACACAATAATTATGTAAGCTTGCAAAATATACAAGCGCCAAAACTCACCAAAACCTGCAGTGGTTCTTTTTCCCAATGCATGTTCCAAGCCAAACACAGTGATGATCAAACTGAAGGACACATTTGTCACAGTCATAGCAGTGCCTGGTACGAGGTGGCTGTAGATTGCAGCGAAAAATGAACTTGAGCAGTTATCAGCAGCTTTACAAGCGAGAAATGCGAGGGGCAGGGCAACTCAAATCCATAAAACAAAACGGCATTTCAGAAAAGAGATTCTAAAATAATAGGGATGCGTTAGTCCACTTTGTAAATTTCACAGTTGTGTATCCAAGACATTGCTAGATGCTAATTACTCCAACAAAGCATCAAGTTGTAAATGCTCCTCATAATGGTCTTTGGAAACATAGATGGAACTTTGAATGGGAATAAAATGGAACGATTTCAGCCAAGTATAAGAATGCAAAACTGTCAGTAGACTACAGTAGACTACTTTAATTGTATCATCAAATGCAACCACTTTTCCCACAATTCCATCTGGATTGTCACAGACCAGCATAGCAAATCTTGAATAGGGTCATAGTTTTCACTGAATTTAGTCAAACATATTTGAGCATTTTGCAACACACTTAATGCGTAGTACAGTTACTACTGTTTTAAATGATGAGTGATAACTATAATAAAACATTCTAAGTACAGGAGCTTTGGTGCATAGAATTTAGAGGAGAATGACTACCTGAATAACCCTGCAGTAAGTGCAAGTCCAATCCCTACAATACAATAGAATAGTATCGGTCATATAACAGTGAGGAGACAAATAAAAAGAAAATCTATTATTAAAAATATCTTTAAAATAACATTTTCTTTTATCAAGACTTGGAGCTTTACCTGCTACTTGACCCAGGGGGGTATAAATCTGCAACTCGCTGCAACCATGATGATGTCGAAGTGACTGGATTAAGTTTCTGCTGTTGAGGGAGGCTCAAAGGGGAATTTAAGCTTCCATTGTTTGGACTAGATTGTCTTTTCTTAATCATCAAAAAACAGGACACACATGAAAGTATAAATATCAGCTTATACTCAGTTTTGAACACTAACATTCTGTGAATTAAGACATTACTTCGAAAGAGTGGCAGTATTGATGTAGGCTGCATGCATCATGGAACCAGCTTTGATCACATCGATAACATACCTAATAGCACATATGCCCAAAACACACAATCAAACACTTGACAAATTCAATCAATGACATCCCTGGTGGATGAGAATAAAATCAGGAAATTCCATACCCAGGAGATGAACCAGCTGTGTTGAAATACTGCACTAAGGTGATCAAAACAAGCGCTCCATATGCCCCTATGTACCTGCAATCAAATGACGCCAAACAGAGATCCCGGTTCTTAAAATCAGACAAGAATCACAATGTGATCAGATCTCCGATGGAAATCAAGAGCTAAAACTCTTCTCAGAGGACCATGTACAATGAGCTTTTTTGCCGTATCATTGATCCGATGCAGAATCACCCAGAGATCTCAGGCACCACGAAAGCTACTTTCGACTCGAATTAGATTGGAGCGTAAGATGAAAAGGGGAAATAAATGTACTGCCACCACCTAGTGCTAGAAGAAATGGTTCTACGGAACAGCCAAAAATCCACAAACTACCCAAAATATATAGAACCGCGGCACCCTAAATCGAACTTAACTCGAACGGAAATGAAGCTCTCTCGGTGAAATCGGGATGGGGGTGAGAATCGTACCAGGGCTCCTCGCGGATTCGCCTACCGAGGGTCGAATCGAGCAGGAAGACGGCGCCGACGAAGACCACGTGCATCAGAAGCACTATGGACCTCAAGCCCAACGACGACGACGACCTCCTCGCTGCGCGAGGAAACCCCCAAACACTGGTTAAAAAAACACACGGAACCCCAAGATCAAATCGGAGCTAAGACGAACCGAACGAGGGGGAAGTTTACTTCGGTCGGAGAAGCGGACGCCAGGCTCCGCGGCGGATGTGGACGCCATTGTCGACGTCGACGTAGACGTCGCGGTCGCAATCGGCGGCGAGGAGGCGGCGGCGATGATTTTAGTAGGAGTGATTTTTTTTTTTTGGTGCTCCGGAGAGTAGGAGACGACGCTTCTGGTGGATGAGGAGGATCGTCTCGTGTGACTGACTAGCAGGGTTGGCAATTTCGGTACGGACCAAAAAAAACCGCTCACGAGCCATATTTCGTATTTCATAAAAACCGCCGATAAATCAATAGAAACTGATAAAATTCAGATATATTTTATTAAAAATTTAAATTTTGTTTTAAATTTGATACTTGACAAAAAAACGACTAGTTTGTGTTATCGGTTCAGTACAGAAAGTCATTCTATAAAATCTGAATCGGTTTACATCGATTTTATAAATCCTAATTAGCGTTGATTCGATTGATTTCTATCCGATGAACAGTTAAGGTTCGAAGCTTCATGAGAAAAAGGGGAGGTGATTTCGTGATTTTTTTTTCATTTTTTACATAATTATGTGGAACAAAAATAGATTCCAAGTGAAATTTTGAAAGGTTTTCGAGAATTTAAATTTAAAACTGTAAAAACCGACCAAACTTTAATCAAAATTTGACAAAAAATATCATACTACTGAGGGACGGAATTCTACACTCAAATGCCACAAGACCCGAGGAGTCGGGCAAAGATGAGGGCAAGGGATAGGTAACACTGCAATTTTGTTTTTTATTTAGGATTAAAGGTTAACCTTGAAATTGACATAAGCATAAGGAATTGGTAAGCAGGTACATGACTGGTACTGTACTCAAATTGGGATCAAAACGTATTGCATGTATAGTATTTGGGTGTAACGAATCATGACGTTGGCTTGTGTCGCTGGTTAACGTGTCAAGCTAAGCTCACTTCAACACGCCCCCCCCCCCCCCCCCCCCCCTTCCCCATCACGAAAATCGCTTCACTCTAAATCGCGCGGCATGTTGTCAGTTACAACATGAATGCGCTGAACAGTCTGAAATTAGCCCACAAAATTATCCATTTTCTACTAAACTAGCAAGTGGTATCAATAGTCTCCTCCTTAGTTCCATACATCTCCCTGAAGTAGTGAAGTTCCACCTTGTTCTGTCCCCTCAAGCTGAATCAATTAGATATGACCACTAATCCGTAAGTTCCTAAACCATTGCAGCTGCCCTGCTACAGAATGATGCCCATGCCAATTTTTACATTCTCTCTAGTTTGTGGCAGAATTTCAGCTCTTGGCGGTGAATCCAACAGAATAACATTCATGGCATTCACATGAATAACAGATTCAGGGCATCCTAACTATCATTTGTAAGAAAGCAAGCAACAGTTGACTTGTAAACCTGCCAGTAAAAAGAACAAGGCACTCATATACGAGGGTTTTGTACACTTGTTATATTACACATGGCTGTTATTATGTACAAACCCCCACCCGTAACCCATTTTTAACTAAAGCATAAGATTGATAGACATTAAGACACGTAGGTAATGTGAAAGCGAATGGGGATTAGGGTTTCGCTATTGAGCGCGTGGTAACAAGCTAGGAGTATATATAATATTGGCGAATTGGATCGAGTGAGCCAAGGCCGAGTGGACCGATTCTAATACGCTCCTGAAGTCGAAACTAGGAGCACTGTGAACATTCAGACTGGATCGAAACTCAAGGAAGACGGACGTCAGCAAACCTTTGGTGAAGATGTCGGCATACTGGGGTGAACTAGGAACGTGCAGAACACGAATTTCACCAAGAGCGACGCGTTACAGACGAAGTGTAGGTGTCGATCTCCATATGCTTAATTCACTAATACTGAACTGGATTAGTGGAGAGATAGACGGCACTGATATTGTCACAGTTCACAATGGTGGCACAGTGAATAGGACAATGAAGTTCTCTAAGGAGCTAGCGCAAGTAGTAGGCTTTAGCAATGTCATTGGCCACGGCGTAGTACTCGGCTTCAGCACTGGATCAGGACACTGTCGGCTGGCGCTTAGAAGATTAGGAAATAAGATTGTCCTTGAGAAAAATAGCATAGCCTAAGGTGGATTTATGAGTGTCAAAGGCATCCGGCCCAATCAGCATCAGTATAAATTGTAAGATCGATTAGCGAAACTTGATAGAGGTGGAGGCTGAGGTCTAGGGTGCCCTATAAATACCGTACAATCTGCTTCATAGCGGTGAGATGAGGATGTCTTGAGTCATGCATATGTAGGCAAACTTGTTGAATGGTATAGGCGATGTCCAGGCGAGTGAAGGTGAGATATTGTAAAGCATCTACAATGCTCCTGTAGTGAGTAGGATCAGGTACCGAAACACTAGCAGCAGACAGTTTGGAGTGAGTGTCCACAAGAGTACTATAAGACTTGCAATTTCACAAACCAACACGGTCCAGATTATCCAACATATATTGTTGTTGTGAGAGAAATAGACCATTATCTCAATGGTCAACCGTAATGCCTAGGAAGTGATGAAAAGGACCTATATATGTCATGGAAAACTCATGTCAAAGAGCCAATATAATATGCTAGAGGAACTGTTTTGACGAGACCGTGAGAACAATGTCATCAATATAGAGAAACAAGAAAGCCATATCAGTGCCACGGTAGTGAATAAACAGCGAAGTATCGGACTTAACTTCAACAAATCCAAGAGATGTGATGTGATGTAAGAAGCAAAACGACTATACCAAGCACCGGGGGCCTACTTCAATCCATAGAGAGAGCTATTTAATCGGCAAACATGATCGGGTTATGAGGAGTCAACAAACCCAAATGACTAGATGAAGTATAATGTCTCATTCAATGTGCCATGTAGTAATGCATTCTTGATGTCAAGTTGATGAATGGGCCAAGAGCGTGAGAGAATCAAACTGAGTACCACGCGGATGGTGGCAGACTTCACTACTAGATTGAAAGTCTCGTCATAGTCAAGTCCAGGACGCTGAGTAAAACCACATAAGCCCCATCGTGATTTGTAGCGAGTAAGAGAGCCATCTGATAGAAACTTGTGGCAAAATATCTATTTTCAGTAACAACATTGACGCCAGGAGGGAGAAGCACTAGAGTCCAAGTGTCATTTGCCTAGATGGCATCGAACTCTGACTGTATAGTAGCGCGTCAGTTTGGATCAGACAGGACCTATCAAAAAGACGTTGGGATCAAAGAGAGAGCCACCATGTTAAGGTTGAGGCGGTCAACTGATTGAATAATTCCAGATTTTGCATGAGTATGCATGCCATGTATATTTGTAATGGGCATGACTGCCTGCAGGACTATGACTATAGTACGTCCAGTGGCATATCTAGTACCACTAGAAGCAACTTGGGACGAAGCGTCCATAGGGGTCGCGACATGATGCGATCCAATGAAGGGCCCGACAGTGCCGCTAGCAATGGCCTAGGATGTGGTGTCCACAAGGGTAGTGGCATGATGCTGGGGTGGTAAAGATGACCCGACAAGCAGAGGTCCAATAGTAGGAGCGAGCCACAGCGACTTGATAGTGCCAAGGGCATGCAGTCATGCCGAGTTGGTTACAGGCACATGCGTGGCGTTGGTGCCCCTAGAAGGTGTACCTGCAAGCACAGCACTAGGCCCAATGGGCAAAGTAAAATGATCATCATCGCCCAAAAAATCCAAGGTGGTAGGATCCAAGAGAGAGGTAGACATCTTAGAGAAAGGGAAAAACGACTCATCAAACACGACGTGTTGAGAGACGATGATTTTGTTGGAGTAAAGATCGAGACATCTATACCCCTTATGATCGGTAAAGTAGCCAAGAAAGATGCACAAGGAAGAGAGGAGAGAGTTTATGTGGAGCTATGTAGGACAAGTTTGGGTAACATGCACACCCAAACATGTAGAGGTGGGTGTAGGATGGGTGTGTTCGATGAAGAGCATAGAACGGAGTAAGGCCACCGAGAGTCTTAGTGGGACAACGGTTGAGGAGATAGGTGATGGTGTGGAGAGAATTGATCCAATAGATTGGGGGAAGATTGGCCTAAAAGAGAAGAGAGCGCACAATATTGTTAATGGTGCGAAGAGCATGCTTAGATTGACCGTTCTGTTGGGAGGTATATGGACATGACATGTGAAAAATGACACCATTAGTGAGGAAGAACATACGAGCCAAGGAGTGGTCGAATTCATGGCTATTGTTGCACTGGACTGCATTGATAGAGGAGCCAAACTGTGTGCGCACATATGAGAAAAAGTTGGATAGAGCACCGAAGGTATCGGACTTGGCGCGGAGGGAGAAAGTTCACATATAGTAAGTACAATCATCAAGAATGATAAGGTAATTCTTATAACCTGACACACCAACAACTGGGGATGGCCAAAGATGACAGTGTATCAAATTGAAAGGATAAAGTGCACGAGTGGTTGACATACCAAAGGAAAGGCATATATGGCGGCCTAACTGACAGGCATGACATATGGCATCGGAACCAATCAAACGAATTGTCGTTGCTGCACGGTCTCCTCAACGTTCTCTACTTGCTTAGGCTTGCCACCGCTCGATCACGCCACCCGCTCATGCTTATACTCCTATGCCGCTGTTGCCACTGAGATCTCACCAAGCCCCACTAGCCCATGCTCTCTACCGTCGATGAAGCTCATACCCTGCTCCTTCTCGAAGAAATCGACATCAATGACACCACCGAGAATGCACCATCGCTCGCCTTTATCACCATGCACCCTACTTCTCAGCGCCCTCCAAGTAGGGTCCTAGGCGCAGCGGCCATGGCGGCCACACCTCCAACCCACGTTCCACCAACCGTCATCGTGGTGGTGGCGGCAAGTTTGCCCCCCAGGAAATGGCATCTTCAGCTCCGGTCCACGCTATGGTGGCTGACCCCTAGTCGCCCCCTTCTCCAATCCTTAGGCGAGGAATGTGCAGCTGTGGCTACACTCCTACGACCCTAGTTGCACAGTAGGGTCAATACCTCGCCATCCCCTCTCGCCGTTCGAGCTGCTAATTGTTCTCACTGCCTCGACGTATCCACTCTACTATGCCCCGTCATCGAGTTCAGGCGCTCTCCTGGGGTTCGCTTATGGGGGCGTGACTACCTCACTACCAAGGTCTACCTACGAGGGCATGCCTGCCTCGCCGCTAGGGTTTGCCTATGGGGGCCTACCTTCTTTGCTGCCTAGTTTTGCTGCTGCCGCACCACCTTCTTTCGCCGCAGCAACTCTAGTGCCATCTGTGCTGCCGCAACATTCTTGGTCCCCGATGGCAAGCAGTTTTTGGGACCAGGCTTCCCTAATCAACAGCTTCAACACCTTATACTTGACCTGCCAGCCTCGATCGAGTGGTATGCCGACTCCAGGGCCGACTCCCACATAGCCAACAGTGCCAGTATACTCTCTTCCTCCCACCCTCCTTCCCCACTCAATCCATCCTCGGGGCATCTGTCATTCCCACGCTACAGCGATCTCTTATTCTTTCTAATGTTTTAGTTATATCTAATATTATCAAGAACTTAATTTCCGTTCGTTGCTTTATAACTAATAACAATTGCTACATTAAGTTTGACCCCTTTGACCTATTTATGAAGGACCTACAAACTCAGAATATGATCACTAGGTGCAATAGCACGGGTAACATCTACCCATTCTTTCCACCTACAGCCAACTCTCCTACTCTGATACCATGTGAAGACAAATGTGGATTAGGGTTTCGCTATTGAGCTTACAGTAATAAGCCGGAGTATATATAGTGTCGGTGGATTGGGCCGAGTAGGGTGAGGCCGAGTGGATAATTATAACAGGTAAGAAATAAAAAGCCTGACTACCCCACACATATGATATATCGCCAAGAATACATGAGGGCTCTTTCAGGATGAACATTACCTTGGCATTGTGCTTTACACACAAAGATGACAAGAACATTCCAGCCCAACGTGAAACTTAAGAAGCAGCTGGGCTTTGTTGCGCTCGCATCACCAATTCTTCAGTAGTGTTGCCTAATATCTCATTTACACGCTTCGATGAAACACGCACGATCCTTCCAATCGAGTCCTGAGCAACAAAAAAAATCATTGTAAGCACACAAGAAGGTACCTTGGGATGGATCATGTTGGTATTCATTCAGAGATATCAGAGAATCCGTCTGGAACTACTATTTGACATTTACAATCCAACTTCCAGGAGCCAGCGACTTGGCAACAAAAACAAGCAAAGCCAACAATTTGACAGCACTCAAGATAATGTATATTCTCAAAAGCATTAGGTTAAATGCAAGACTCTGAAGTCCGAACAGAGTTTACGGAAATTCAGTCTGAAGGCGCTTTCACAATCAGCAAAAAGTTAACGATCTGCTATATTTATTATGATTACCCAACAGGTTCCCATCTTTCCTTCCGTCACATGATTGTCACCATGTTCGCAGGCAACTTCTTTATATCTGACCAATCTTTTAAAAGAAAATATGCATGCTGCTCAGACTTGCAAGAAAGATTGACAGCATATCATTCTTGTATTGCTATATTCTTTTTTTAATATTCTGCAATAAAAACTAGTTCCCAAGTTTTTACCACGGAGATCGTTCAGATTAAGAAATGTTGAGTTATAGAATTTCGCATATTTTCAATTCAAAAGCAAGGGAATTAGGGCATTGCTGCCAGCTGATGATGAACCCAGTGGCATTATTTCCTGGGTCTGCCCCTGATTCCAGCTCCAGCTCACCAGCTGGAACTGATACAGTTCTCAAAAACTGACACTTCGATATATAGAGGCCCTCAGTAAAGTTTAATATTTTATACTAGAATCAGTTGGTTAAGAGATTTACCAGATGAACAATTCCAAGCCTCTCCGATTTCTTTACAGCATCACGAACATCAAAATTGCACTCTACACCGAACTCTTCCTTAATTAGCTCTTCACAACGCAAATCAAGATACTGTAAGGCATGAATAAAATATTGTGCGGATTCTAGGTTCATGTTATCAGTCCTCACAAGAGATGAAACAATATAGGTTTGTATTTAGCCGTGATAAGCCCAAATTTTATTCCTTACAACAATCTAGAAATGTATATCTTGTAACAATTCCCAGGCATAAATCCATGCTAAAGTTACCATGCTCATAACAACTTATAACAGAGAGTATACAGGAAAGTTTTGTTCCTGACCAGTGTCGAGGACCCAAGGTGCCAATATATTAAAGATGCTCTTTGTCTGCTGTACTATTACACAGGAGACAACAGCTGGGTACAATGTGCTAGTTAACTAATGGAATAAGGAAAACAAAGAAAAATAATTAATCAAGGAATTGATGCGACAGAAGCACTACCATGCATAAATGGCTCAGTATGTACAAAGAGATACAGCCAGGGGAAAACAAGAGCGAGCATAAAAATGGTTAGCCATGCTTACTTGTACAGTTGCCTTCCCCTATTCCATTAAGACGTAGTAAGAAATAATGACTTCTTTAACCTTCGTGAAAGAATATGGAGTATCAGTGCTCAGGATAAGATTTATATACAACTTAACGGTGCAAGAGAGGTTTTCATTTGTTTCATTCTTCTTGCTGTATCACATCATCACACAAGTGTAGTGTTCCTTTCCCACTATCAAGCTGTTTGTCGTACATTGATTTTGTGATCAAATTCCGATATATTGTCATATTTTGCTGAAACCTGTATCACAAAAGAAAAATTTATCACATAGCAATGACACGTTGCAGAACATCTACCTAGGAAAATTTCCTTTCACATGAAGAACGCTATTTGATCAAATGGCTCATAATATACAGAACCTAAGCACTTACGTCAAATAGATCTTAGCACAATATCCGATCACACCAGACAAGATTGCTATGACAACCCATATATCAGCCTTTGGCATTTCAAGAGAACCAAATAAAGTGACCTGCACGAGTAAGGGGTCAATATAGTAAAATATTGCTAGAGCTGGACGCAGGGATAACCAAAAGATCAGAAACATACCAGACCAATAACAGCAGAAATAAGAAACTTGACCCAATCCATTGGTGTTAAAGTAGGGTTCTTCTTCTCTGACTACAAAATAAGTTTCAATTTCAGGTCCTTGCTAACAGCCACCGACGTAACTAAAAGATGGCACTCCTTCATTCTATATCATAAATGTTTGAGTTTATACTACGTTAAAATTGTTCAGACTAAGTTTATAAAAAAATATATTAGCATTTACAAAATTACAACACCAAATTAGGCTCATTAAATTCAACATTGAATATATTTATATAGTTTATTTATTTTGCATTGGAAATGTTGTTATTTTTTTATAAAATAAGTTAAACTCAATTTCGACTTAGGATAAATCCAAAATATAAATGGAATAAGTACTTCACATTTATCTCACTTCTAGTGATTTATCTTACAAGAACAATCTCCACGTTAGCCATCGGGATATTCTTGAAATGCTTTACAAACATTCCTCGATCAAGCTTAGTCTTAGTACCAGCCTTCCTGCAGTGCACATATACAATCATCAGAAGGAACCGATTTCACTACATCAACACTTCCAAAATCAGAATCCTTCATGAATGTGGAGATTGGGTAAACAAAATATCAAAAGCTCAAAGCTACCTGTACACCACAATCATCCTAGCAAATGTAGGTTCTTGAATTGTCATCTTGCTCATCAGATTTCTCATGCTGTCTCACCAGAAAATATAATGCATCTTAGAGTAGGTTGAATTATAGTCCAAAATTCATTGACAAAACCAATTACCAACCTTAGCTCATTTTTTTTCTAGCCGAATACGCTCAACAAATAGTTCTGGTTCTTCTATGTCTTGATTAATTTCATCGGTTTTCTTTGTGTCTTTCTTGGACTTCATCTGTGGTTTTTTTAAGAACAATCTATCAATCCTGCAACAAAGTCAGATTCTCTCAATACCATGCACCACGATAATCTTGTTTTCTGGATTGATTTTCCAAGAGCTAAAAGTTTCTGTTCAAAATGTCAGATACCTTGTAACTCTGAGCAATGAGCCCCAAGCTCGGGATATGATCACATCCAATTTCTCCATGATAAAGTAATCAGTTGTACGGTCGATTCCAATGCCCCGGCAAAAGATAATATATTACAAGAAAATGACCAATGTAAAATAAAACAAGAGTACCCCCAGCATTAGCAAGAAAAAAAAGTGAGTTACTGTCCTTCTGGAACATGCAAGTGTAATAAAGGATATAAAATCATGAGAGCCACCAAACAAGCTGGACTGCTTCTATGCACTACTAATCATAATTTCCTCAGTTTGGAAATATAAACCATTTCATTAAGGGAAAGAATGACAAGAAAAAAACTCTGTTACTGTTAACACCAAATTTCGTAAGCCCGTGGATGAATTAAAAAGACGATCAGTTTAGCAAAGAAGAATCTGATTACTAAAAAAAAGAAGCCGATCAAACAGGATTTAGATCCATTATAAAAGACTATCCAAATGAGGCCGAGTCAGAAGAACAGCTGTGAAAATATTTTCCTTTTATATTTTTAAGAAATAACGTCCGATGGTTGTTATAACCGCGTTAGACTCTGTAATGCTAGGGTATAAATATAGACCTCTAAAAGCCTATAAATTATCTCTCGGTCAATACAATTTTGACACATCGCCACCTTAGTTTATCTAGATTTTTACTAATAGGCTTTGGCTCTCGACACAGGGCTACATCGGTTAAGCTTAATCTTTTACGAAGGGGTAAGACCTATCACTATCCCGATATATCTTACTCTGTTTAAGGCTGCATTGGTTAGGTTCGACCTCTTAGTCAGATCTAGTGTACTGCATCACGTTCACGCGAGGTCTATTAGTTTACAAAGCTCTCTCTGTCGTCATCCGTCTCATGCTTGTTAACGTCAAAATCTGAACAGCCCGATGGTGCTAAAGCCGATCAGCTGAGAGGTGTCCGATATCTACAGTGAAGAAGCCGATCAAATTGTTGCGAAGGAAGACTCAATTCCAGATTGGAAGACTATCCAGATAAGACCGAGTTTGCAAAGGAGCCATGGAATCCACGGCAGGATATTTTATTTTTGTAAATTATAATCTTATCTAATTAGGAAGGTTTAGTTAGTTAGTTAACTTCTTTAGAGATACTTTCCTTTATTTTTGTTAGGAAATAACGTCTAATGGTTGTAAACGCGTCGGACTCTGTAAATCCAGGGTATAAATATAGAACCTCTGGAGACATGTAAGATATCTCTCGATCAATATATAACTTCGGCGCATCGCCACCCTTGTTCATCTAGGTATTTACCAGCGGGTTTTGGCTTTCGACGTGGGGCTGCATCGGTTAAGTCCAATCTCCGACGAAAGGGTAAGTCCCGCTATCATCTCGATATGTTTTGCTCCGTCTAAGACTGCATCGGTTAGGTTCAACCTCTTAAGTCGATCAAACGTATCACATCACGCCCGTGCAGGGCATATTGGCCTGTTAAGCTTCCTCTGTCGTCGTCAATTTCGTGCTGCATCGGTTAGATTCGACCTACGGGGCTACCGATGGTAGATTGAGCTTCAGACTTATAGTTTTCTGCATGGTGTATCATCGGAGTGCTAGGCGATGAGTTATCTATGCTCTGAGCTTCACGCCTAGCGTATCGGCTCCTTGGCGGATACGCGCCA
This sequence comes from Oryza coarctata, assembly GCA_030770085.1. Classification (NCBI taxonomy): domain Eukaryota; kingdom Viridiplantae; phylum Streptophyta; class Magnoliopsida; order Poales; family Poaceae; genus Oryza; species Oryza coarctata. The sequence goes on along the minus strand of CM061485.1, from coordinate 10,410,115 downwards.
GGCCTTTAGAGGTTTCCGTTGACGCGCCACGCCGAGCGCATCGGTCTCCCAGCCGATACGCACCCACCTTCAGATAGGCGTCCCCTTATCGGCTCATCTAGCCGATGGGTTCGTTCCTGTCTTTGCTTCAGCACAGCCGATCTGGTATCCTCCATATTATCGTTGTTGGCCTCGGCCTCGCACTATTTCGGTTATGTCCGATCTTCGAGGTTCGGTGTTAATGGCGTTGTCACGGTGGGCGACGGGTCTCATGCTATCATATCTAGAGCGGCATTAGCTTTGCAGCCCGTGCCTTGTAATACTATTTCTTGCCAATCTGCATGTGACTTCATCGGTTTTCCAGCAGATAAATGACCGTTACGGCTTCCATCGACTATCCGAAAGGATCCTGTGCGCTTTGCTATCCTTTGAGTACACCCCGGTTACTCCATCGGCTCTGTGGCCGATCCCTCATCGACACCTATCCACATCGGCTCCCTAGCCAATTAAAGAGCTTCCCGATTCCTATCGGTAAATAGCCAATAGTGAAGGGCCTTTCGGGTGCAGCTGATGGCCATCCCGATCCTATCAGCAGCTAGCCGATAGCGAGCACTTGTATCGGCCCACGGTCCGACGGACCTGTTCGTCTCACCTCCTTGTCAATTGCAGAGTCAAATTGACTGGCACGCCTGCACCCGTACCATCGCGCAGGAGCCGATCGAACCCTACGGCCCCTGGCGCGCGTACCTCGAGCCACGGAGAGAAGCTGACCAGCCTGCACTTGAGCTAAGTAGACCTCCCAGGTGTCGTCGTGTTTGCGCCGGGATGCGCGAGATTCCGGCGCGAACAGTGCTACATCTGTTAAGTTGGACCTACGATGCTGCCGATAATAGATTGAGCCGTAAGCTTGTAGCTCTCTGCCTGACGTTTTATCGGAGCGATTAGCCGATGAGTTATCCATATCTCGAGCACCATGCCTAGCTTATCGGCTCCTCAGTCGATACGCAACCATCATCAGAAGACTTCCATCGACCATCACACCTAGTGCATCAGCCTTTCGGTCAATGCACGCATACCTTCGGAGATGTCTTCTTATTGTACGCTATACTATATCTTAGGCTGCATCGGTTAGGTTTGACCTCTTAGTCGAATTGAGCATACCTCATCACGTCCGCGCGAGGCACGCTGGCGTGTCAGTCTTTGTCCTTCGTCTACAGTCTTGTGCTACATTGGTTAGGTTCAACATATGAGATCAGCGGTGGTGGTTCGAGCCGGCATCCCAGTGGGTCTTCGCGCCACGTCTCGTCAGAGTGAGTAGCCGTCGAGTTATCCTCGACACAGGCCCCACATCCGACTCGCGTCTTGTCTAACGATCGATCCTTTAGAGGTCGATCTGGTCAGACACTTTCTAGTGGTCTTGGTTCAGCCCGATCTTCCAGGGCTCGCGTCTAACATGGCTGGCGTTGAGATCTAGTGGGTCTCGTTCCCCATCAGCTCGAGTGACCGATGGATTTAGGTGTAGTCCTGTGTCAGACATTCGGCCGGTAAGTAGCTATTGACCTCACCTCTCTCCTCCCTTGTCGTTATGTTCGGTCTAGGCCTCTGTCGTCTCCATGTCGTTAGTCTTCAGTCTTATACTATCTCGATTCGGTTTAATCTATCGAAGCTGGTCCTAACGACGTCGTTACTGCGATCGCTGGCCCTCATGGTTTCGTGGGGGATCAGGCCCTGCTCCGCGCTACACTCACGCCTCCGCATAGCGTCATTGGTTTTTTAGTCGATAGGTCCTCTAATCCGTTTCACGCGTCTATCTCTTACGCCTCCATTGGTTGTTCAGCCGATGCTCTAGCGCTACAGCTTCCGTCGGCCACTAGGAGGGATACCGCGTGGTTTGCTATTCTTTGAATACCCTTTGGTGCCCCAATTAGTTCTACGGCCGATAGATCAGGATCTCGCTTTCGCTACACGCGTAGTCATCACACACTTCGTCGACATCTGTTTACGCCTTCATCGGATCCCTAGCCGATGGAAGAGCATCTCAGTCCCCATCGGCAACCAGCCGATAGTAAGAGCCATTTGGACGCGGCCGATGACCAACTCGCTATCGGTGGCCAGCAGATAACGAGAGCTCATATCGACCTATCGTCCGACTAACCCGTTCGTCTCACCCTTGTCAATTCCAAAGTCAAATGGATTGGCACGCTCTCGGACCTCGAAGTTTAAGGATTTGCACTAGAACTAAGTAGATCTCTTAGGTATTTATATGACCGAGCCATCGTCTCTCTCCGGTCGGACCTCCGTTTGGTCCAAGTTGGACCTTTCCTCGCAAGGTTTAGCAGCAAGTAGTTACTGAAATGAATATTACCTTATTAGCAAAGGAAGTTAGATTATCATGTGTGTCGGGAATAGGTGAATATTACATAAAATATTCACTATACTTTAGCTGAATACTCCTAGGTAGGTCATGTAGGAGAGGAATTTACCCTTTTCCATCAATATATATTCATGGATGAGCTCAAGAGGATGTATTCACAGCCATGACGCCATCCGTGAGGATCGGCACTACAAGTGCATAAAATCCCTTTTTTGAGCTTTATGTTTCAAATCCATTTTCTATAAAATTTTACCCAAATTCCTTCCGCAAAATTTCATTCGAAATTCATTAAGCCAAATGTCATTCGGGCTACCAATTTGAAATTCTATTCGAACTCCCCACTTGAAATCATTTTGAATTTTTCTGTTCATTTTCTGACCTTAGTTTTTCCTCACATTCGGAACCTAAACTTACTTCGATTCTCTTATTCGAAATCCCCGGTTTCCGGGCAAACAACCACCGCAACCCCGCGGGGCCGCGGCCCAAGGACCACGTCTCCGTCCCGGAGCTACATGTGTCCTACTCGAAGACTTCTCATAGCTATGCATGACAGCATGGTAGCAGCAGCAGCTACAGATAAGTGATCTCCAAAACAATTTTTTTAAAAAAAAACATTATTGCTTGGAAAGACTATTACAACGTGGAGTAGCATTTCACTAACTAGCCAGTACATCTATGCAAGGGACTAACTTAATTGGTTTATTTTGTTTGATCCAGAGAAATAGGAATATGAAGATAACCAGCTACATGGCGATAAGGAGTCGAAGAGGGCAAGATCGGTATTCGTTTCGCCTCCATACGAACAGACGAAAACCTATTCGATCGATCCCCTATTCCGAAAACTCATTCGATATGTTCATTCGAAAACCCATTCGATCCATGTGAAAACTCTTTTCATTCGAAAACTATTCGAACCGCACAACTTTTCGAACTTATCACTCGAAATCAAAACCGAGTGGGAATTTTCCATTCGAAATTCCCACGTTGTCAAACACTACGTGAAAACTTCGATCAGATGGAAAAGTCTTTAATTGTTCACTCTCCAGGATGGAAGTCTTTTCAATGCTACAGATAAGAAGTTCGTGGTGACATGGACGAGCGGAGAGATGAGACCAAGGCTCAAGGAAGCTAGCACGACCGCACTGCCGCCGTGGCGCTGCCCCGACGTACTTCGGCAGATCAGAAACGTGTATTCGAAAACCCAACGAGTTCGGCCGAGACAATATATAAGCACGACGGAATCAACGTACTCATCTCCAGCTACTACTTCCCAAGTTCATAGTGCAAGTGCACGTACGCAGTCGGAGGATGCTCAACGCGCTCGAGCATCGTTGATTTCCTTGAGGCTTCCTTGATGGACCGACATGTATTCGAAGCCGCCAAGATTTCCTCGTCAAGGGTCACCGCGCCACGACCGTTAAATTCGAAAACTCGTCTCATTTGCAAATAGTTCGAAAACCCGTCTCATTCGACAACTCATCTCATTAGTAAAACAATTTGAAAACTCATCTCATTCGCAAACATTTCGAAAATACATTCCAAAACTCATTGGGTTTAGTCATTCGAAAACTTATTCAATTTACTTATTCAAAAACTCATTGGATTCACTCATTCGAACACTCGTTCCTAGTTCGAAAACTACAGGGATGAAGCAAAGAGCTAGTGTTGTCCCAGGAGAGCAAGAGCTGCATCTGCAGCAACGGCAACGACGTGAGCTCGATCAGCTCGCTCGACGCGTCGTCGCCGAGCTCCGTGGACTCCGAGAGTGCCAGCGCTGGCGCCGGCGGCAAGAAGCAAACATGGAGGGATCTGAAGTTGCGCATCTAGCTCGGCACATGCGACGCCGCCGAGATGGCCGCATGCATGCACGATGTTCACTGCCGCAAATCTCTATGGAGTGTGCCTTTTTATCATTGCTGCCTCCCATTTTCGAATACCTTCTAATTCAAGCAAAGTTCTCGGTAAAGATTTTCGAGCTAAATTCTCGATTAAGCATTCAAGCAAAGTCTCGATCAAGATTTTTGACCCAAGATTTCTACCAAATCCAAGATAAAAGCTTTCTACCAAGTTTAAAGTGAAAATGTTTTGTAACAAATTCAAGGTTTTCTACCAAGTTTAGTGTGAAAAAGTTTTCTACCAAATCCAAGGTGGAAACTTTCTACCAAATTTAGGGTAAAAAAGTTTCCTACCAAATTTAAGTTGAAAGGTTCTCTACCAAGTCTAGGATGAAAAGTTTTCGACCTTGCCTGAGTCCACTGTGAAAAGTTTTTTATCATCTTCAAGCAAGGTTTTTTTGACTAAGTCTTCGAGTCAAGCATTCAAATCAAATATTTGAACCAAGCTCCAAGCAACAAAACGCTATTCTATCACTTTGCCATCCTTTTCAAAGATATGGGCCAGGAGGGATGCAATTCAAGTTACCCAACGGCAAGGTTTGAGATTTCAAGGCAAGTCCAAGATCTTTGAGATCAAGATTCGAAGTGGGTCAAGTCTTCAAATAAGTTTTAAGTGCTCAAACCAAGTTGAAGTATTCGAATCAAAACCGTAAATCAAGCGTCATCCACTCAAAAATTACTAGCGGGGATACTTCTTCCCCAACCCCCATGGGAATCGGACAAAGCTTGATTGCGTCAGGATGCCTTCAATTATACTCAGGCACATGCTGATTGTTGCTAGTAGTTTGCTTCAGCGTGTCCCCATGCATACTCGAACTCTTTCTGACGAGGGAGTTGTTGGAGTATAGTCGTCCTAATCTCCTAGGGTGTTGGGAATAGGTGAATACCACTGAAGAATATATATTCTATCCAAGAATATTTGCTGTAGTTTACCTAAATACCTCTAGTTGGGTCATGTAAATAAAGGATAGAAGGAGAATTTTCCCTTCCCCATCTATATACATTCATGAGTGAGCCCAAGAGGAGACATTCACTCTCTCATTCTCACACATACAGTCTGGACACACATCTCTCTTTTTTTTTCTCTATCCACCATCTCCAAGTGCCTATGGTCTCTAAATTCAATAAGGATAGGTGGGGAAAATATTTTCCCACCTATCTCATTTTGTCTGTGACCTAAGTTCACAACAATGGGGATGCTCTTTAAAGTATGTTGTCAGCAGCTTTATGTCTAGGTACAATTCAACAAAATCAATTCAGTCATCCGAACATGAAATTTTGTGGTGCTTACTTGAAAAGGTCATGGCTCCAGACCTTAGACTCATCAACTTTTATGGGAAGGTTTAGAAGATATTTTTCAGATTGTGCAACATTGTACTCTTCATCAGATAACAACTTGAAGTTGCTCTTTTCCATAATCTGATTAAAACAAAGACCAAATAGTTACGACTTACACACAGTAAAATAAGTATATGCAAGAGCTTTGTTACAACCATTTCAACTGGTTGTCTTGCATCATCGAATAAGCATAATGATCTTTCCTATGTTCAAATTGTGATTGGTAATTTTCTCAATAAACACCACCTCTTCTAACAAAGAAAATGCATAAAGTCAAACCAGTCCATCATCATCGTAATAAGCCTTTCAGTTTCAATTAAATTAGAATAGGTTAGAAATAAAACCTATAGAAGTTTGTACATAAAAATAGCTATTTCTATTAAGGATAAAATTTTGAGAATATTCCAACAATTCAAGTCTCATTTAATTACCTCCTTCATATCAATTTCGACATTCTCCTGTCTCTCCTTATATTATTATCACATCATAGGATTCTACTATGCACGTGTGCCTTTAGATATCTTCATTGGATATGTTTAAATGATCTCAATCGGTGGTAAACAAGTTTTTCTTCAATTGGTGCTACTTCTAGCATATCACATATATCATCGTTTCGAATCCGATCTATCTTTATATACCTATAAATCCAATGCAATATACATATTTTTTTATAACACTTAACTGTTAAATATAACGTCTTTTTAGAGACCATCATTCTACACCATATAACATTTCATGTCTAATTACCATTTTATAAAACATGTTTTTAGCTTTTGAGATACCTTCTTATTACAGAGAATGTACAAAGTTTTTCGTCATTTTATCTACTTTGCTTTAATTCTATGGCTAACATCTTTATTAATATCTCTATTTTTCTATAGCATCGGTCTCAAATAATAAAAGATATCTTTCTTAGACACTATTTGACCTCTAAACTAACTAGTAGTGTCAAAGTCACATTTAATATATTCAATTTTAGTTTTACTGAGCCTAAAACATTTTGACTCTAGAGTCAGCCACCATAACTTCAGCTTTCTATTTACTCCCACACGAATTTCATCGACTAGTACTACATCGTCAGCGAAAAGCATACAGTAAGAGATATCCCCTTGTATATCCCTTGTGACCTCATTCATGACCAAGTCAAAAAGATAAGGGCTCAAAGCTGACCATTGGTAGTTCTATTAATTAGAAAGTCATTTGTGTCCTCATCATTTGTTCGAACCTTAGTCACAACATTATTGTGCATATTCTTAATGAGGTCAACGAACTTTATTAGACTTTATACTTGTCCAAATCCCACCACATAAAATTTCTTGATATTTTATCATAAGTCTTCTTCAAGTCAATGAAAACTATGTGTATGTCCTTATGCTCCCTATATTGTTTCATAACTTGTCTTATCAAGAAAATTGTTGTTATATTTGACCTTTCGAGCATGAAACCAAACTGGTTCATAGATATTCACATCATTCCTCTCAAACGATGCTCAATAACTAGTTGGTTAATCAATGAAGTAGTTGTCTACTGCTACTACAGTGGCGAAAGAGCGAGTAGTGGTTACCAATGAGGTAGGCAAGCTTCATGACGAGCTTGGGCTTGAGCATGAGGATCACCGCATCTCTCTCCATCCGTATCACCTCCCTCACCACCCCGTCCTTCGTAATGTCCCTCCCACCCTTTGCCGCCACCCCTTCCCTATCCCTCTTGCCCTCCTTAGGCCTCCTCCTCTTATCCTCCTCCACCATCCTCAGCTGCTACAACTGCAATTGGCAACCATGATGCTCTGGCATAGCAGCGATGATGGAGGAGAGGCCAATGAGGGTTTTGGGATGGTTGCGACTTGTGAGGAAGGCAAAAGGCGAAAATGCTAGGCTTCCACAATGGACATGGTGGTGGCTATGCGGTCCACGTCATGGGACAGCTGGCCGGGTGGGGTTAGCTAAATTATTGGGGAAGTGGAGGAACACGTGGTGACGAGGCACGGGCTATTGGCACACGTAGTACCAATAGGGCAGCGACATGCTATAACTAACATGTGGGTCCATACTATTAGTAGGGGGTACAATGGTGGTGGTGGTATTGAGCTAGAGGAAAATCCAACGGGTTGTTAACCAAGCTGGCCATGCCTAGAAACGATTATGTCCTTGTGCTTTTGACATGCCTCATTTCGATGATACTTCTACATGTTGCCACTATTGAAATGGCATGTACCCTGCCCAGTGGGATCAAGGTGAGATCACACAAATCCTAGTTTAAATCTAGAGAAATTCCACCTTCCTCGATTCCCTCACTTCTATGAAATGTTAAGCATCAACAATGTATATGGACCAAGTAGTTCATATAGATAGAACCATGCAAGGGGATTTTTATTTTTCCAATTTCTATAATGTATAAGTAGTAGTGGACATTAAGCTAGGGCCGATATCCTAATAAAGAAATCACATCCAACTAGCGAGGGAGAAAGAAGATAGAAATAATATATTTTAATTCATATGGGTAGTCCATATGGCTAAGAGTGGCTCATCCTATTACTCTTGCTAGAACTATATGGACCACTTTTTGCTCACATTGTGGATGTCATATGTTCTAGTACAAAATATCAGCATACAACATTTTTCTTCTTTTTTTTTCTTTTTATCATCGTCGTTAGTCTTTTGTTAGCTGCATCTTGTTAACGATATGTAGAAATTTTGATTTTTTTCCCCTAAAATATGTGAAGAACCAACTGAGCCGAGACATACTTATAAGGGTCAAATGGGTCTTCTGTGGTGTGTTAATAGAGTGCAGTTGATGGCAAGACTAGAAGTGATGGCAGAAAAGCAAGAAAAATGTTTGTATGATAGCATATGGTACAACTTATATCCATCATAGTATCAATTGCTTATTAATAGCAAATTCTAGATTTTTTAAAAAAACTTAAATTATGAGTTAAATTTTGTCCCTTTTTAGATTGACTACAAGATTTTTCATTTGAAAGTAGAAGGGATATGTTAGTTAAAATTGATATGGAATCAGTTAGAAGGAAGATCTCATATGTTGAGGTGGGGGAGTTGATAGTGGAGATTGGGGAAAAAAGGCGTGACCATATATATTGGAGGTGAGAAAGTACATACTCCCTTTGTCCTGAAACAAGCAATTTCTAAAAGCCCAATGTAAATTTAACAATAAATGACCAAAATGCCCTCATGCAGTACTACTGATTAATTACTTATTATTTTCTCTTTGATTGGGTAGTACTATAGTACTCACCATAAACTGACTATAAACCAACAGCGATCATAAAAGTGACAAAAATGATTGTGTGGTTGATGCTTGTCAATCGCCGTAGTTTGTCAATAGTAAACCGTAGAATCAAATTTGCTGATGGTTTTAATTTTAAGTTGAATTTTATCTTTTTTTTAAGCCGACTATGAGGTTTTTCAGTTTCATATGGAGGTATATGTTAGTCGGAGCTGAGATGAAATGATTTAGATCTTTTGCAGGACATGTTTGAGGTGGGGGAGTTAAAACTTCAAAGTGGAGATTGGGGAGAAAAAGACACGACCATCTGTATATTTGGAGGTGAGAAAGTAGCTTTGGAAAAGGAATTATCACATGGAACGAATCAAGTAAAAGTATCTTGCCTCATGTTATGGGAGGCTTAAAGCAAAATTTGCTTGTATATGTGACAAGATCTTGTTTGGGGGCTTTTGCTTATAGTACAAAATAACAACAAAACCTTGAGGTTAAAAATACACTGTGTAGCCCTACATTTCGTTACATTTTCTTTTGCTTCAGAAATAACAGCACCTTAAAAAAGGAATATTCAGTCACTCATTTTGTTTACATACATTCTCTTTTTCCTATGCACTAAACTTAAATCCAATGGATACCTTATATGTTACCTTATACAAGCAATTAGGACCTTATGAATATTTTCCTATTCTAAACATAGTTAAAATATACAAGTGAAATTGATATTAAAGGAAAATCTTCCAAGATTTCAGTATGCACAGGTAAAAAAAATTGAAAAGACAAAAAGTAAAAGTAAAATTTGGGTGGGGGAAAAAATAAAAAGTAAAATTGGGTGGGGGAGAAACGGGATAGACCATAGATAGGTACCCCTCCGTTCTTTAATTGTTACTATTAATCGATAGTATAGTAACTTTGATGTCTAATAATTTTTAAATTATAATAAATAAAAATTTAAATTTTATGTTTAGTTTCTAATATATTTTGATAATATGATATCTATTAATTATTTAGAAAAATTTTATAGACAAGACGAATAATCAAAATTTAAATATAAGTGTTTTGTAACAACGTAAAGGAATGAAGGTGGTAAATAAAAAGGAAAAAAGTACTATAGAAACTTTACCACTAATATTTTTTTATGATTAAATTATGATAAACAAAAATTAAATACTTATGTTTAGTATCTAATACACATATATTTAAGTATTTTATAAAAATTTTATACACAGTGTTTCGGAATGGAGGTAGTAGATAAAAAGGAAAAAATCACTAGGGGCATTCCGAGAATTGAACTCGGGACCTCTCGCACCCTAAGCGAGAATCATACCACTAGACCAAATGCCCGCATTGTGTGTGTGGGTTTCTTTTTGGTATACAACTACGCGTAACCTCGAAGCAACTCTCTACAGTAGCGACAATGGAATGAAACGGACGCGGTTTAAGTGGCTGGCGGCCCGTGTTGGTCGAGGCAAGAGATACTGATCCAAGGTACGAGTGTACAAGGAACCAGCACAGGATATCTAGTCTAGCATGGAAATCTCAGATGCCTGACTGCCTCAAGCTCCCCAACAAAAGCCCCAATCTCATTACCAGCCATATACCAAGTCTATTGACAGTTTGACACGATCACTTTCTGGATATGTAAATATTTGTCCTACTATGCTTGTGTAACAATAAGGAATACAACCAAACGCTACATTTTGTAGACCAAGATAGCATTGGGATGCCAATCTTTTGTCACTCGAGTCACCGGTAGAAACACGCTGGCCCGCCGGCCCGGGCAACTGTTCAGGCTCGTCAGCATAATATAATGTAATAGGGGTATTTTTTTAGATAATAAAAAATTTATTTCAACCTTTGTTTTAAAGAAGTTATAGCCAAATTACTATAAAATTTGCAGTTAAAATAACTATAAATTATAAAAATAAAATTTGATAGAAAACAAGATAATTAATTGAAGCACTAGCATAAAAATAGAGATAACAACCTATTGATAATAGAGGTACTTGATATTAGCATAAATGTGTTTTACTCATGCTCTAGAAATTTTCTGAAATCTGCCACTAACTTGAGTGAACAATAACGACAGTGGCATATGTGATGGCTGAGAATTTGTCTCCCTTTGTTCTGTCTTCTCTGAACTAGTTAAAAGCATATTTCCTTTAATGACCGGTTAAAACATCCTAATAAGGCCGATGGAAGAAACAAGCAAGAAGGAGATACTTAAACGAGCTTAGCAACGTAGAACGACTAACCAGGTGTTCTCTGTACACGAGTAAATATGTTGATGCATTGTTGGTAATTTTGTGAACCATCTCAATAACGATCTTGCTTACTAACTGATTTTCTTGATGGCACCAAATGTTTTTTTCCTCCCTAAAAGGTCCTATTGAAATCTAGGAAATTATGTACATTACGAGAGAAATACACCCATGGATCATTTCACGGCAACATTGTTGACAAGATCTTTTGACTATAACGATATTGATAGGAGTTCTATCATGTCAGCGTCATGTTTGAGCTTGAGTTTTAGTCATGTTAGCATCAACACAGCCTCACACGTACGAAAAATTCAAGGAGTTTTGACAAAAATTGTGTTTACTATATAATCATAGAAAACGTGTAATAGTGAAAGGATCGGCGAAATTTCTGAAAGAAATCCCTCGGAACTTCTCTTTGGATTAATTAATTTCATCCGGTCTAAGTAAACATAGCAGTAGTGTCACGTACGAAAACCATCATCATGCTTCCTACTCCGCTACGTCATCCCCCAGCACCTCGTCGGACGGACGCACGGGCCACGCGTCACAACCCAGCGCGTCCCACGTGGCAGGGGCGACCGGGTCTCACTCTCACGTGGCTCGAGGAGGGAGGGGGATGAGCTGTCAGGTGGTGGACCCGTTGCGCCACGAGAGGGGGGCAGCGTGGGCCCAGGAAGGCGGCAGCAGCAGCTGCAGCAGCGCGGTGGGCCCACGTGCATCCCCAGCTAGCAGTAGCAGAGGCCACTTTGGGGCTCTTTTCCCGCCTTCTTCTGGAGGCCAAATTTTCTTTTTTATTTTTTTTTCAGTGCGGCCAGTAGACTCTGCATCGGCAGATGAGTGACAGTAACCTAGCTGTCTTAGCGACCGGAGTACAGGAGTGCTCAACAAGCTGCGCTGTAGCAAGACTGACTGCCTAGGCTTAAGCTCGACACAAGCTCAAACCAAGCTCGGATCGAGCGTATCAAATCTTCGAGATTTCAAGTAGGCTGAGCACGATTGTATAATAATGTATATTTTGATAATATTTTTTTATCAAAACAATAACTTAATGTTAATCATATTAAATAAAAAATAATAAGAACTTAACATTAATATATTAATATATAAGGACAACACATATTAGTTTATTAAGTATATACTAATTTATATTTAATCTACTATCTCATCAAATAAAACATAAAAACTATATTTAGTGAAGGCTCGAGAACACTAGTGAGCTTTTTAGATCAGGCTTAGGTTCAGCTTGTTAAGAACTGAAGCTGAGCTCGAGCAACTCTAGTGTCTCGAGTTTTCTAGCCCTGGACTACCTCTTCGTCCCTTTGGATCAAAGGATTTATGTAGGAATTTAGTAGGATTTAAATCCTATACCTATATAGCCATTTGAAATAAAGAATTGGAGTTTTCTAAATCCTATAAAATTTCTAAGGAATTATTCAATGCAAATGAATTTTACCGGAGCTCCAACTTCCTGATAATGTTTCTTTGAATTTATCTCTCATACAATTCCTGTGTTTTTAGTATGCTCTATTCAAACGGTTATTCCTATGTTTTTCCTGTGTATTTGTAATCATCTATTTTGCATATATATTCCTATGAAAATTCTATGTTTTTTTTCCTATATTCACCATTCCTGTATTTTAAAAGGGCTTAATGTATATACTGCTATTAGTACCCATAAAAATTGGAGTATTGTCCATTTAAGTGTCTCTTTAAAACGTAGAACTGTGAAAACTTAAGAATAGAATGTCATGCTCACTAAATTTCTTCGGTAATTGAAAACACAGGAAAATAGAAATACATGAATTTAGAGTCTAAAAAGAACAAAATATGAGGTAGAATCCCATGATTATTTTCCTCCAAAACTTCTATACGACTATCCAATTCATTTCAATTTTAAAGAAAATAATATGATTCAATCATTTGTTTCAAAATCTTTTATAAGAATTTTTCCTATATGATTTAAATCCTCCACACTTATCGTGTTTTTCATATAAATCAAAGGCCTAAACAAAAAGAAAAGAAAATTCTGGTATTATCAGCTCAAAAGAAAAGAAAATTATGGTATTATCAGCTTAGAAATGAAGTACATCTCATATAGAGAAAATGATTTTTTCGCTTACATAAAAGACACGCATTCTAACTATTATCATTGAACATATTAACATCTCCGACCGTTTTTGTAAAATTTATTTCCTGTATTTTCATGTAAAAAGTCATACTAATAACTATTCCTCGTAATATTTCTCACATCTACATCAAAGTCATTGTATCGTATCCCCTACACAACCTCTTCCTCCTCTCGTGCTATTTCTTAACTCCTTCGCTCGCCTCTTAACCGCTGCCCTTAGTCCGCTCCTACCCTTGGTCGTGCTCACCTCCGTTCCCTCCTTGGTTGTCGTTGCCATCTACTTCATGCTCATGCTCACTCCTTCCGCTTCCTTTTCCTCTTTATGCACCCATCCCTTTAATGTGGGATAGCTAATCATGCCAGTGGGATGTAGGCTACGGTGCCTCCAATCGGCTCTAACTACAAATGGGTGGTGACTGCCTCATTGGTACTCATAGGAGATGGAGCTACAGTGCCAGTGCTAGGGAGGGGGGCAAACGATGGCCTCAGAATAGGAGAAAATGACAGGAGTGACACAAGGGGTGATCTGCAGAAGTGGATTAGTAGCTCAATTGTGTTCCCTACTTTTACATTTATTGGCCTTTTTTTGGGAGCTATAATTTTAACAAAGAAACTAAAAATTAGCTGTTAGGGATGGTTTTACGGAGCTTTTAGAGACTACGCCCGATGCTCTATTCAACCAACTCCTGCTAACCTAAATCATAATCTTGAACATGAAATATGAGTGAAGTGTTCTTTAATTAATAACATATGGATTTTATAGGATTTTTAAAGATTTTATTTATAGTACAAGAAAATTTTTTCTGCGTTAAAAAAGAGGTCCAACGATATGCCCTGAAACTCCACAAATTCACCGTGAGGCTTGTACTCTCTCTCAACAGGAATGTAAAATTGGATTACTTGGTGCTTCCAAGATGAGAGTATATAGGAGGGAGACACACCTTTTAAATTATTAAACGGTGTGTTTTTTTTAAAAAAATATATCTATAATTTTCTTTAAAAAATAAATTTATTTTTAATTTATAATAACTAATACTTAATTAATAATATGTCAATGAAACGTTTAGTGTGTGCCGTAAAAAATATCACTCGGCCTCCATTAAAAAAGAACACTACTTAACTGTACTGAATGGTGAGTGCAGCATTCAAAGAGCTGCTGGATTTTTGGGCATGTGAGACCTGCGAGCTCCCAAAAAGCAGAGAAGCCAGCTGCATGCAGGGACTGAAGCGACAGCAGCGTGCCGTTGCAGTGGCAGGGAGCCATAGCCCAAAGACCTGCGTCCTGCTAGCAGTGCTTGCTGGATGCTGCATGCTGCTCCTGTCCGCCCAAAAGAAGATGGTGAGTAGATAAAAAGAGGTTTGGTGGAGAATCAATAGGAGTACCATGCATACAACATGCCCAAAGCTGGGTTTTGGTGAATTAATAGGAGTCAAATGCTACCCCTCCCAGTCTTCCGCCGAGGGGCAGTGAATGAATATGCCAGTGTGTCACGAGCTCACCAGTTGCCAGTTGGGTTTTGGTGCTTCAGCTCCCAAAGCTGGAAGCAGCGGAGAGCAAGGAGCAACAGCTTGTTAATTTTATTTCAGAGTACATTTTGATTTAGCTCCAAGAACGAAATGTTCCCTCCGGTGTATCGTTTCGGAATTTAATTAAATAATATAAATTTATTTTTATATAATATTTTATTAAATTTTACTTAATGATTATATTTAAAAACACACTAAAGGGATTACATGACTTCATATCTCAAATATAATTTATCATCTAATACATATCGAATAAAGTTTAACATGTAATTCTATATAATTAGTAATTTAGGATTACAATAAACTCAACTAGTCTACCATATTGGAATTGCTAATTCCATCCATTTCGGAATTGACCGTAATGCCAGTATTGACCAGAAATTTGGCTGAAACGGTACTCCGCTGGTCCTGGTTAATATAGGCTGGTACCGAAATGGAATTGACGGCTAGTAGCCGCGTGAGGTGTGATGGAATTTCACGTTCATCAACACAATGCACGGACACAGCGATCATCAGTAAAAGGATCACGCGAGAGCTTATGTAGCAGACGAAGAGCTTGTTTGGATTAATCCTAGTGCAGTACTAGTAGTTAGTACCAATATTTTGTTTACGGTGAGATTGGGCATTGCTAAAATTTTGGTGAAGTATTAGCACTTTGTTTGGTGCCAATATTCTATTCGAGAAAATACCTTATTGGTTTCACATTGTAAATTAGCTATTGGATCCTGTATGTCATCAAATGGAATTTTCGTTCCCTTGTATACCGGCCACGTTACACAAAAGTAGAAACAGAGTAAATTCTTTTAAAAATAACATAATTACCCCTATACTCCATCTCCTGCTATATAAAGCAGGAACTAGGATAAATTGCAGTTGCAACTATGACTGAATCTTTAGCAGTCACTACTAATTCAACCATTCAGCACGCAACCAACGGCTACATGAAAAGTTTATTTTTCTCTCTCTCTTTTATCTTTTAGTTAGGTTGCAGATTATGGACAGATCTTTTTTAAACGGCATTAAGAACAATTGTTTAATTAGTTATATCCCGTTTCTAACTGGATGTCAAGCATTCACTTTAGAAAAAAAAATCTCTCGACTTAGCAAACTAATTGTATTAATTTAATCGCAGAAAAATATGTATGTTTAAATTAAAAAAACGAAATTCATGCTTAATTTAATCCCATCATGGATTATTAAGTACTTTCATGAAACACGTCAGCTTTGTTTGTTCGAAGCAAGAAAATTGAGGCAGGGAAGGGCACTCAATTCTGGACTACGAACACCAACACTGCCAAGATTTGACAAAGGGAAAATGGAAGACAGTGCATAAGAAAGAAGGCAGGAGGAACCTTAAGGGCAATTTTGAAGTTTGCATACTAACTAAAACGACCAGATGATCTGGATGGATTCATTTAGTGGTATATATGGGAATAGCAAATTTCCAATGACATATGAGAAAACCGGTGAACTTTCATATAAGAAATTTTCTCTATTCTGAAACTGCATACGTTGGTTTTCTTTAATGCCAATCTTTCGACAACAAACCAAATAAACGTTTGGATTTTAGAATTTTTGTGGCTAAGTTGGGAAATAAATTAAAGGAGTGAGTGCATATTATTCCCTCAACTATTGTGTTTATCTAAAAACACATCTCAACTCCAATACACTCCAAGCTGTTCAATTCACTCCCCCCTCTTTTTTCTAGGTGAGGTCCAGTTAGCAAATAAATATAAAAGAATTATGGATATGTTGCCGCCAACAAACCCTGTCCTCCCTGGATACATCACCACCACAGCGGCAACCCCTACAGCCAAGGAAAAACACTAGTCACGTTGCTAATTGCGGCACCAATTTGGGAAAAGTATCAGTCAAGCGAGAGTGCGTGAGAAAAGAGATGGGAGAGAGGGGAAATAGAGGGAATCATTGTCAGTAGGTGCCATATTTTCTAAAATTCCTTTTATTAAGGGGAATGCCACATAAACCAAGTAGGCAAAACAACCCCACTTTAAACTATTTTTGCTTTTTCTCTTTTTTTAGGTGGTGATGGTGGTGGTGGGGGGGCACTGTTTTAGAGTTGAGGGGGCATAATTCTAGTATAGAAGTTGAGGTTATTTGTTTAGACAAACAGGATAATTGAAGGAGTAATATGGAGTTGTTCCTAAATCAATAATTTTCTTTGTTAAACAGAAAAATCTGTCCAAAGTCTCCGGACCATTTGGCTAGAGTTTTCGAACAGAGCTATCTATCTGGCATAGAGGCCTATTCGGAGTCTCCAGAAGTTTAGACAAGACACTCCGAACTTCCTCTCCTTTTCAAAGTTAAGTTTTATCCAGAGTCTTCGGATCGTTGGCCGAAGTCTCTGGACTGAGGTATCTGTCCAGGCCGAAGTCTCTAGACTGAAAGTCTTGTCTGGAATCTCTAGATTGTTTAGGCAGAGTCTTTAAGCTAGAGTCTCTGTTTAAGCCAAAAGGTCTATCCGGAGTCTCCGAACATTCCGTGTGGATACTCTAGAGTTAGAGATTCTTCACTCCATTCTTTTGAATCTTGATCTTAATCCACACTTTGAGGATGCCTTTTTAGGTGATTTGGGAGAGGTTGGATCTTGAGATTTGTGTGAGCACCTATGGATCAACGTCAGCGAAGACTCCTAGATGACTAGGTGTTACCCACAAGGATTCAACATATAAATCGTCCAGGATGTTTACGAAGGTCTCCCTCACCACCATAAGGAAATAGGTATACTAGTGAACTCTCGAGTCCTATCTTAGTGTTTGATTTGATAGAGCAAGCTCTATAGTAAGTGAAAGCATAGTATCCTACTGAAGATCTTGGTAGTTATCTTAGACTAAGTACTATGCTTTGTTAACAGCTCGAAGTTCAAACTGATTTTTAGGGTTGAACTTGGTGAGGCAATAGATTAAAAAAGATTTGACTCCTTTGGAGCTCATCAACGAAAATATAGAATCGTTTGATTCGAACTTCGGTGAAAAATCGCTTAGTCTTCTAGCTCCATGTTATCATTTATATTCCCTATGATTTTGTTGCCTTATTTCCTCTCTAATCTATAGGGTTCGCCTCCTATGAGTATCCCTCGGACATTTTGAAGGACGTCTGGAATCTCTAGACTATACTACCGGAGACTTTGGACTAGTTTCTTTTTTTTTAATAGAATGACTGATCCAGATACTTCGGATTATAGGACTAGAGACTTTGGAAGAAAGACTCATTTTCGCTCCTAGTGTATTTTAGATTTAAAAGTTTACACATTCACCCCTTTATATGACTCAAGGTTCTTTCATACATAAGCCCTTGTGGCATCTAGTGAGTGTGTTACCTAGACATGACAAAGTGTTGCAAGTGGGAGCTATGTATATATCATAATTTATGCACAAGCAACAAACACCCACTATTTTTGTCAGAATATATCAACATAATATACTACCCCATGTGTCCTCAAATATAAGGGATTATAATATTTGAATTTTGTCTAATATTATAAGGTATCCTACACTTGTCACATCAATCACCTCTCATTCATTTTTTTCCATTTTACCCCCAACCACCCCACTCTCTATATTAATGAGGGGCATTATAGTTATTTTACTTTATCCTTAATTTCTTCAAAACAACCTAGAATCCGTAGCATTGAGGATAGAGGTATGTAGGCATAGACTTTTTAAGCTAGTCTCCTCAAGTATCGCATCACCTATCTAAATGAGTGACAAGTTGCTAATGCACTATGTTAGCAATATTACAATTTACATATTTTACAAATAAGGTTAATTGTTCTTATGTTTGTTACATAAAAATAATGGATTTATTAATTCACTTTTTCACACCTATTTCCTACTTTGATCATTTACGCCTCCAACACATTATAACATGTCAGTTTTCAACTTCAATCTAGTATAGATATCATATGTCTCAAGCTAGATCTGATCATTCATTTGGAAGGCATTGTGTATGCATGCAATTGCCTCATGCAAGGGCACTTAGTTGGATTTTAGTGATTTTTTAACCTTGCCATGCCCACATACGATATGCAATATATGGTTGTCTCATAAAAGTAAAGTTGTATAACTTTAGTATCTCTAAAAATTGAAATAGCGATAACTACAAAGTAACCTAATTGACCTATGGCTCTCTTGTGCAATACATCCAACCACTTCACACCTTAGCACAACACACGGCCAATTCCAAATGTGAGATTGTTGGTCAAGGAATAAAAATTGTCAGGTACGTGCTTCATTGATAGTTGAATGTTGGAGATCTTTTGCTAGCAATACTATGTTGGTTATAAAGGCTAATTGCCAATATACATGTTGCTTGTTTTCTATTACTATGTTAATTAATTCATAATATGTATAACTACATGCTTAACTCTTACATGCATGTGTTGTGCATAACAAACTTCTGTGCATGTTCCATCACTATTAACTTCAGCATATGATGGAGAAAAACAAGTTTCTTTACCCACATACTTGGTTTGTAAGTATTCATAAGCTTTCCTAATACTTCTTATATATTGTTTACTTGCATCCTTTTGTCATTTGTAACACATGTTTAAGACCAAGTGTAAACATCGTATGTCTAATGCCATGCACTATGATACACTTCAAAATTATTTTTCCTTACATTGCCATGCCAAGATACTTAAACTATACAATAATATGCATTTTCATCTAAGTTAAATCATGATTGATCTTGATACCATCACTTACCACCAATTTTGATAGTATGTCTATAGACTTGTGCAACGCTAGCTTTTTGCACTTCTCGTTTGTTGCTTGATTATGTGTTACTTTTATACGACATTCATAAGATCTACCTATCTTGCTTACCATCCTCGCACCTGCTTAGTCTTATCACATTTGTGGTGAAACATAGGTGAGCATAGCATTACTAGTAGCATATTTAGATCTTTCACAACTGAGCACATGCCTTAGTGCCAATAGCGGTAATCCTATATTTCCCATTGTTATAGAAAGTTCTTTACAAAATTCCATATCGAAATTTATGCATCAATTGTCCTAAAAATGACATGTACTTTAGAAAATAGAAGGCTTAAGAACCATTAAGTGGCACATATTTTTATTACCTCCATTTGCAAGTGTCTGTGTGTATGTATATAATGCGTAGCACTTATCATGTACAATGGTTGAAGAGGTTGGCAAGCTGATTTTATTATTTTTTTGTTTTCCCTACATCATATATAGCTAGGAAGCTATGCATAGTTATAGTAACGTAGACAACTTATTTATACAAAAATATCACACGAGTAATGAGATGATTTAATTGGATATAACCCAACCATTTCTAACCATAATTACTTGCTCCCATAAAGTGTTACAACAATGTGCACCCTCTGGCTTTGACTGATTGCGGCCATTACTTGTGTCAAGCGAGGGCACTGCAGTGGACATTTGGATTATTTTTGTTTGATTGTTTTGCCGAGCCAATATAGCATGACTATAGATGGGCATTATGTTGACTTTCAACACTTAGATATCACACATAAGTGACAACCAACTTTTCATTACTTATATTTGTCTTCGCATCGTACCTACCCCTAACTTTTTATCACTTATGCCTCTATTGGATCACGGTGCACATTTACTTCTACTTGGTTGACAACATTGACAAGCAAGACATTTATATGAGTTGTCGCCTACTTGCAACTCACTTCCTTTTGACCAACTTCATGAAGTCTAGTGCACATTTACTTTTACTTGGCTGACAACATGGGCAAGCAAGACATTCATATGAGATGTCGCCTACTTACAACTCGGTTTCTTTTGACTGCCTTCATAAAATCTAGTGCACATTTGCTTCTATTTGGCTGTTAACATTGGTGAGAAAGACATTCATATAAGTTGTTGCTTACTTACAACTCGTTTTTTTTACTATCTTCTTGGTCTAGTGCCTAATTTCATGGACACCTGTCCTAGACGTGACGTTGTACACTTATTATAGCATTAATATTTACACCAGCACACCTACCCATAGTTAAAAGTTTTCTACATACCACTGGTGAAATTAAATTATAGCATATGCCATTGATAACCTTTTGCCTTTCTTAGTGTTACTATGTGCTATCACTGTTAATCAACCACTATTAGATAGGGTGAAAGAACCATTTTTCCCTAGTGTACTATGTGGGCAAAATAAATCAAGGTAATAAAATAATACTCAATGATACTATCTACTAGGGTAGGGTAGAACTAGATTCTAGAAACGTGTCTTTTCCATGTCATACTTTGATTTGGTGGTAATTTGCTAAAACATATTATAACCATTATTTTAACATATTTTTTTTGGAAGGATGTTTTTACCCCAGTGTCAAGTTGCACTCTCAACTCAGTTATATTATCACCCCAAATTACAAAAATCACCTACATTTTTGAGAAAAATTGCAGAAACCAAACATTTCATTGATGATCAAAAGATTGAAATTTTGCAAAATTTCAAAAAAAAAACTAATAGGAAAAAAATTGAAATTTAACAAAATTTGGCTACATTTAAATAAGTTTTGTTGAATTCAAAACCAACCTAAATTGCAAAATCAAAAAACATTTTGTCAGGCAATAAAATGGAAATATCTGAAGTTTCAAAAAATTCTATCAAGAAAGATTTGAAGAAAAGTTGGCTGGATTTAAATAATTTTATTCTAAATTTAAAAATTAATTTTGGGGGAAAGATATCCAACAGGGCCTGAAAGAACCATAATTTTGAAAATTTTAGTTTGATATATAGAACCCTTGCCTACAACTTGGCATGGGCAAAATCATACTTTCTAAAATGTTCTCTCTCCAATTGAACTAAAAATATTAATATTATGGTCAGGTAAATGTCTTAAATTTACATGTCCTTAGTAAAGAATTTCTTACCTTATTTACTGAAAGAAAATAAGAGTTAGTACTAAGAGCTATTATAGTAAAATGGACATCCTTAACAAAGTTTAGCTAACAAGGATGAACCGAAGAGAAATGACCTAACCAGTGGCATAGAGTAGGATTGGGATATTTTAGTGGCATATAACAGATTTTCTCGATTTACGTTATTTTCTTTTTTGGCAGGTACAGCTGAAAAATAATTTGACATATACACAAGAAATGTAATGTAGTAGTATACTATGAAATATATTACGCATGTATGCTCGTCTCAGATCGAAAAAAAAAGGGAGCATCTGAAGTTGAGGAAGGAAAGCGGCTCTGACCACCGACAGGCCGGTCCCAACCTTGAAAAGGGGGGCCCATGCTGTTAGTGAGACGAAGCATCACGAGGTGGGGGCAGGAAAAGCGCTGGCTAGTGGCGGGCACACGCCGAGCACCGAGGGCCACATGCCTCCGCCCCCTGTCTAACGGACGCCGCGGGGCCCACCCCGTCACGTGCCACGCCACAGCACACCACGCACGGTTCCTCGATGCCAATTTTGTCCATTTATCCGCGGGTACTGATCCGATGGCAATAGCTTAAATTTTTCTCGTGGGCACGCCAGGCTGTGATCCGAAAAATCTAATGAACTGTAGCTAAAATTTTATATTTTAAAAACTATGGGTAATCCATATTCGACCCGATACATACGTAATAGTTAATTCATTTCTTTTCTGCATCTTCGATAAAATTATATTATTTTTGGTAATAATTTTATAATTTATTAATTATATTGATCACTGTTAAATTATCTATTAAGATATCATTAGTGTAAGACTCACTAGATAACTACTTAGGAATATCTATGCTCGGTTGGTAAGATTACAGATGCTAGAGTTCTATCCATCGATCCTATTAGATACGTTAGATGGATGAAGATAGGCCTCGAGTACCCTTATCCAATCTGATTTATTGCCATCCCTATTCCTTCCTCCATGGGCTCCACTTGGCTTAGCCCTACATAGGCCTAGGGTTTTGATCGAGCTTGCCTATGCGTGAGGTCGCACAGGTGGATCGGGTGTGGGTGAGGACACCTAGGGGCTCCGATTTTAGAGTAATGACGCACGTGTGGTGGGCGACGGAGGCAGCAACATCCCTATACCCAATAGGGTTGGTAGATAAAACTTAGTATCCATGCCCTTACCCATATCATATTAATAATATGTCAATAGATATATAATTTAACAGACATCAATATAATTAATAAATTATAAAATTATTATCAACATTTTAAAAGAGCATAATTTTATCAAAGTTTAAAACTTTAAATAGCAGGCTAATGAGGAATAATGAGGTATAAGAGATGGACTAAAATTAACTCTCGGGTATCTCCAGATAAAATATAAATCTATCTACCGTCCGCAAGATTTTTCGGATCACAGGTGGGCATAACCACAAGCAAAATTTTAAGCCTATGCCCATACCAATCGGACGAGGTAACCACGGATACTTGGATAAAATTAATGGTGTGATCTGCTGAGCCTAGGACCCACGGTGGCCGGCGCACTCACCACCTCCTTTCAGTTTCACTTCTTCTTTTCTTTTCTTTTTTTCATAAATTCATCAACTTTATGTCACGTATAATTAATACATAAATCCACACGGTTAACTAAGCCTTTTATTAATCTTGGAGTGCTCTCGATCACTACATGTACTTGCACGGAGATGGAAGGAAAATCGACCCGAGCAAAACCAACGACTGTGTTCCTATGTCTCTATTTGTAATGAGGGCATCGTCGCCAGGCAAGGTGAGTGTTTTTTCCTGTTTGGACCTTAAGATTTTGAAAAATAGCTGATAAGAAGCCAGTCAGTAAGTTTTTCAGCTTTTGACTTTTAGTTTATTTTCTAAAATTTATAATTATATATTCTCAAAATTTAAGTATTATTTAGAGAAGTTTTTTAAAACTAGAGAATTTATGAGAAGCTACATTTAATTGAAGAAGGTTCCAAACAGACCCTGGTCAGTTTGGACGTGGTCCTCCTATACATGTCGACGTTACTCCAGACATCTTCCGAAAGCCACCGTGTGTCTTCCTTCTGCAACTCCAAAGCCCACGCGCCCCAGGCCGTCGATGCGACGTCCTAAAGCTTCAAATTGCACAAATATCGCATAGTAGTAGTATATTGGCTTGGCTGTCTTCCGAATTGGAAACAATATTTGGAAAAATGGGGTGACTTCGTTTTAGTATCTACGAAGAAATCAGATTATCTC
Source organism: Oryza coarctata (assembly GCA_030770085.1). Lineage (NCBI taxonomy): Eukaryota > Viridiplantae > Streptophyta > Magnoliopsida > Poales > Poaceae > Oryza > Oryza coarctata. Next base: position 10,386,228 of record CM061485.1, on the reverse strand, counting down.
GTACAAAAATATTGAACAATTATGACGTTTGTAAATATAATTGTCTTTTTTCTCTATAAATTTTGGATTTTCATTGTCATGCTTGATATGTTTCTTGTAAAAAAATTATATAACAGTTTAATTATAAAGAAAAATTTTAATTTTATAGTAAGTTAATTTCATCGTTACTATCCTTAAATTATTATCATAAAAATCAAATAATTAAGAAACTCAAAATCTTTGTAAGTTTTAAATGGGACATAAATTGCATGTACGACCCCAGGCAAGATTCTACGGGCAGCATGGAAATCTCAGCCCCCCACGAAAAGCACAGCAGCCTAGTCTGCACGCTCCAGCACCCACCAATCGCATCGCTCCAAGGACCCCTCGGTCCACCCTAACCCACATTATCTTACTCATAAATCATAATCCCCCTATTATCTTACTCCTAATTGCCGGATTATCTTAATCCACTCCTGCAACAAGGCAGCCAGCCACAACCACCAGCTCTGACCAAACCAAAGCGTACCCAAAATCCCATGCAAAAAAAAAAAAATCCGTATTGTATCCCCGCCCCCCTTGCCCTCTGGGAAGAGATAGGCCCGGCCCAAACCCAATCCCAAGCCCATACCAAAGCCCACGGGTAAACCGGGCCTCCGCCCGCCCGCCCCGAGGCGGAGCTCACAAGAGAGAGAGAGAGAGAGCGGGGGATAGAGAGAGGAGAGAAGAGAAGAGGAGAGAGAGGGACACAAGCCACGCCGCGCAGCAGCGGCAGGGACACAAACTGAGGTCGCCTTCGTCCCCCTCCCGCTGCTTCTGCTGCGTCCTCCTCCGGCCTCGGCTACTTAAATCCCACCCCCGTGCTCCTCCGCCGCTTCCTCTTCTCTTCTTCCACTCCAGGGTTCACCGGAAGGGTGGAGGGTGTGAGAGAGAGGGTGGAGGTGGTGAGGTTGGCGCGGAATTGGCGGTGCTGCTGGAGTTGGGGTGGAGAGGTGAGGTGGACGTGAGATCCGATGGCTGCTGCAGCGACGGGGGTGGCGGTGGAAGGACTCGGCGGTGGGGGTGAGTGGGTGGTGATGTTGATTCTGTGGGTGTGGTGTGTGAGGGTTATGCTGTTTCTGATGAGGATTTGGGTGGTTCTGTGGTGTGTGTGCAGGTGGAGGTGGAGGGGGAGGAGGAGTGGATGGGCTGTTCGTGGAGCTGTGGAGGGCGTGCGCGGGGCCGCTGGTGACGGTGCCGGCGGTCGGGGAGAGGGTCTTCTACTTCCCGCAGGGCCACATTGAGCAGGCGAGGACGAAACCGAAGAGAACACCCATGGGCGTTGCCGCTGTTTGCTTGCTCACGAGCTGGGAGCTGCGTGCCGCGGTTTCCTTTTTTTTTTGTGGACGGATTTGGTGCCCTTGGGTTCGAAATTCTCTCCTGATTTTGTGGGTTTTGCGGGGGTTTGTAGCTTTCCATGCGCGATCTGTCCGAATTCCCGAGTTTTTCGGGGTTTTGGCGTGGGATTACGCCTCTACGGGGTGGGTTCGTCCCGGCTTCCTCTCGACCTGGGGGAATTCGATGCTTTCCCCCTCGAGGTGCTCCTCGATTTGAAATTTCTTCGTTCTGGTTGGTCAAAGACGTCGCCTTTGCGCTGAATTGTTGATTTCCACGTCTCCCAAGATTTTGGCGTGTCTGTGTTTCGCTTCCCACGGGGAGGGTTTGCCAATGTGAGCGCCATTGCCGCTTTGGTCTCGCAGAGCCCGATGATTTGCGCGGAAATTTCAGGGTTCCCTTGTGATCGCGGACAAATTTTTGGTTTACTGGTTACTACTGCGGGGTGAGTTCATTTGACCTCGGAGATTTGGTCTTTCTTTAGTGCCTCGAATGGTACAAGTACCTTTATGTTTTTTATCCCCAAAGTTTGGGACTTATATAATTTTTTACTGCGATGGGGGGAGATGCGCAATGATGTTATTGCCTTGCCTTTGTGATTTCGAGGCCTGATTCTGATGCTGCTGCTTCTGTTTGCTTCTGGCGCTGGTTCCAGGTGGAGGCGTCGACGAACCAGGTCGCCGAGCAGCAGGGGGCTCCGCTCTACAATCTGCCATGGAAGATCCCATGCAAGGTTATGAACGTCGAGTTGAAGGTATTAGCATCTCCTGCTGCAGTTTTATACTTAGTAGCCGTAGCATCTTTGCTGATATTTGTATCATTTTGTTATGGGTATGAGGATGCGTCGAGTTGAAGGTATTAGCATCCTGCTGCAGTTTTATACTTAGTAGCTGTAGCTTCTTTGCTGCTATTTGTATCATTTTGTTATGGGTATGAGGATGTGATGCTTGTTTCTTGTTTGGATAGGCTGAGCCAGATACGGATGAGGTGTATGCGCAGCTTATCCTGCTTCCTGAGAAGGTGCGTGGCTTCCGCGCTTGCATTTCGTCTAGAAATTGGCTCTTGAACGCTAATAGGTGGTGTTTTCATGTTGATTTACAGCAGCAGGATGGGAATGGCAATGGGAATGCCTCTAAAGACCAGGTGGTGGAGGAGGAGGTGGTGCCACTAGCTGCAACTGAGCGGCCCCGGGTGCACTCCTTCTGCAAGACGCTTACTGCCTCGGACACAAGCACACATGGTGGATTCTCGGTACTGCGCCGGCACGCAGATGAGTGCCTCCCACCACTGGTTAGGCCCTGGAACCTTTGACTTGATGCTGCTTACGTTGTTGTCTTTGTTGTTGGTCTAGCACAACTTTTTGATGGGCTAATAATAGCAATGCCTTCGATGTCGCTGCTTGATCAGGATATGAGTCAGCATCCCCCAACACAAGAGCTTGTGACCAAGGATCTTCATGGGGTTGAGTGGCGCTTCCGTCACATCTTCCGAGGTGTCACTTCATCCTCCTCCTTGTAATCGATTTATGCCAAAAGAATGTATCAAGTTCTTTCATGTTTGTCCTCTCTGCCTCCATGATAGGAATGCACACTTAGATGGAATAATGCAATATGGGTCATTTTTGTGTATCGAGGACCCATTTATTTTGATCTTACATGCAAAATCTGATATGGAGCGCATACAAATGACTTCTATTCAATGATATGGACTCTCTGTCTTCAAATACTGTATATTTAGTTTCTTTGCATGTGCCTGACTTTGATACTTAGTGGAAAAGTATGGCTATCTGTGAGGCAGTTGCTCATTTGTACGCTTAGTTTCATTTGATAAGGATCCCATGTTCCATTGTCCCTGGTTAAATCGCAACTTGTCTAATTTTAGTTGGTTGAATATCTCATGGAATTAACAAATCTCTGTTTGCATGGTATCAGGTCAGCCACGAAGACACCTCCTCCAGAGTGGTTGGAGTGTTTTTGTTAGTGCCAAACGTCTTGTTGCTGGAGATGCTTTCATATTTCTCAGGTGTGGAACTTTGTTACGCTGAACAATTCATGTTACTTGTTTGCTGTTCTGTCTACTTAACTAATGCGCAGCCTCTCTTTTTATGAATAGAGGTGAGAATGGGGAACTACGAGTTGGAGTTCGACGTGCAATGAGACAAGCAGCTAATATTCCATCTTCAGTCATATCAAGCCACAGTATGCATCTTGGTGTTCTTGCAACAGCATGGCATGCGGTGAACACTGGGACCATGTTCACCGTGTACTACAAACCAAGGTTTGTGATAACTGGCATATTGTACGCTTAGGCAATTCTGTTTTCAGTTTAGGAGTGATGCTATTCCATGTCTCTCGTTGTTGTGTTAGAATCCAGAATCCTGTACAGAGGAAACCTTTTTGCATTCACTTGTCCTTTGCTAACAAGTTGCTTGTTTTTAATTGTGTTAGTGACACTGATATTGCAGGACTAGTCCATCTGAATTTGTGGTACCACGTGATCTGTACGAGGAATCTCTCAAACGAAATCTTTCAATAGGGATGAGATTCAAGATGACATTGGAAGGCGAAGAGGCTGCAGAGCAAAGGTAAGCAGCTATCTGTGATGGCTTTTAGTTTTAAATGATGTGGTATATTTACTAATAGAGATAAATTTGTCTTGAAGAGATGGTATAATACCTTTAATTTCATTTGCTAGATTCACTGGCACAATTGTTGGAATAGGTGATTCTGACCCATCCGGTTGGGCTGACTCAAAATGGCGTACCCTTAAGGTATTTACCTTACATATTTCTCTTTGCCTTATTGAGTATATTAGTTTATTCTAAAGCTGTTATTGTGAAATAGGTGCGATGGGATGAAGCTGCTTCTGTTCCTCGTCCTGATAGGGTTTCTCCTTGGCAAATAGAACCTGCTAACAGCCCTTCCCCCGTCAACCCTCTTCCAGCACCCCGGACCAAGAGGGCTCGTCCAAATGTTATATCGTCCTTGTCTGACCTATCTGCTGTAAACAAAGAAGGTTTGACTTTCATCTTGTTATTGATATGGAAATATTTTTAGTCTTCTTGCTACCATTACTAATGCATGTTTTGCCTTCTCATTTAGTTGCTTCAAAAGTCATTGCAAACTCGCAGCAAAATGGTCTTCCAAGGGCCTTCCACAGTCAAGAAAGCACAAATTTGAGAAGTCGTTTTGGTGATAGCAATGAGTTAAATACTTCCCAGAAGCTTACCATGTGGTCTTCAGGAAGCAATCAAGAGAAAAATAATGCTGCTGTCCAGAGGGAGATAGGTTCACAGAGTTGGATGCAGATGAGGAGGCCTGATGGTTCTTCTGAGATATTATCTGGATTTCAACCTCTTAAAGATACAAGGAATCCTCTGAGTTCGTTTCCTAGTCAGATATCTGGGAACCGTTCAAATACCTGGAACACAATCCATGTTCATTATCCCGACCAAAATGTCAATCATAATATGTTTCCTGGCACATGGTCTTTTATGACTCCAAACACTGGTTTTGGTGTGAATCAACAGAACTACCTAATGACACCTGACATCACACTCCCTCAAAGGTCTCTTAATGCAAAGTTTGGTGGGAATGGAGCATTCACTTCACTTCGGGCCCATGGCATTGATCAGTTCAACTCTGGTTGGCTTGGGCATATTGAACCAAATTCTCACATTGATGATGCCTCATCAAGTCTGATCAAGCCACAGCCTTTGGTTATTGATCACAATATTCAGAAAACTAAAGGCTCTTCATGCATGCTATTTGGGATCTCTCTTGACAACCCAGCAAAACCTGAACAACTGATATCCCCGCCAAGTGTTGCATTTGATGGGAAGCCTCAACAGGATGTGCTTGAGAAGGATGATTGCTCTGATCCTTCCAAGACTCTGAAGCCACTTGACGGAGCTCAGCACGATTCTGCTATGGAGAAACATCAGTCTTGTCCAGGAGGTGCCAGAAACATTCAGAGTAAACAGCAAAATGGTTCCTCACGAAGTTGCAAGAAGGTTCACCACTCTTGCTCCATTGCACCTTTTCCCTATGATTATGTTTTAATGTTTAATGCATCGAACTCTGGGCCAAAATCTCTAATGAACTGTTTTCGAAGTACTTTCTCCGATTTTTAAAGATGACGTCATTGACTTTTGGAAACACGTTTGACTATTCGTCTTATTTAAAGAATTTATATAATTATTATTTATTTTTTGTGATTTGATTTATTATTAAATGTGTTTTAAGTATAACTTACCTTTTTTTTATATTTGTACAAAATTTTTGAATAAGGCGAATGATCAAATGTATTCTAAAAAGTTAACAGTGTTATCTATTAAAAATCGGAGATAGTATGATACAAATTTTTTTTTATGCTGGCTTGATTTTTCCAGCTTTATTGCTTCTGCAACATTGTTGCCTTTATTGATAAGCTAAGTTTCTCACAGGTACCAAAGACCTAAAAGACCTGCTAGTTATTTTTATCTTTCTACTGATAAAAACTAAACCACCTCATGCCTATGGACGTTTCATGTTTGGAACTGATTATCAATCTTTAAACTGTACTTTTTTAATAATGATAATAATAATACTCTTTTTAGGTCCACAAGCAAGGAATCGCACTCGGAAGGTCAATAGATCTTACAAAGTTTACTTGCTATGATGAGTTGATTGCTGAACTGGACTGGATGTTTGACTTCAATGGAGAGCTGAACAGTGGTTGCAAGAACTGGATGGTCGTTTACACTGATAATGAGGGTGACATGATGTTGGTTGGTGATGATCCTTGGAAGTAAGTAGTACTGTTACATAAATGTTTCCTGTTGTTGAGTTGACCGGTATGCATAACTAAACTTGATGTTAACTGGAACCCTCTGTCCATGTAGTGAATTCTGCAACATGGTTCATAAAATCTTCATCTATACGAGGGAGGAGGTCCAGAAGATGAATCCAGGCGCCCTAAACTCAAGGTCAGAAGATAACCGGTCTACTTCCGTGGAACGAGGGTTGGCTGGTGAAGGACCCCAAGGTGGTTTATCCACCCCATCACTGAATTTTGAGAACCGCTAATTTGTTCAGTCACTGAGGTATGCTTTTAGCAGCAATCCCTGTCTGCTTTTAACCACTGAACAAACTATCAAACTAAGCCGATCTTTAACAGATCCTCCAATCTTGCAGGTCTTTTCTGGTTTTGCAAGACCGAAAGGCAACGTATCCATGGTAGGTGGGAATATTTTCGTGGTATAGTACTAGTAGTTGGTGCATTATATGTTATCGGGTAAGCCCCACAGTACCCCATTTGTAGATGGTGCTTGTCCTGGTATCAGTTGGCCGTTCTTCGTTTTCGACAAGTTTTGGGTGTGCTTTGTTGAGGTTTAAGTTATTGTACAATATGCCCCGTAGTAGCGAAAGGTGTTGAAGCCAAGCCACTCGATGCGCTTGCTTGCCCCTCTTCACCCCCCCCCTAAGCCTTGTAAATAGCTTTGCTCTCCCTTTCATCAGTCAGTCTAATATGTTGCGACCAGCTGTAATGGATGTACCTCAAGAAGGCAAAGGCAGTTTGACCCTAAGTGTTGCCATTTTAACATTCTGTTTTCCCGTTCGCTTTGCTTCCTTTTGCATGTGGCCCGTTTGGTTGTTTCTAATACATCAGAATCGTTCACCTGTTTTGTTTGCTTGTAGTTCTCCACGTGGGAACACACTATGTAGAATCCAATGTGACAGTACATATGTGTAGCGAGTAAAAACAATTTGGTGCTCAATAACCAGAATACTACATCATAAATAAGGGTGTCATAAAAAAATGAAAAAAGTTTGACTTAACTCTTAAACCATTGCGGTCGACTAAATTACCCTGAACTATTTTATACTCTCAACTAACTATATAAACCATACCAATAACCCCAAACACTGTTTTAAATGGTTTTCGGCTGAGCTGACTAATGTTGCATTTTAGTCTTGAATGACACCTGTTTTCTTGCTGTACAGTAGGCTGGACGGGAGGTGGAAATTATGTTCGTTACCCTATAAACAAACGTTTTCTTATAAAAAAAAGCCCTTTACAAATTTTGCTAAGTCATTGAACATCTATGATGATTGTTGATGCACGTGACAATATTATTTTGACCTTGGACAAGTTATGTGACGGAAACCATTAGTGATGCGGCGGTAAGAGTAAAAACAATTTGGTGCGCAATAACCGGGACACTGTCTCATAATAATTTGAAAAAAAGTTTAAATTATCTCCTAAACCATTACAGTTGACTAAATTACTCTTGAAGTTAAAAACTATACATTTTATATTCTCTATTTGGTCTAAATAACCCACAAACACTGTTTTAAACGGTTTTGGACTAAAGACATGCCATTCTAACATGCAAAAAATATAAAAAAGCAATATGTCCACATGTCAGTGTTTATCTCTGATGTCTTCTTTTCTTCAACCTCCTCCCCTCTTTGTCTCTCTCTTTACCCTTGAACTCAGTAGGGAGGAGGTGGCGGTGGTTGTAGGGTAGGGCGGCAATGCAGCACGACAGTGGGGTAGAGGAACTTGAGCCTATCAGCGAGGAGCTCCCTCTTCCTTTCTCTATCTCCCTCCTTTTGGTGGAGGCCGCTGGAAGCTTATGGCCGATTTGTTGGGCGGAGGCAGCTAGAGGCTCAAGCTAGGGATGGTGGTTGACGATGAAGGCGACTGGAGTTGGTGCTCTATCTAGAGGCATCGACTGGCAACAAAGTTAGAGCCTACTCGAGGAGGCACCGGCGACGAAGATCGAGCTCTCCTCGAAGAACCATGCCTCCCCCAACTCCTCGTCAATCTAGCAGCTCATCACCTAGAGCATGTATGGGAACAAGCCGATGAAGACTTCTCCTATAACGCCGTCCTCTCCTTGACCTGAGCTTGATGGCACTTGGTGGAGACCGCTGGAGGCGATGACCTACAATAGAGGTAGAGCTTGGCTTAGGGAGACCGATGGAGGATGACTAGCAACAGATGCTATGCTTGACTTGGGGAGGTCGGTAGAGGTGATAGTGGACAATGGCAATGAGGCCTTGGATCTGAGGCTTTCCTATAGGGCTTGGATTTGAGCCAGCTTCTTCACTGCCGTCGAGTGCCAAGGTCGAGAGGCAGTGCATGAGGCGGAAGTGGATGGTGGGCCTTGTCATTGCTGTGATGGCAGCCACCTTCACCAACCTGCTGTTGCTACGCCTTGTCAAGTAGGTAAGCCATTAGGGATGATGAAGATGCTGCTAGGTCCGAGCTCATCATTGGCACTAGCTTGTCGGGTGGATGGTGGGAGGCGTCTGTTTGCTCGCCAGATGTGGTTCAGGAGAGACGTGGGTAGAGATCAGTAGCCAATGTGGGGGACAATGGCAAGGAAGGTAGGAGAAGAACTAACAGCTGGGCCCCATGCATTTTTTATTTTTTTACTGACTAGACTGTCACATGCGTCACGTAGTATAAAAACCGTTCTAGATCAAGTCAAGGAGTAATTCGTCCGGGTTAAAAAGTTTAGGATTTAAAATGTCTTTTTGAATTCAGTGGGATAAGACCACGATAGTTAGGGGGTTATTTGGACTTTTTCCTAATAATTTCAAGCAATAATTTATCAGGAAAGAAAATGCATTTCCGTGTAGTAAATATATATGTGTCGTAGCTTGACGTGTGCTCCTTCATTCAGTGTATTCAGTCCAGGTTTAGAGTCTTAGTTTAGTTTCAGTTAAACTAGCAGTTCTATTCTGAACCTGATAGGGGTGCATCATGTGAAGTAGAAGTCGTCTCCTTCATTCTCGTTGAGTTGTAGTTGAAGCCACGTGCTCCACTCGTTTGGTCGTGGGATGGCGTGATCTTGTAGGGAGGAGTGGTGCGCATGGCGCTGAGTTTCTGTGGCATAGAGCCACTGATCGTTGTGTATAAATTCAAGCAATAGAGTCTGAAAAAAGCCACACAGTTGCGGCACCAAAACTGCCTGTGAGTTTTCCACTGAGTTCGCGTGAGTTCTTGTGTGTGTTCCACCGAGTTTCGGTCATCCTCCTCATCTCCGACGATGGGGGCCAACGAGCTAGAGATGTCAGCTGGTATTAGAGCGAGGATCCCTCAGTGGACGCGAGACCGAGTGATCACTGTGGCACTCATGGATTGCAGGTATCAATCCGTATCGCCAGGTCGTCAGGGCAGTGACGGCAGCAGCTCGAGGGGAGATGGCGGTGGCGAGCGCGGCTTGGTGATCCACCGGGTTGTGCGTGAAGGGGACGGAAGCGGGTAGTACCTGTTGCTTACCAAAACCAACTACTACTCATGGGCGATGCTCATGAAGTTGAAGCTACAGGCACGGAGCCTGTGGACAGCGGTGAACGTTGGCACCACTAACTTCACCGACAACTGGAATGCCTTGGATGCCATCGTGCACGACGTTTTCCTAGAGCTACAAGACAACATCGCCAGCAAGGTTACCGTTAAGTCGGCGTGGGACTCGCTGAAGAAGACCCATCTTGGCGTGGATCGTGTGCACTAGGCGAGGACGAACACGCTACGCTGGGAGTTTGACACACTGCGGTTCAAGGACGTGGAGTCGGTGGACGACTTCACCGTGCGCATCACCGACCTCGCCAGCCAGCTCGAGGTCCTTGATGCCAACTACTCAGAGCCAAAAATTGTGTGCAAGTTCCTATAGGCCACGCCTCCAAGGTACTCCTAAATTGTCATGGTGATTGAAACTCTCCTAGACTTGGATAACATCACGGTAGAGGAACTTGTCGGGAGGCTCAAGGCGGCTGAGGAACGCTACGACCTCAATGACGGCGTAGGCTCGTCTACGGCGTGCCTCAACCTCACGGAGGAGTTGGTGGCACGGGTGGTGTCCTGGTTGCAGCTTTCTAGTGAGGGCGCATCTAGAGGCGGGCAGTCTCCATCCTCCAACCAAAGGTGCAGTCGTGGCGGTGGCTCTCCCTAGAGCGGGGGGAGTGGTGGTGGCTCCAAGGTCCCTGCCGGTGACAACAGCAAGAAGAAGAAGGTGATCGCCAATGATGAGTGTAAGTACTGCGGCAAATCGGAGCATTAGGCTTGCGAGTGCCGCAAGAAGAAGCACGACGAGGAGGCTCATGTGGCCAAGGCCGAGGAGGAGGGTACGCTACTGACAGGGATCACATTGATCTCCATCGATCCAGTGCTCCAGCAGGTGGTGTCGGTGCAGCCCACTGCTCAAGAGGACATGGTGCGTGTCTAGATCGGTGATGGAGGCGCAAGAGCACACTGGGTCTTCGCTGACGAGGCAGCAAACTCGGTGAACACCATGGCTCTCGTGGTGTTGGTGACGTCCTATGTCGTGTTGACACAATTTGCGGTGAACAAGAAGGTGTAGATCCGCGAGGACAAGCTCTTCGTCCAGCTCGGGGAGAAGAGCGGCGATGGGTGGATACAGTGGATCCTTGACATGGGTGCGACAAACCACATGACCGGCGAGCAGTCTGCCTTCTTCGACCTCGACACGGGAGTGCGTGGCATCATCAGGTTCAGCGATGGCTCAGTTGTTGACATTGAGAGGAGCGGCACAATCCTCTTCAGCTGCAAGACCAGGGAGCACCAGAAGCTGGCCAGTGTGTACCTCATCCCCAAGCTGACAGCAAGCATCATAAGCCTAGGGTAGCTGAATGAGGACAAGTACAAGATCCTAATTGAGGAGAGTGTCCTGCACATCTGGGATCGGCGGCGTTGTCTCCTGGCGAAGGTGCAGTGTTTGGCGAACTAGCTGTACACCCTCGACCTCAACATCAGCACCCCATTGTGTCTCGTGGCGCATGCTGACGACGTCGCTTGGAAGTGGCACATAAGGTATGGCCATCTTGGTTTCCATGGCTTGAGGCTATTGTCCAAGATGGAGATGTGCGTGGCCTCTAGGCAATCCACCACGTGGAGCAGGGGTGCGAGAGCTGCCTCACTGGGAAGTAGCGTCGGCAACCATTCCCGACGGCGAGCAAGTTCCACGTGTCTCATTCACTGGAGCTCGTGCACGTGGACCTGTGTGGTCTGATCACGCCGGCGATGCCAAGCAGCAAACGCTTGTTCCTATTTGTCATGGACGACAGGAGCTGGTGCATGTGGCTGGTACATGTGGCTGGTCCTACTAGCTTCCAAGGACCAGGCCGCGGCGGTGATCATCCAGCTGTAGGTGCGTTTGGAGAAGAAGGCTGGTGAGAAGCTGGGCACGCTGCACACTGACCATGGCGGCGAGTTCACGGCGTAGGGATTCGAGGAGCATTGTGCCGATCATGGTGTTCAACGCCACTTCACCATGCCGTACACACCTCAGCAAAACGGTGTGGTGGAGAGGCGTAATCAGACGATGTTGTGTATGGCACGGAGCATGACGAAGGGCATGAACATGCCCACATGGCTCTAGGGTGAGGTAGTGAGCACCGCCATCTTCATCTTGAACCGTTCGCCGACGCGAAGCGTGGATGGGAAGACGCCCTACGAAGTCTGGTATAGATCTAAACCAAATGTGCATTTCTTTCACACTTTCGATTGCACTACACATGTGAAGGTCGCTGGCGGTCATCAACACAAGTTGGACGACTAGAGCACACCCATGGTGTTCATCGGCTACGAGCTCGGGACAAAAGCCTACATGTTCTACAATCCGAACACGGAGCATGTTCACATATCGCGGGATGCGGTATTTGTTGAAGGGAGAGCCTGGAGCTAGGCAGGTGTGGTGGCGGATGCATCGAATACTGCTCAATGGGGGGCATTCACTGTTGAGTACATGACGATGTCCACCTTGGGCGGTGAACACGCACTGCAGTCACTAGCATCTTCACCACCAGCATCGTCGGGACCCTCTATGCCCACATCGGGTCCCGCCTCACCTCTAGCAACTCCGGTGTAGGGAGCTGCCCTATCTGACTCGCCTGCATCGGGGACACCGACTAGGGTGGAGTTCATGTCCCTACCTTTGGGGGAGCTAGTGTTGGACCACGATGATGCGCCGTTGCGGTTCTGAGCACTTGACAATGTCCTCGGAGATGCATCAATCCCAGGAGAGGTGAACAGGGAGCTCGGCGGGGAGCTGCTCCTTGCCGTCAATGTCAAGCCAACCATGTTCGATGTGGCGCGTAGGGATGAAGAATGGTGGAAGGCCATGCTCAAGGAGTTGTCATCCATTGAGTAGAACGACACCTAGATGCTCGTTGACCTCCTGCCTGGACACCGCGCCATCGAGCTCAAGTGGGTGTTCAAAATCAAGAGCGACGAGTAGGGGGCAATCATCAAATACAAGCCGCGCTTGGTGGCAAAGGGGTATGTCCAGAAGCCCAGCATCGACTTTGATGAGGTGTTCGTGTCGGTGGCAAGGATGGAGTCGGTGAGGATGCTCCTCGCCATTGCTGCTCAGGAAGACTGGCTTGTCCATCACATGGATGTCAAATCGGCATTCCTCAATGGAGACCTCGTGGAGGAGGTGTATGTGCATCAGCCGCTGGGCTTCACTGCGGCCGGGCACGAGAGGAAGGTGTTGCGCCTGAAGAAGGCGCTCTACGGACTTTGTTAGGCTCCTCGGGCGTGGAATCAGAAGTTGGATGCAAGCCTACGTGATCTCAGCTTCATGCGATGCACCAGCGAGCATGGGTTGTACACCCGTGGCAAAGGGGCCTCGTGGGTAGTCATCAGCATTTACATCGATGATCTGATTATCACCGGAGCCAAGAAGGGCAGAGTTGAAGCATTCAAGGTGGAGATGCAGCGCCTATTTAGGATAAGCGATCTCGGATTGCTGTCCTACTACTTGGGCATTGAGGTGAGGCAATCCAAAACTGCCATCACCCTCAGGCAAGCGGCGTATGCATGCAGGCTGATGTAGAAGGTGAACATGGTTGGGTGCAACCCCTACCATACCCTGATGGTTGCGCGCTTGAGGCTTTCGAAGGATGGAACGACAGCGTTGGTTGACGCCACCGAGTATCACAATTTGGTGGGCAGCCTTAATTGGTTCACACTCGCCCGGACATCTCGTTTACGGTGGGGTTCATGAGTCGCTTCATGGCTAAGCCCAAGCAGGAGCACATGGCAGTGGTGAAGCGTCTACTCCAGTACATTGCTAGGATGATCGAGTTTGGCATCGTCTACCCCAAGTTGTCCGACGATGAAAACAGCCTGATCGGCTATAGAATAGCGACTTGGGGGGCCACTGATGATAGGAAGAGCACGATAGGCATCATCTTCTTCCTCGGGCAGAAGACGGTGGCGTGGTAGTCATAGAAGCAACGGGTGGTGATGCTCTCTTCCTACGAGGCTGAGTACATTGCCGCCGCTGGAGCAGCGTGTCAAGCGGTATGGCTCACGAGGCTTCTGAAGGATGTCACCGGCGATGATCCTCAGACTCCTCAACTGAAGATAGACAATATGTCTACAATCGTACTCAGCAAGAACCCATACTACATGATCGAAGTAAGCATATTAACACAAAGTTCCACTTTATTTGTGAATGCATAGACAAAGGCAATATCTTGCTGGAGTATGCGAGCTATCAAGAGCAGCTCGTTGATCTGATGACGAAGGTGCTCGGCCGATTAAGGTTTTGTGAGCTTCCGTCGTTAACCTGGGCTGAATCAACTAAATTCAGGGAGAGATTGTTGGTTCATTCAGTGTATTCAGTCCAGGTTCAGAGTCTTAGTTTAGGTTCAGTTAAACTAGCAGTTCTATTCTTGGCAATAAATTAGAACCTGATAGGGGTGCGTCATGTAAAGCCTGACTCACGCTTTGTTCGCGGGGTGGTGATCACGTAGAAGTCGTCTCCTTCATTCACGCTGAGTTGTAGTTGAAGCCACGAGCTCTACTTGTTCGGTTGTGGGATGGCGCGATCTTATAGGGAGGAGTGGCGCGCATGGCGCTGAGTCTCTGTGGCTGAAAAAAGCCAAACGGTTGTGGCACCAAAACTGCCTGTGAGTTTTTCATTGAGTTCGCGTGAGTTCTTGTGTGTGTTCCACCGAGTTCCGGTCATCCTCCCCATCTCCGGAGACGGGGGCCGGCGAGCTGGAGACGTCACCTGCAACGCCAAGCGTGAGTTTGCTGGCTAGCTGTTGAATGGTGTGAGCTAGCAAGGACACATCGTTCCTAGCAATGATGCCATCCCCGGCCCTAGTCCTCTAGATCTAACACGTCCCACCTCCTCCTCTCGGACACTACCGTGGCCACCTAGGGGGCCATCTCCATCAGCCAACGATCTCGGTAAGAGGCTCTGCACAACCCTACTACCTACCTGTCTCCGCCGCCAGGACCATCCTCCTAGACTCCAGCTCGTTCACGTGCAGGCTTCCATCGCCGGCGTCCAGTAGGTCACCTCCTCTCCGACCGCTGCACCTCCTCCGCCGTTGTCCTGTCGACCCCACCATCTTCGCCTCCCACCATGGCCAAAGCTGTGCGTGCCCTACGACGATGATATCGACGCCACCCTCTGGGCCATTGAGAAGGACACCGCCGAGCGTCCGTCACAGCTGTACTAGAAGAAGGTGCACCGGGGTCAGATTAGCGCGTTGGCGCATGCCTCCCTCATCACCTGGATGGACAAATTCACCCGAAACCACAACCTCACAGCTGGCACACTCCACCACCGCCATGTCCTACGTCGACTAGTTCCTGTCCATGAGAGCACTGCCGAGCTACACCGACCATCAACTCAGCCTCCTCGGCGCCGCGGCTGTGTACATGGCCGGCCAAGTATGAGGTCTAGAGGACGACCTTTCAAGCTAGACACTAGACATCGCCAGGTACAATGGTTTCACGGAGGCGCTCCATGTGGAGACCATGGGAATTTCCGTCGACCGTTCCTATTGCAAAATAGGGCAAGATATATTCTAGAGTGTAGACTTTGCTTGAGAATACCATTTTAACAAAGCCCAATTGTGGACTGGCATTTGGACGAAGCTTCTTTCTAACAATGACATAATCCCAAATTTCTCCTCTAGGGGGAAATGGCCTCTATTACCCTCTAAATCATGGCCCACATGCTAAGCTATATGCGTCTGCCCCTGCTTAGTTTGAGTTTGAGTTAATGTGTTGGGTGAGCAAGAGTTGCTACATAGCCTTGTCGCGCGTGAAGATTATGCAACTTGCTTGGAAGTTCTAGAATGCATAGGCTATTTGAGTGTGTGCTTCTCGATTCTAGACATCATCTGATACAATTAAAAATTTGCTACCTTTCAGTCTTTCCTATATTTTATCTTTCAAGTCATGGGAATCAAAATCTGATTGATGTGTCTGTTTAGGAGCTCCAATCTCCTAAACTATTTCCTCACCAAATGTACCACAACATATGCCTGTGATATAACCAAATACAATATTTTAAATTGTTCATCTCCCGTTCATACACATTATTAACTAGGGTGGTTTTGCCCAATCCACTCATTACGGATGTCGTAGTCACTGTGTTACCTCCATGTTGGAGTACAACCATTCAGTCAACAGTTTCCTGTTATGTCAATCCCCATAAGATCATCTTGGATAAGATTCAAGAGGCAGTCTTGGGATCGTTTCCTATGGTTGTAGCGATCGATATCCGCTTTACAACATTTTCTATTTTATTCTCTATGTGGACAATGTCATCAGCCATTTCACTAAAATCTTTCTTCCTCCATTTTAAGAGCATAGTACGAATATTTATCCATTACATCCTCAACATGTGGGCTAGGCTCCACACCTGTGCAATACAACCCTTGACAACATGGGCGGATCTAGGAAAAAATTCAGAACCCCCAAACTCTTATCCATATCCAAAAAATGAATGTTGGATCCGCCCATGCTTGACAACCTTATCTATAAGATGTGCAGTTATTTATTTTATAACTTCATCTATCATCTTCAGTTCATTCTCTATTTTCTCAACCTTCCGTGGTAGTTCCTTCATATTTGTAACTTTTTTGATAGCTTGGTTATAGGCTTATAGTGGCTTTGGTGCCTTCCTCCACTAAAATGGAACCAATCTTTGAGACAGCAAGGATGACAGCCTCCATGCGTGTTGAACAATGGTGCACGTATTGTATTACATAATGTATAATAAAGTAAACTGGGATTGGTCCATGTAATTAACAAGAAGGTTATGAAAAAAAATACTCATGTGCCACTCATTTTTCAGTTCATCCTTTTGAACCTAAAGTTTTGTTCCGTTCCTGCATGCTCTTGAGTTTTGTTTTCATCCCCTATGTGCTTACTCTGTTACATGATATTTTTTTAAAAAAATTGAACTTTTTATAAAACATGTTATAGTAAGCTTTAAGGGTGCTCAGGATGTTGCCGATGTAAAGATAATATCAATATTTTAGATTAAACCATATTGAATATAGTTGATACTCTAGTAATAACTTGTTGATTTCATATATAATTTCGTAAGAGACATGAAGATTTAGAGAAAAAAAATTATAAAAAATAGAAGAAAACTAAAGAACAATATTCTTAGTAATAAATTAAATTATGCATTAAAACTAATAGATTAATATGAGATAAGGAAAAATAAAATTTTACAAAATAGTAATTATATCAACAAGATATTAGACAAAATTAATTATCGTCAAGGCAAAGAAATAGTTTTGAATTCATCAGGCATAGTTGCCTTCTTATAAGCTATAAACCAGAAAAATAGACCTATTTAGAGGTATATTAAGAAGAATAGTAAACCATTTTTAATTTACATTAATAAACAAGAGGTTGTAGAATTAGACAAGCAACTCAAAAGATATCGGGGACACACTTTCAAACAATAAAACTTTCGCAGATATATTGTATGTGTTTTTTTAAAATAAGAATATGTTATATAAAATATCTACATAAGTAGAATTAAGGTTGTAACTAAATTATAGACAAGAAGTTTGAAACTATATTAAAATATGTATGATACAAGTATAATCATCAAGATATATACATAAGAAGGTACGATAAGAAAGAAACTAGGAGCGAAAGTGTTAATAACCTTGCTCGATAAAAGATATGACACAATAGATAAAGTAGTTTTAGTCTTTTTAGAAAGTGATAAGAATAAGAATAGGCTAATAACATAGCACAAGATCCAATGGTGCCAGTAAGAGAGCTTATAGACAAAATGAGTTTTGGATTTTAAAAGTGATATAAAGACTTTAAAGTGACAAGTTTGGTTGTAAGCATAGAAATTAACTAAAAAAAGTTCTTATAAATATAAATTAAATGTAAACGATGTGATAGAAAATATGCAATCTAAAGACAAAGCATTCATGAGTCTTCTAAATATTAGTGAATTAATAGAAAGTAAAATTTTGAGTCAGCCTGAAAATTATATTAGTTACCAAAATAGTAAATGGAATAAGTATTAGGTATCTAAAACCACAGATGATTTGAATGCATAAACATCTGATAATGAATATAGCAGAAGACACAGTGTTTTATGAAAATATTGCATCAAGAGAGTAAAATAAAATACGAGGACAAATTAAAATGTATAGGCATAGAATACAATAACTAACTTTATTTCTACACATAATTGTCTAAGATAAAGAAATAAAAAAATAAAGACATGACTATCGAAATCCCAAAAATCCAAGAATGCAAATTAGAATAAATAAAGCTTAAAAAAGAGCAAAAGATGACAAAAGAAAGCAAAATGTTAGTAAAGAATTAAGTGAAGAAGAACGATGGGAAGAAAATAAGAAATTATTTTTAAAAAGTTATTAAGAAAAAAATAGTCCAATGAAAGAAATGTGAAATAAAGAAGTGGAAGAAGATAACTAAGAATAATACAACAATTTTATAAACTATTTAGATAATTTAGTGCTGCACGATCTTAATAATGCAATAGAAGTAGACTTAGGAATGTGAAAGAGAAAAATGGATGGTAAAGTTTTTGTAAAAAATGAAGGAGGAAGAGAAATATTAGATCAGCTAGGACAACAGAAAAATAGCCTTCAATTAAAAAAATATTCATATAATTATATCTCAAACAATGGAGGTATAGCCACTAAGAGAAGAAATTTTGAGAGACCTATAAAATTTCAAAAAAAAGTGATGGTGCTATATTAAATTTAGCCACACATCCTATTGATTGACCAAATATTATTAGCATTTGGAAATTGTTAATAATTTTAAAATATATACAAAACTGACACAATATAGGAAACAAGTAGAAAACATGATAACTTATTTAGATATATTTTGTTTGAATTTGCTAATGTCCTATGGAAACAATGGGTTGAAAAGAATCGTAATAATTATAAAGAATTAAAAAGAGCTAGTAGTAATTCATGCAAATTTATAAATGTAATATCTAATATTATTATTGCTGAAGATCTAGAATTAGATTATATAACTTTCATTTAGTTAAAATAAATAGAAAAATTAGCATTGACAAGATGACAGGATATAAAATAATTTTCTTAATATTATTTATATAATGCTATAATTGCTAAAAAAGGATATAATGGGGGTATAGTTGATAGTTATTTTAATAAATTGTGTGCCCATTAGGAAGAATGATTTTTGAAGAGTATAGAAAAGAAACCAAAGGAGCTAAAATAAATATTTCTCAAGCATTTGTGTTTAGACAATTAACAAAAATACATACGGTATACAAGCCCAAAGGTCAATGTAGCATTCTGATTATAATTTTTACAAATGCCATTACATATAGAGAGGCCTAAAATAAAAGAAACAATAGACTTTAAAATAAAAGATAGTAATAATATTAAAACAAACATAATGTGATTCTTAATAAGATCAGATAATAGATCACAATTACTTTCTAAAAATATCAGACAACAGGGCCCCTTTTCTAAATAAAAAAAATGTAAGACAATATAATGAAGGAAGACTTATGATAGAACATATAAATATTTTATATGTAGATATTCTAGCAAATATGAAGAGGTTTTAATTATAAATAGTGTAAAAAATATAATAATGAAGTAAATAATGATGAATCAATATATTTAATTATAGACACGGATGAAAAATATATTTAATCATAGACACAAGATGAAATTGAAAACATGATGAAGAATATGAATAAAGCAAGAGTTAGAATTAATTGATGAATTAGCAAGAAAAAAATTGAAATAATAATCAATTAAATTGTGAATATGACTGTTTAGAGGAAAATATGTTTACAATATTAAATGTGCATTTTGTATCTATTACCCATGCAGGATAATAGAGTAACTTTTAGTGTGCGCATAAAACAAGTTTGCGCTGAATATATAAAAGTAAATAAACAGAAATTGAGAAAGTAGATAGAATTTGAATAAGATGAGAAGATACAATCATTGAGTTTTAGAAAATAGAATAAATAAATTAGAAGAAAAGTTAGAGAATAAAAAATAATAATTGTGGTATTAAGGCTATACAGTGAATTTAAAAGACAATTGGTAAAGTTAAAAAATAATAATACTTCTAAAATAATTCAACTAAAAGTCACTATAACCAACTTTACAACATATAGTAAAATTGTATTTAAAAGAAATTTTAGGAATGAGGATCCCAATAAAAATAAAATTATCATTAAGGGTATTATACAAAATATTAACAGAGTATACAAAGAATATTATCCATGATAAATACTTTATAAAATATTCTAAAATACTTCATACAATGATAATAAGGTAAAGTTCTATATATATATATATATATTCAGAATAAAGAAAATTCACCACCAATTAGCATATAATATTGAAGTCCATATCAACGAGGCAAGATATATAATAGATGAGATTAAAATAAGAGAATTATCAATGATAAATAATGATGTAATAATTGGCCTAAGTTCTGTACAATAATAGGTACAAAACAACTAAACATGAGTAACAAATTACATTTATATCATGATAATGTACATATATTTTAAATGTATAAAAGTGTGTTAGAACTAGAAACAACAATAGCCTTGGCCCTGAAGAAAAAAGAAAGTGTAGAATATAGACAAATATTATATATCAAATTATAATATAGAGTAGGATTACCGTCATTTGTTCTAAATAGGTATAGAAATATTAAAAGAATTATCCAAAGATTAGAGGACATTTAAATCCCATTAAAATATTAGGAAAAAATGGATTATCTGTTAAATAAATATAATAAACATGGACTATATAATTAAAAAAAGTCCAATAGAGGATATACCAAAGGATATAAAAGAATTAAAAATACATATAAAAGAATTATTTAAATTATGAAAAAGTAGGAGTCAAGCCGAAATCTAGAGGTAAATCAAGGATTGTTATTAATTACAAAAAATTTAATGATAATAGCGATAGGGTTATCAGATTCCTAATAAGAAAAAATAGATTAATAGAATATAAGGTATTAAATATTTCTCAAAATTTAACCTAAAGGTCGGATTAATAGAACTGTATTTATATATGTCTCCAAGGACACTATATTATGCCACTAGCATTAAAAAAATGTACGTGCCTTATTTTAGATAAAAATATAAAATATATTTAACAAAAATCAAGTATTTATATTAGTGTATTTAGATGAATTATTATTGTTAGCATGTTGCTTATTTAGAAAATAATTTTTAAATGTAGAACAAAATGGGTTAATTTTATCTTAAAAAATAAAAATTTGTAAAGAGAATCAATTTTCATCATCATGAAATAGAGGAAGGGAAAATACATTTACAATAGCATATTGCTAAAAAAATCCAAAAATTTTCTGATATCATAGATTATAAAAAGAAATTACAGTAATTGTTAGGAATATTACATTATGCTAGAAATCATATAGATAATTTAGCAAAACTAGCAGATATTTGTATGAGAAATTAAAAAAATAGTCAAAAATATTTAATTCCAAAGACATTAGGATATTAAAAATAATAAAAGAAATGGTCAAATGGTTAGAACCCTTAGAATAACCGTAGTAAAAAAATACTTCATTGTTGAAACATATGCATCTCAACATGGTTAGGATACTCTATTAAATAAAGGCTGACTAAATATTTATCTAAACCGGAAGAAAAAAAATGCAGATATAGCCTGGAAGTTATAAATTAACAACTATATAAGTAATGGAAATAGAGACTTATCTTGATTTCAAAGAATTTATCGTTAAAACAGATTGTGATGAGATATTATAATTAGATTAATAGTAAGAAAGTTTTACTAGAAGATAGATCTTAAAGATATTATTACTGAAAATGGATACAAAGTTATATTTAAATATATTATGAGAAATAATAATTATTTACCTGATATTCTCTCTCGTTTACCTATTTTATAAATATGAAGAAATCAATAAGCTATAATGGAGTTAAATTCTTCAATTTTGGAGATGACAATAAGCTCAGAATATTCCCATCAAACTCATATAAATTTAAGTCAAAAGTCCATATAATTGTAGATAATGTTTAAAAATACATTCTAGATAATTTCTGGTATTAACATAACAACGAGAAAAGAAAATGGTTATATATTGTTAATATTAAATAGTTTTACTGAATATTTTTATCTAATAAATGAATTAATGCCAGTAGCAGAAGATCATGAGATAATACTACAGAAGCCCATATATATGGTGTTTGATGGAAATCTTCTAGTTCTCTATATATATTTTGGAGAAATAATAGAAAAAAATAGATACAATTAAGGCTCATCATGAAAAAAATATAAAGATATTAATGAGGCACTAAGTCAAGTCAGAAAAATATTAAGAATAAATTACTATTTAGAGAAGAGAGTTGACCCTCTTGGAAGGTAATGGAAAATTTTGAAAAAGTTTCTCCCCAATTGAAGAAGAACTAAATGAAGAGATACTTAAAGAATTAAAATTAGAAATAAAAAAAATTAAAGAAAATAAAATTCATATGATGAAAATTTTGAAATATCCTTTTCTAACGTAGATAATATAGATCTCAGTGATCATGGACACTCAGATCAATAGGCATAATAAGATAAAATTATAATAAATAATTAATTGATAAGATATTATCGATCAATGGGCACGGTAAACACACCATGCTGTGAAATTACAAATGCCATAAATTTATTATATGCCTAAAGGTTAAATGAAGGATATCCTATATGCCTAGCACGTTAATGCATGTCATCTTGAAGAAAAGATTCATGTGAATAAATCCAAAAGACTTTTTGGTAAATGATATATTACCGTGGAGAATATAACTTTCAATGGAAAAGCAAAGTACATCCATGCAAAGTAGCCGACAAAGGACACCTGTAATAAATAAAGGCTATCCTTGATCAAGAAAAGAAAGGCATCTTTCTAATGTTTGCAAGCCCGTAAAGCTGCAAGATAAGGATGAAGCCTGATCTAGGCTTCCTCCGTGCCCTCTATGCCTCTATAAAAGGAGTCCGTCAAGCGAAATAAGGACATAAGAAGCAAGAGCCTCTAGCTAGAGTACTCAACAAACCAACTTATAGTATTAGTAGTAGTGTGTTAAAAATTTACCTTGGAGATATATTGAAATAATATACCTATTATAAGGTAAGAAATCTAAGTTTGTTGCATCATTCTTAGAGTTATCGAAAGAAAAACTATATATAAAATTATTATATTATTTGTTTTTAATATAAAGTAATTTTCTTTATATCTGTTTGTTATAGATGAGTGTTTATAATAATGATCAGAGACACCTCTTTGATAGTTCTTATTCATATCCTACATCTTGCATAAACATCATAAAAATTTTACAGAAGTATTCTCTTCAGATGGTACTACTTTAGAAAATAATAAACACTCGGCTAGAATGAATATAGCTAATTTGAAAGTGAGAAATTTCATGAGTACTGAGTAAGATTTTACAACACTTTTAAGCAAGCATGGCTATCTAATTTTTGTTCTTGCTAACCGGTGAAGATCTTAAAATTTTTAAAAGAAGTCGTGAAAAGTAATTTTGAATAGTACTCTAGACACAGAACAACCGGATAAACAGTGCTCTAAATACTAACCGGTCTAAATAGTAACCAGCCGAATAAACATCACTTTTCAATAGTGAATAATAACAATAAGTTACGTTTTTACACTTGAAAACCTGTAAAAAAAGGTGTGTGCATATATATATACACACCACTTTTCATTTAAATTTTATTTTTTTAAAAAAAATAGTGGGATGATGAGTTTATGTGCTCATAACCCTACTTATCAGATTATCAGGTACTCCTAGACTAATACGCGCGCGCAGTCACGCGCACGTCAGGCACATGAACAGGGCCAAGCACACGTGCACGTGTGCCTTTCCCATTCGAAGCCCACGTACTGGCCGCCTTTTCTGCTTTCAGTCCGTGAGCATATGTGCAACCTATTTACATACATGAATTCGGCCTAACTTAAAAAAAGAGAAAGTTTATACATAGAACTTTATAAATATTCTACATAGAAACATCCAAAATTAAAGAAAAAGATACAACCAGGCAAAGCCCCACGAAACCTCCACGCATCTAGCTCACATGTTCCAAAAAAAAATGGAAAGCGGACGAAGCCAATGAAATCTCTGCTTTTGCCCAATAAAAAACCATGTACAAGTTCCAGAAAAGAAAGAGATACATGCCAAAAAAGGAAACAGAAAAAGAACGAATTATAAACCAGGGCCGTTTGCGCGGACGGCGAGCACGTTCCCTTTCCCCAAATGTACAGACTCAAATCAAATAAACTGAAACAAGTAGCAGGACAAAACTTAGCTATGTATATATATTTAGAAGGCTTGTAGGTCATAGATCTAGTGTATATATAAAGGTGTGTGAAAGATGATAAGCGTAAATTCATATATGTACGTTTAGATACTACAACTTATACTGTAGAAAAAGAATTTTAAAAAATAGCTAAATATAGAAGACGGTATGCATGCCACGTCATATATTTTAGGTGTATAAATTAAGATCGTCTATACACGATGGACACCTATGTTGTCCCCAAATCGTTCGGTGCAACCGAAAGATAGAGTTAATCTATTGTACAAACTTTTTACTAACTTGATAATCTATAGATGATATGAATAAAATTAGAGTCATTTTCCTATTAAACTTCTCTAATCATATTAAATCTTTAGTTTTTTAACCCATTGTCGATCGCTCTAAGTGCAGATAGAGTTGGTACAGGGCAACAGTGCCTACGTGCCATACGCCGCTTGATTTCCTCATCCCAGTGCAATCCATCCGTCCATGTATGGCGTCGCTTGATTTCCTCATCTCGGTGCAATCCATCCATCCATGTGCAACACATGGGTCCCATAGGCTGTAGGCGCTACTCTAGCATCTATCCCCTCCGCGAACCGATCGAGGAATTTGTCCCCAAAATCCTCGTCTGCTCCTCACGAAGCCGGTCGTCGCCACCGCCTTCTCACGGAGCTAGCGGCCAGCGATGCCGCCACCGCCTTCTTGTCATCGACCTAGCCGAGGCAGTCACTTTCTTGCACGGCTGGCGGCCAAGAGTCGTTGCCTCCTCGTCGAGCCCGCGAGCAACGCCACAGCCTCATCGCGGAGCCGGCCACTAGTGCCGTCTTCTTGCGGAGCCACCACCTTCTGGTCGCGCGCCAAAGGCTGATGCCTTGCCGGCAGCCTGCTTCACGCTTAGGGTTAGGGTAACATCTTCCCCAGTTTTTTTTTTTTTTTGCATATTTTGTTTCTACCTTCTTCTCCAAGTTCCAACATGGTGATTCGCATAGACTATACCTAGCGCCGGTGTCGTTGTTTGGCAGAGCTGATGATGTTGTGGCACACTTTGCTCGAGCGTCGTGCACAGCCTGTTGCAGTGAGCTACAGCGGCTCCTGTAACCGATGGTCTTGCAGGCCACGTTCCTATGCGCACATTAGCTTCTTGGGTTGGTTTGGGCTGTGGTCATCAATGTTCCCATCACATGCCTACGTACTATGGGGCGATCCATTGCTCTTCTCTGTGCCACTTATATACAAGAGCCATAATGTTTTTCGTTTAGTTTGCTGCAAGATAAGTCCAATAAATTATCAATTATTGCTCAGTCAATTTATTGTAAATTCTTTTGTCCTACTGATTTTCCTATGCAGTAATGCCGTGGGGTTGACCAGCCTTATTTTCTACCTGTGTCATCAAAGAGCATTGCCAACCTGAAATATATCAAGATGTGCAATTGGCCAGCTGCCATGCCTATCATGATTGTGTGATTGAATGATGGGCCGGTGAGCTACTTGCTACTTTTTTACTCTGTTTGATGCAATAATCATTGATGGCATTCACAAGTCACGCACTTTATCCTCTGCTCCTCCATCTCTCTTTGTATGTCATATAGTACATGTCAACATATGGTTTATCAATTGAGCAGCAAAATTTACTTTACAGTTCACAAGTAACCACGATATCATAATAGTACTCAAGGCTCCATCTCAATCTGGTACAAAGCGACACCACATTTATAGCTAGGTTTGATTCTATTCCCTTTTCATATATTGGATACTGAAAAGTAACTCTTGGTCTTTTTATAGCTTACCTTGGTTCATTTGTGCTACTCTTTTTCCTGATTTAGACATTTAGTGATGCTTGGTAGAACTTATAGTTATTGTATTGACAAATTTGAACTGTGTCTACCTGACAATTAAATCCATTTTCTTAGATAGCTCCAATGTTATGAAAACATGTATGTAAAGGACAGTTACTACATTTAGTAATAGGAAATAGAAATTAAAGAAATGATAATTGTTGTGCCCTTAATAAAAAGGAAGTTAGGACAACTAATATGTTGAGATCAGTCTCTATGGGGATATGTTTGACGAGTTATTCAGTCTTTGAGTTAATCTTGTATTTTATCGTCCTTTATATTAGATTTTATGTAACCTACCAATTTACAAGATAAGAGGCTCAACGTGAATATAGAATTTACCCTATAGAGTCCTAAATTTGGCATGGCAAAGTTTCTTATTTGTTAATACTCTTCTGTCATGTCTATGTAATGTGTATGTATAATTGAGTTCTTCATTGTACTGGCCATTATGATACGTTTTAAAAATACATATATTCTCAATTTAATTTATTGTCAATATCACGTGTATAGTTCTTAATATGCTAACATAATTTTATGTGCTTAGAGCTGATGCAATATAATCTTGGGTAAAGAACTATTTCCTTAGTAAGAGCTTTTATACCTTAGAGCCAAAGCTGTCTATGATTGTTTATAATAGATAGTAGTTGTAATAAGTTATCTCATCCTAGAAAAAATAAGCTAGCCCATGCAAACTTTGCAAAGTATTTGGTTCATTGCTTTCTACATCGAAATCATCTATAGTTAGCATAGTATAATTCAATTTCCTAATTAGTAATAAAAAATTGTGTCGCTAGGCGGTGCTCAACAAGATGTATTTGATAATTTTTTATTTATTGTTTCATTATAAACGACCTGATTGTTTTTTTTCTAAAATCTGTTATAATTTTCTGTTCAAATTATTTTCATACTCATTTTCTAATGTTGTTTTATGACGCCCGCGGCAACGCGCCGGGTCGCTGCTAGTAAAACGGTCATACAAGGCAAGGCAACCGTGGGCCTCGGGCCCACCACAGCAGACTGACAGTTGGGCCAGCGTGTCCATGGCACGGGCGCGGCGGCATGTGCGGGTGGGTGGGCGCTATAGGTTGCTCTTCTCCTCGAGCCCTCCGCCCGCGGCGGGGTTACGGTTGCGCGGTCCACGGCGGAGGGGCTTCTCCGGCGTCTGCATCCCTACTCCAATCTAGCCGCCCGTGGTATGAGCTCACCTTGGGCTGAACGCCCTCAGCTACCGAAACGCGCTCTAAATCTTTTCTCCTCTTTTCAACCATAGTATATGGCATTTTACGCATCTGCGTTCTGCGTTAGTGTTGGATGCGGTTGGAATTTTGGGAAAAAAAGATTTCAGGATGCTACTCTACTTAGGATTCTGCCCATGTTAAATTGTTTAGGTTTACTTCAAACTCTTCAAGCTCTGCACCCTGAATAGAAATGTTGAATCATGGCCAACTGCATGCCACTAATTTTATGACAACGCCATGCTTTGAACATGGTTAGATGAGATGTAACTATGAGATGTTCATGGTGGTAAGATGACGTCCCCATAGCTATGCACATCAGTGTAGTACATAGCACTTGTCTCTGCTTATGTTATTGCGTTTAGAGCCATTCACTTTTGTATGTTGCTTAAAAAATAGTGGTCAAAACCAACCAAATTTCACGAATGAAGGGAGTAGAATAGACCAAACAAGTAACAACCATCCCGTTTGCCAGCACCTCTGAATCTGCAGCATTGCATTGCCGTGGTTGCCATGTGCTTTATGCGTCTTCCCCACACGGTACTCAACTAGCGGTGCTGGTTGGGTGCTTGCTTGGACTTCACAGCAGCAAAGCAGCAGCCGTGCCTCTTGGCATGCCATCACATGTGGATAACCGCAGCAGAGGCTGCACAGTGCAGACTGGCACCTCGAAGACTTGGAATTATGCTCGGGCTGGTATGTTTTCCCCAACACTGCACCTAGAAATTTCTTTGGTTTAATCTTGATTTTTTTTTACTGTCAGCCAAAGTTTGACTAGAGTGTACATCCGTTTGTTGTTTTGGGTGTTGTACTGTGTGAATAGCAGGTAGGGAACTGGAGATGGATTGTGAACAAACATGGTAAATTGCAGTATTGCACTAGTTATTGTCATTATTAATTGCATACTTGCATGTAGTTATACGAGAAGCATACATATCTACATCTGCACATAGCTGTGTATCTGGTAAACAGCAGAAAAGAAGTTAAGATGACAAATCATCACGACTAACTGAATAGTTGCGCATAATATTTGAGGTATAGAGCAAATCGTGTTGTACAACTTTGTGAACAAACTTTGATTGTACATTGTTGATATGAAATATTATTATTGTGAATCATCCATGACATTATTAAAACATGTTAAAAGAAGCTTCTATGATTTCTCCAAGAAACATTGGGCTAAAGTATTATAATTCTATCGATTATAAGGATGCATGTGGTAGTATTTTGCCACACAGTTGCTTTGATTATGCTATGATTTCATAATTAATTTTCAGTGTAGTCAGATATGATAATCACCGTACGGAAACCGCAGGTATATAATTAGATTGCCAGAAATCCGCTTACATTCCCACATTAGTTCTACAATTGATGCCGATGTGCCGAATTCTTTAGATAATCTTATTCTGCACACGATCAATGCATGTTAAAACGGCTATCTTCCAGAAATCAATGAAGAATAGTGTGCCAAACCATAGCCAAAATCCAATAACAAATCCTATGATCGTGGTGTAGTAAATATCTAGATTCTTATTTGTTTCAGATCCAAAGCTGGAATTTTCAATTGGGCATTCATTCAGTGGAATTCCACAAAGCCCAAAATTGTTGCTGTAAATTGATGGATCGTTCAGTGTCTCAAGCTGGCCACCTGTGGGTATCCGACCTGACAGGTGGTTATTGGAGAGATTTAAGGAGCTGAGAGATGTCAAGCTAGAGATGCTGGTCGGAATATGTCCTGAAAGTTCATTGCAAGAGAAATCCAGGGACTCTAGGGCATTCACATTCCCAATCTTATTTGATACTGCCAAAGAGATTATTTCTTGATAAATTTAGGAACTGGCGTCCCATAAGGTTTGCAAACTCTGCAGATATCTCATCAGACAAAATGTTGTTTGATAAATCAATACCTGTCAGAAGTGGAATTGTTCTTTCAAATGTATAAGATCTGCTCTTCCAAATTAGTTCAATTCTGTTAGAATATGGGGACAAAAAGTAATTTGAATATGTGAACAAAATGTATGTTAATCCCATGTTGAGCCTTCTGTTCTGCTTCATCATCGATCTGAAGTTAGCAAACTGTGCTGGTATTGAACCGACCAGCTGGTTGTCAGCTAGATCAAGTAGCTGCAGTTGAGAATGATTTGATAGTTGCCAGGGTATTCATCCTTCAAACATATTTGAGCGTAGCTGAAGAAACTTAAGAGAAGGCATGCTTTCCCATATCCTTGAAGGAATTTCACCAGATAGTCTATTGTCCCGAACATCTACCATTGTTAGATTCTTGCGGTACCTTAGGGCAGATGGGAAGCCTCCAGTTAAGTTGTTGTTTGCCAATTGCAATGATGTTTTTTTTTGAAGAAAAAAAACAAGCCGTGACATTTTGTACTGATATAACAGTAAAAAATTACAAGTCATATAGCCTTGTGAGGCTATAGGGAGTAAAAAAAGACAGCCACACCACGCATCTACAATGCTAAAGAGTAAAACATGAGCACAACACCTCTAAGAGAATAGATCTTATAGAGTGGTAGGGACCTAAGACGTGGTTTTTCCCTAAAGAAATTCATTAGAAAGGGAATAAGAGATTATACAACAACGTCTCAAGGGGAATGTAGCGCTCGCAAGTATCGCCATTGCCGGTCCAAACAGGTTGAACTTTCATCTATAATCTTTCTAACCTTTCGTGATAAAGTGCACCTGCTAGAATCAACAACCATCACCAACTGAACATCTTAAACACGTAGCTACCACACCAGTGTCTTGTCGCCGACTAGCCATCAAGTAAAAGCTTGACATCTGGCATACTTCAAATCCATCACAGTTGGGTTAGAGAGAGAGGGTGAGAGAGAGGAACGATTCCCTCTCTCTTGCGTAAGCTCACCAACATGGTCGTCTTATGACCATAAGAGGACTATTATTTGGACAAGAGCCCACTAGGCCTACAACACCTAGCTCATGGCTCCGTCGTCGCCGCTGCCTCGGGCCGTCTATTTGCATCACCATTGCTTCGCCCTTTTGCCCCCTGCGCACCACCGCAGGCCTTCTCCTATGCCGTGCTGCGCCGACTCAGCCTTTCGCCAGCCACGGCCTCACATCGCCGTCACTTGCGCGCGCGCCCATGTGGCCTTCGGCCACCTTCTCTCGTGCAGCCTCTTCCCGTGCCGCCGTGGGCCTCCTCCTGTTGTCGTTGCTAGCGCCGCACTACACCGGCCAGCCATTCCCGTCAGCTGTAGCGCGAGCTTGCCGCGACCTTCAGTCGCCATCGCCTATGCCGCATCGCTCCAGCCAGCCATTCCCGACGATCGTAGCGCGCTGCCGACGTCGCTGGGCTGACCTCCCGCTTTTGCCGGCCCCCTCTCGCCCATGCGTCGAGCACCTCCACCACTCGCGCCGCGCGGGCCTCACTTCCTTGCCACGCTGTGGGGCCAGGTCCTAGCGCCTCGCCCACACAAGTAGCCGGCCGCTCTCGGCTTCTGTCTCCTCCGGCCTGCCCAGCGACTCCACCCATAGCACCTCCACACCGCCGATGACTTATTGCCGACCACGCAGGTCACAGCCTCCCACCTTGTTGCCACGCTTGCAGTTCGTCTCCACCCTAGATCTGGCCGCAAGGGCTTTAGGTCTTCCCACCACGGCGCCAGATCCACCACTTCCATCGTCGGAGCTCATCGTTGTCACCTCCGGCTGCTCATGGTGCCACCTTCGCCGCACGCATGCCGCTCCGTCCTCCCTGCACCGAGGACGGAGTTTGGTCGGGGATTTGTCCCCGCCACAACCCTCTCGGGTGGCCGCATGGCTTTCTAGCGGTGAGCTCCGGCAGTGGCGAGTTAGTGGGGGTGGGGGGTTGGTGGCGGCACTAGTGGCTAGGGTTTTGCCCCTCGAGCCACCCGCGCGTGAGCGATGTGGGGGAAAAGCAACAGTCAAGTGCAATGATATTAATTGACAGGTAGTGCTTGCCGAGGTTGGGACTTTGCCAGAGAAGGCATTGCTTGACAAATCCAGAAAAACCAGTTCTTGAAGATTTAGCCAGCAAGTCGGGAGGCCACCATAGATCTGATTGTTTGATAGGTCCAAGAACTTCAGAAAAAAAAAACTCAGAATTCTTGAGGAAGCATTCCTGTAAATTGATTTCTTGATGCATCAAGTCCACGCAGAGTGGTGTGGATTTGTATCACCTGTGCAATGTCATCAGAGAAGTAGTTTTGCCCTATCCAAGCGTAAGTCAAGTTTGGACATGTTGGAAACATTCCCGACAAGTTATTATTTATCACCACCAATTGCTGAAGCTGAGATCTGCTGCATAAATCAGGTGGTAATTCTCCTGAGAAACTGTTGTTGGACAAGTCTACAATATGGAGTGACTGCATCTGGCGAAGATTCTTTGGTACAGCACGAGCCAATCTATTGTTGCCCATAGAGTGATACATAAGATTTGGCAGCTGCGAGTTCGAGCCATTACAATGCCATCATATTACTGATACATGACGGTATTTTTCTGCTGAGGTTGTTTACTGCAAGGTTGAGCCACCACACTTCTGTCAGGCTGCATATTCTCTCAGGGATTGGCCCACTGAGTGTATTGTTTCCTAAGTCAAGTGTTGACAATGCAAACATTGTCCCAAGCTCTTCTGGGATATCTCCAGTGAAATTGTTTATTGAAATGAGCAGAGTTTCGAGCTTCGATAGCTTTGCGAAAGAGCACGGTATTGCCCCAGAGAATCAGTTCGATCTTAGTTTTAGGTATGTAAGATTTGGAGCTGTCTTAGGTAGCAACTCCAGAATCAGCCTGGAGAATATTTTCCATGGCAGGTCAAGGTGCTTCAATTTGGTGCAATTCAGGATGAAATCAGGAAAACTGTCGACTATGCCCATGCCATGCATGTAAAAGATCTCCAAGGTGGGCATAGGAGAGAACTCTGGGGAGCTTGCTGAGTTCCTTGCCTATGGTGCCAGTGAGGTGGTTGTTGTTGAGCCAGAGGTCAGTGAGGTTAGAGAGGTCTCCAAGCTCCCATGGTATAGACTGGTTGAAGTTATTGAAGCCGAGGTCAAGATATGTTAGTGCTTTCAGTTGGGAGATGCTTGCTGGGATGGCGCCAACTAAGCGACCTTTGAGTAGGCTGAGCTCCATGAGGTGTGGGAATGCAGTGAAGTTGAAGATGTCAAGACAGCCATTGATGCCGGCTTCAAGAAGGTGAAGTTTGATGACATGCCCTGTAGCATTGCACAGGACACCATACCATGAGCAGATGGAATTGGCAGGTGACCACGAGGATATGGAGCTTAAATTTATGCCATCCAGAGTGGATTTCCACCGGAGAAGTGCCACTGGTGTTTGTGCTGGTTGTGTGAGCTGTGCATACGAGGATGAAGGTGTACATAATGAAGAGTTGGTTGGGTAATGCCATGATTGGATGTTGGTGTGGGTATAGTAAGTCCCAAGTGTAATTTATAGAACCAAAATGTAGTCATGGAGCAGTATCTTGAATGATGACTGATGGAGATTGGAGACTTCGACCAGATTTAGAACGGTGCCCTTTGGGAGGAAATTTGGAGGACTTTGACGTGTCTAGAGAATTTTCTGTCTAATGGTCATAAGTCCTAATGGGAAATATGTATTCGTAGAACCTAGCTAGTGATCATTTTCATGTCTGGCGTGAGACTAGCTTTTTTACTTATCATGCTTGCTTTTGCTAGTGTGCGTACTTTTCAGAGTGTTCGCTATGGCAATATTATTCCCTTTCACTTTTTTTCTCCATGCTGGAAATGACTATGACAAGCGTAAGAGGTTTGCTCTTCATGTATTCTCCTTGTAAATTCCTTCCTTAGTATTGAATGTACAGTTCATGCTAGCAGCTGGTCAGTAACATGGACACAGATCAGTTGATGGTGGCCTGAAATTGACATGCAAGGATAAAAGTAAGATCTTATTTTGTTGCCGTTTATTTCTGATTCAATTTGTTTTCAGTTAACTTATAAGATGTATTTTCTTGACTTCTTTCTGGTCAAAAAGAAAAAGAAGAGTCACACATTATCGTCATTGTCATTGATACCTATGAAATCTGTCCATGAAGCATAAAGGCATATTCACTAGTGATGGGCAGCCAAACTTGATCAACTGGACCAAAGTCCTGAGTCCTGGATACTTACTTAAGACTTGGGCTGTCAACAGAATGGCATATACTGATGTGTGAAAGTTGGACTTACTCTAAAGAGATTAAGAAACTGGGTAAAGCGAAGTGTTGAATGGCTATGATTAGTTAAAATGAGAAAGTAAGTGGAGAAATTAAGTAGGGATAGTTATAATTGATTGGGATAAGAAAAAGAGTTATATTTTAAAACAAATTTAAATGTTAAAGGTATCTATATTTCAGAACGTCAAACCGCGCGGCAGCAACGATGGCGGCTGTGAGTTTCCCCCTCCTTCTCCGTTGGCGGTTGCATTTTTATACCACTGGTTGTGTATTTCTATACCTGTAGTCTGCATCACATGTACTCAAATGTCTATAAATTGGACACCATATAACACACTATTTTTTTTTAAAAAATACCATTCTAAATATATTTTTAAATAAACTGTAGAAGAGTGGCGTGCGATCAACCTAAGACTAGCCGCATCAACTTTCTTACCATAGGAGCCTATACCACTAATTCCTAGTGCCCAAAATTATACACAGATGTAATTTCAGTAGAAATTCAGTAATATCATGGATCTCTATATAACTGCCATCCGCCCCTTAATTGTGTGTTAAATGAGACATTCTTATGGATGTCCACATGTGGTGTGGGTGTGATGTGAACGTATAATCGCAAAAATCAAAAATGTGAAAATGCAATGCTACTTTGACACACTAGCCCTCTAAGGTGCTTAGCAAGGTAGCATTTGCTTCTCACACCACCATCAACATAAGCAGCAAAAGGACCAAAAAGAATGGGTTTAAAACTATAATTTTATTTGAAAAATATTTTATAAAAAATCTAGAGAACATTACTGTTTATTTTTTTTGTTGGTCTATGCATCACTCTACTAGCAGCATAGCATCCATTTTCTGAAGAAAGGAAGAAAAAAGGAGCTTCATATATTTCCTCATGAATCCTCTCCTCCAATTACTAAATGATTCCTCTCTATAAACCAGGTTAGTGTGCATTAACCATTGGAAGGCTGCTTGTCTACTAGGAGTACTACTTATCATCCATCATCTCCACTGGTGATACTGTCGCCTCTTTGTTAGGTGAAGCTGATGATGCTCCTAGTGGCGTTTGGTTGAGCCTCTTGCTTATGACAGTATGACACAATATCTACCTACGTCTTAATGCACACAATTTAAGTTGTTCTTTGATGTTGAGCATTTTTTTTTCTTCACGTTTCTTTCTTTTCAAACTAACTTTTACTGTATTTCTTGATTGTGTTGATACTTTGATTGGTTTTTCTCCTCAAGATTTTGGTTTGATGGTGCCAGAAGGGTGAAGGTTTGAAAAAAAGTTGACAATCATGTAGCAAGTCAGATAACAAATAGAGAAAAACATCAATAATACTGTACCACTTCCTGCTGTAACAGTAATAACGTAGAATGCAACAGAGTTCAGACTTCAGATATTGATTAGGCTCTTTGTTTTTCATGAAAAATGAAATAATAAAAATTAAACAATCAAGCAGGAACATGCAAGTTAGACACACAATACTGTGCAGATGTCTTACCATTTTCCCTGATGAACTAGCACATGAACAGTCCCATGACATTGTGTCGCAGCTACCAAGCAGGAAGCTTACATTCTGCACCCTGTAGCTGCAGAACCTTCTTTTCCTGAATTCTGCAACTGAACTTCCATTGCACCTGTTTATTTCAACCATCCAAAGTCTCAGTACCCTGATACTGGATTTTATCAGACAATAATTAAAATCCCAAGATTTGAATATTTTTTACCTAAAACTGGCTAGAAAATTCTACCACTGGCTTTAATTTGGAACCTTGATCCTTGCTACACAATTCGCTGAACCTGTTAGAAGGAAAAAAATATTCCATGCTTGCAATTCAGGTGCTTGGTTAAACTTGCTTTCATGCCGGTAAAGTAGAAACACAATCTCCAATTGTTTGGAGATGCAACAGCTCCACTTTCCTACTCTGTTACTCCTGTCTTGGCTTCAAAGTTCTTTTCTTACCCAAAAAAGATAAGATAAATAAGACCCCATTCAGCCTAACTTGTCCAAGACATTGAGTAGAAGACCAAGAGACCACCCAAAACCACAAAGACAATTTCAAAGATAGATTTATGCACCAGCTGACCTAATGTTTCTGCAATGTGGCACACAGAGAGGAAGGAAGGAAGAAAGCACCTTGCAGCAGAATCTGATACTCTAAAAGTGTTCAAGTAGCATGTCAGCATCATGGAAAGGGATTGCGACTAAGGGACAGTAGGAGGTCACCATCATGGAAAAGGAACTGCAAACTATTCCTAGCAAGTCAAGGTACCAGAAAACAGGAGAAGGCATGCACTGCCAGGCATTGATCATCAAACAAGAGAGAGCAGGGTTTCGGAGACGACGATTTCGACGCCTTCTCTGAAAGCTAAACGGGCAGATATATCGAATTGCAGAATTGAACATTGTATGTAGAACAAGATGTGTCCTGAAAAGAGAGATGAACAGGTGGCATTGCCATGAGGTGTGACTCTGAGAGCATTCAACCACCACCCAGAAAAACATGAACAGAAATCAGTACTTGGGGCACCAATCATCGAGGTACGATCGATTGCGCCTTTTCGACGTTGCACCGACGGATGATATTGGTGTTAATTTAAGGCAGAAGACACTCGGATTCCCCAATGCAAGATTTCAGGTGCAGCTGGGGATGCACGGAGAAGGACGTGTACCTGATAGGACGGTCAGGCTTAATGTTGCTATTGACTGAAAATTAACCTGAAAATGGCTAAAATGTCTGCAATAGGTATCAGATACCCATGCAAGTGCATCAAGAATGTGACATGAAAGAAAAGAACATATCTGCAGCAAAGTGTGAAGCATATGGTAGGGCAGATTTGTATTATATGGTTCATTTGGCAGCAGCATGTGCTTACCACCACAGAGAATGCATTTCAGGTGATTGGATAATATTTGAAACAATTAGGGTCTTGGTAATTGCAATGTGACATTGAGAAAGCATCCGTAAAATTGAAACACTACTGATTAAGTATATATTTATATCCAATTCAAGCAAAGTAAATATCATACCCATGTTAAATTTAAGAGCTACAATATAAATTGACTACTCTGTTATGGTTGAATTAAGCCCTGCAGTGAGATTGGCAGCTAGCAAACAAAGAGGGCCCAGGGTCAACAAACTACAGACAATTTGATTAAAAAAACACTAACCGTAACCAAAAGGCATCACTAACAAGCAACAACATTTAAGCACTTCCATAAACCGGTTTTCCAAAAATATACAGCATTAATAGCAGTAAGTCACTTTTATGAAGGGTCTGAAAAACTAGATTCTGAACAGTTTCTGCACCTCTGCATGTTTAATTAGGTAAATGCTCAAGAACCCGTTGTTCACGTTTACTTGAAGCATTGTAAAGTGGGTAACAGAATATTTTCTATAAGCCAATCATAGATTTAAGAGGCCACTATAAATCATTGAAGGAACATAAGGTTATCCTGAAATTTCTTAAAT
The DNA here is from genome assembly GCA_030770085.1 of Oryza coarctata. Taxonomy (NCBI): domain Eukaryota; kingdom Viridiplantae; phylum Streptophyta; class Magnoliopsida; order Poales; family Poaceae; genus Oryza; species Oryza coarctata. The sequence goes on along the minus strand of CM061485.1, from coordinate 10,349,500 downwards.
GGATATTCTAGTTCTGGTTTCTGAAACAACTGATGATTTGCCTAACTTACTATTCCAGCTGCAAAATACCATCCCACTAAAATCAAATTGCACTTGCATTTGTCATATCAATATGTCTTAGCATCATGAGACATATACAAACAAGATACTAGCAAGTTGGAAACAAGCTGGTAGTAGGATTCAGATTTCAGAATGCATGTAAGAGAAATGACAAAAGAACAGGCTTAATATGGCCTGGAACATCTGAAATAATGCATTAGGAACTACATGAAGCTTTATCATCACCATCCTACCTTCTAATAAAAAAATATTTATTTAATATTTTGTTTCTCACACATAAACCTATAATGCTGTTCGGGACGAATGAATTGTCATTCAAGCCAAATGCATTTTCATTTAATGGGCCAAGTTATTGAGGCAAATATTCTCTGATGGATACTTTCTTGAACAGTTTTGGATTGCCTATCTGAGAAAAATTAAATATTTGAAGGATGCCACCCAAATAGTTTGATACATTGGTAGCACCTAACTAAACCGTAGTGAAGCATCACCTTATGCCATTCAACATCCAAACAAAACAAGAAAGAGTAAAGGGGTGACAACAGTATCAAACAGACATCAAAACATCACCATCAATGGGCGATCGATGAGTATTTCTCACCCACTGAATGCATCCGAGGATATTTTTTATATTCAATGAAAGATAAGCGTCCCTATAATTATCTATTGTGTAAAGAGTAAAGAAGTAATCCATTAAAACATTCTGTGCCTTAGAAGGGACATGAAACCTTTATAACTAAAAATCTTACGCGAGTATCGCAATGAATGACTGAATGAAACTGTTGGAAAAGTATGAACTCTGAAATAATCGGAATACGGAAGTCATAGAGCAACAGTCACATAATCCTGCTTTTCGATGAAACGACAAAAGGCAGCACATTTTCTGAATTTAAAATTCCTTAGATCATATAATGGTAAACAGAAAACTATGACAAAAGGAAACTCGGTAAACAAGAAACAACATTGACATCACCAAAAGTGACACTGAAAGTACTACTCAAGAACCGAGTAATGGTTGACTGCTCGTTCTTCCTTTTCTCAATGGATACTTTGATAATAATTGACATGAAGCCATTGAGATCTTGAATTAGTCCGCATATGCAATTATCGTGATTATACAAAAAGTGCATTCAAAATGTAAGTATAACCAATTTCAGTACAGAATTGATGTGCGTTCTTCATCAGTGTTGCAAATAATTCATGAAAATAATAAACGTTTCCAATGCATGTAGCTCTTTTTATTTACTCTAGATGATGACATTTTTTTAAGACAAGTCAGTTCAGGTCCTTAGTTCAGAAATCTGCAAGACTATAGTCCACGTAGGCAGATGCCCTGACAGTACTTCAGTTTCAGAAAAATAGGAATACGAACAAAATTTTGGCTGAAATATGCCACTTGGCTGGAAATTGGGTTATTTTTTATCTTCCAACATTTTAAGCAAATTAATACTCCTTCCATCCTAAAATATTCTACCTACATTCTCTTATCAACTAATTATAACTTTCACCCAATTAATTTCTTTACCTATTTCCTTCTCTTAACCAATCATAATTTTATTTCATTTAATTCTACCTATTCTCTTAATACCTATACCCAACCCTAAAACTTTTTTTTATTTTAATACAGATGCAGTATTTGAAAACAAAGAACGATTGGAACTTTTCATCTGTACTTTCACAGATGCAGACTCCAGGCGGCTGCCGTTCAAATATCCTGCAATAATTCAAGAAACAGAGGCATTGAAGAGTAAATCCATAGAAAGCTATGCCAGGTCTCGTGCTCATTTGAGGGAAGTCAAGGGTTTAGACTCTGCCTCACATAATATAGATTCATTTTCCAGCTAAACTTACCACAGGTGTGCTTAAATGATTTTGAAGCTTTGCAGGCTTTTCGCACCAAATTATTGTAAAGTTCTTGTGAAATTGAAGTGCGCAAAACATATTTTATCTTACAATACATTGAAAATTTTACAATAGTACCATGTCCGTTGCAAGAGCTCCGACGAAGATCAATCCCTGCAAGTAATCAAGTACAAATAACCAAAGAACTTTGATAAAGATCAATACTCGTAAGCAATCAAGAAGGAGCACTATATGTATCCTGTCTGTGCATTAGATAGATTGGTGTAATTTGTACAGAAATTCCTAAAATAGTGTGTTTATCCCATCCATCAAAATTCGTGGAGAAATTCAAACTTTTCCCATTCTATGCAAGGTATACTTCCTACTACTCTCTCTGTGTTTTTTTTTCCGTTTAGGACATCGATATGGTTTTCTATGCATATGTTTTTCATTGCTTTTTCTAATTATATATTTATAGAAATCACTACAGGTAAATTATATAAAGAATTTTCCAAAACAGATATACTAACATCATTTTTCACATATCAAATCTTAATATTTGTTTTACATCTATTAATTAGTAGTTTAAGATTTCAATATTTATTATTTTTAATGATGGATATCAATCCACCCTCCCCACATGGAAGCCAAACGAGATTCGTACAAAGGTTGCTACCTGTATTAAGTTAACATATCATCTATGGTCGAGACGTATAAGTTCGAGATATTTCTGTATATCTCACTCTGCAGGCTACAAGCACACATATAGAATTATGCATCATCTCTCACTCTGTACTGTAGCCAACAAACATTGCACATATCCGAGGTGACCGACAATTGCCCCTGATCAAGTTGTGTGGGTGCGTGCAGGGGCCATCACCTGAAAGGAAGCTGCAGATTTCGAACCTACATAGTTTTGCAGTTTCATTCCAGATTGCTCTGCCCTGGAAATGACGTGACAAGGACCTAATATCGCCACTGCAGCCGCCTCACGTACACGTACTGCGTTCCGGCATGCGTACTATCTCATCAATTTTCACTGTGGATTGAATTGATGTGAGTAATTTTGTGGGGTCGTCTAATTGAGATGATACCTTTTTCCTTATCTATAGATACTTGCATATTCTAATAGGATATATAGCAAATTAATATTAAAGATGGAGTAATTCTTATCAACCAATAGATATCAACCAAAATTTCTAACCATGACAAAATAATAGGATAAACCTAGGTGGAACTTTACATTAAAAAATATAGAAAACACTTTTTTAAAAAGATAAAACTGTATACTCTCTCCGGTCCTACGTATATGTTGCTTGTTTTTTTCTAAGTAAACTTTTGAAATGTTGATCATGAATAAAATTTAAAAATCTTAGTTTGAAAAATATAAAAATGGTATATGAGATTTTTATACTTCCACGATATTAAAAACTTATTAGATGTTGTATATGTATTGTAATAAAAAATATGATCACAGTCACACCTAAAAATAGAAAAAGTCAAGCAATATATAAAATATAATCATTTTAGGAATTAAAATTTTTACCATAATATATGTATTTTTGGACATTGATTATAATGCACAAAAATCCATATAGTTTTAGAATAGCAATCTAAGCAATTGAAAATTTAAAATTTAGTCATTGAGCCGACTGAAAGATAATATTTTCGCTTAACCTTAGTATTTACTAAATAATCTAAGAATATTTATTGAAGAGATTATATTGGTGACAGGGGAGCATATAGCAGCTATTATGTTGGCCTACGGATTAATCTCAGCCGTCAGATTCTCGGACCGTGGGAGAGGCTGCAGATATAAATCCCAAGAAAGAACGGTCAGGGAAGGAAGGACCTGGAGGAATATAGCGTGGGTCCCCAGTTGGGCATCACACACCGCATACGTACTCGATCTGAGGTGACAAGACAAGCGTACCAGGACGTTGTGAAAGCAGCCAATCACCTTCCAATCTTTTGTTTTACCCAACTATGTACAATGTTTTGGTGCACTAGAATAACCATGAATGCACACACAACTACTCTCTTCGTCGTATAATATAAAAATTACGCCTTTTTATAGAAATTAAAAAATAGCAAAAGAATATGTTATACATAAAAGGTGATAGTTAGAAAAATAAAGTAATAAAAAATTGATTGGTGAAGAATAAACTAATATAAAAGTTGATAGTTGGAAAATAAATTACTGCAACAAGATCATAAAATATCTTATATTATAGAATAAAATTAAAGAACAAACAATCTAAACGGAGAGTAATTAATTGAGATATGCAAACGTACGCACAATGCGATGCACAGGCCCATCGATCACTCACTTGGTTAATTACAGCTCGTGTGTTCCATCCATGTCCTCACAAGCAAACAAAATACAAGAGACAAATTAAATTAAGCATATATGCATAATTAACAGAACCTCAACCTCAGCCATCTGATTTGAGAGATAGACAAAGCTCAGCCGTCGATCCCTTTTCTCTCTCGTCCTCTTGAATCAATCCCTGAAAGGGTGAAGACGATGACACCCAACATTGTGAAGCTCGTTGGGTTTGCCGCATTGAGTTTTTATTTTCTCACTTTTCTGTGATTTTTTATGACTCTGGATGTTGATTTTTTTTTTTGCAAATTTTACAGTTATATATTCCAGATTTGGAAGTTAGTTTTTATTTGTTTCTTACTATTTTCATTTGTTTTTGTAATTCCTAGAATTCAATTTGGTTTCAAGGAAAAGAACTCTCTTAATTTCATGGTTGAAAGTTGTCTAGAAAATTGGTTTTCTCTATACTGAGCTGAACCTTTTTTACAGCTTTTCAATAGTTTATTTTAATTTTTTCCCTGTTTCCTATAAGGAAAGTCGAAGGGACAGAAGTGGACATGAACAAAACGGCTCTGTAGTGATAATTTCTCTCTGTAAGATCATCCATAGGCATGGAGCAATTACCTTATATATTGCAGTAAAAGTCGCCGGTGATATTATTCATGGCATCTTTGTAAAATCCGTCAGCAATGATTCACAGTTCTAACAAAAAAAAAAAACCGCCTTGCATTATTACACAATGAGACAAGCCAGGAGCCAGGAGCTAACACCACCACTGATTTGTCTGTTAGTGCTGTTTTGAGCTGCCTGAGGTCAAGCTTGCATTGAGGATATTTGGTCAAGGGGTCAGGCTCAAGATATGGAGTGGTGCTTATAGAACCATATATTCTTTTGGTGATCTAATTAAGGATAGTAGTTCATTCTAATTTATTTTTTCTCTTGTAGATGTCTACTCCTGCTTTATTTTTAAGATGTTATCTTAACTATGATGTATGTGGTTAAACCTCAAAATCGTAACTCACTAATATATATAAAAAATATTGATACTTGATATGTAAAATATGATATAATTAGATTTATCACAAAAAATACTTTCATGTAATTATATATTTAGTAAGTCTTTAAAATATATGATTCAAAATAAATAAAATTTATAAAACATTTGCATTTTAGTAGATCCTTTCTTTGTTATTTTAGTTGGAACCAAGAGTAGAGATTGCTTAGATCCATTTGTTCTTTCATGTGGTTTCCATTCTATTGCTCTTATAGTTTTAAATAAAGAGAGAATTAATGCAGGTGGTTTTGATTGAATTATAGCTTAGTAGTATTTTTTTTGTGGGGAAGCTTATTAGTAGTTAATTAATTTACTACTATTAATTGCAACCAAGCTAGATCTATGTTAATCAAGGGTCAACTCATTTCATCATCCTCCCTGAGCACTCTCCTCCATGCGTGCCCCCACCAATAGCAGAGCGCCACTATTAGAGTAACAATAACTGAAGGTTGTAACAACAGAATCGTGTCTTCTAGGGCCTACCTTTCCAATTGAGACTACATTCTGACCCATCGGTATGACATTTTTCACCAAATTTCGATTACATTTTGGTCGAATTTTTCTGTTTTAAATTTAAATTCTTGAAAACCATTCGAAATTTCAGTCAGAATATACTTTTGTCCTGCATTGAAGCTTTGAAATTTCATGGTTTTTGATCGGTTTTTCTCGAAAACGTAAAATTAACATTTGGTTCATGAAAAAAAATTAAGGTAATTAATGGTTGGGAACCACTTGTGTTGACCTCTAGCTCATGTTTCAGAGTTACCCTACAACTTAACATGAGAAAATTCTAGCATATTTCAGTGTAGCAAGTTGGTCACACATCAATGTTTTTTTAATAAATAAAGTTATACATCAATGTGATATATTTTCTAACTCATATGTGATCTTTATGGTGTTACTGAGCAATTGCCTAATAATATATAATCAAAACCACACAAATTTAAGCACACATGCTGTGTACATATGTGTTGGTAACCATAAACTAGTGGTCATGATCGGAGGCACAGCGGAATGCCAGTATGGTGCATGGCCTCAGGACAATGCCTTTTTTCCATGAAGAATGGAAAATTATTCCTGTATTGCAGTACATCCATCCATCCATTCGCCCCGGCCCATCCCACGGATCAAAGTTGGCCACTGTGCAAACGCCGTTGACGTCTTACCAGCTTCTCTCTTTCTCAAGCTAGCCTCAACCCTATTACCATTTAATTAGCTCTTAATTCGAGAGAGATGAGTAGTTAATTACTGAGACGAGTAATTAATGTACGTACATTAATTGAGCTTGTCTACCTATATATGAAGGCACCCTTCCCCTTTGAACATTCTTCTTCTTCTCTCATTTCTCTTGCAACTTCTTCTTCTGCCTCTCTCTCCCATGGTGGCGTCGGCCGCGGCGCGGCGTAACGCCACAAGAGAGGGGTAGGCATGAGAGGATGGTGACGTTGCTCCGGCAGCACCGCCACGCCCATGGGCCGGCCGCCGTTGACGTTCGCCTCCTCCTCCATAGAAGCAGTAGCCAACAGCCGCCGTCGTCGTCGTCGTTGTCGTGGTGGTGTTGTCGCCGGTGTAGCGACTACCTGAGATCCATGGCACAGGACCCCTCGCATCCCCACCACCGGCAGAGCAAGGACACCGCCGCCCCACCGCCACAGCAGCAGCAGCAACCCGAGCAACCTGAGCTAACGGCGCAGCAGCAGACGTCGCCGCTGCCGCCTCCACCGCGCGACGTCTTACAGGAGCCCAGCCAAAGTAGCAGCAGCAGCGGCGGCACCGACGCAGGCCTGAGCCTGCAGCTTGGGCTCGGCCCATCCCCGGGCTCGCCATCGTCGTCGCGCCGGAAACGGCCAAGAACCGACCATGACGCCGCAGGCCCCTCGACGTCGTCCCGCCCGGCCGCCGCCCATCCGCAGCTACCGGAGCTTCAGCTGTCGGTCCATCCAGCTGGGCCTTCGTCCTCGTTCCCGGCAGGGTCGGCGTCGGTGGGGGCAGTGGTGGCAGCGGCGCCGCCGCCGCCGGCGCACGAGGCCGGCACGTGGTTCGTGCTCCGGGCGGCGCAGAACCAGTGAGTAGCACGCCACGCCATGGCATCCATGCATCCGTCGATCGATGCGTCGGTTAGGCAATGTGGGTGGTTAGTTCATGCGGTTGCCGTTGATCCATGCAGGAGGAGGGAGCCGCCATTGCCGCAGATACCCAGGAGCTTCTTGAGGGTTAGGTTAGCTTCTACTAATTAAGTCTCATCAAACTAGACTCTCCTCTATCCCCTGCGGCATCTCTAAATCTCTAATTGGAATTAATGAATTGATTAGTTGTATTTGAGTTTTAGTTTATTTACTTTTATAGTTTTGTTTTGTTTCTTGTTGGTGATGGATTATATATAGTTTGATGAAGCCACATTGACCTGGTGTTGTGTGCATGTGTGTTTTGGTGGTCAATTAGAGATGGGAGGATGACAGTTAGAGTAGTGATGAGGTACCTGGTTAAGAAGCTGGGTCTTGAGGATGATTCACAGGTATGTCATGCATGCCTAGCTCCCTCCTTTTTTCTTCTGTTTTACTGTCTTTACTTTGCCTTTATATTTTTTCCCATATTTGTTCTCTGTGAATTGAGTTAGTTTACTGTTTTCAATTCGTCGCGAGTTTCATAACGAGAGTTTTCTTTGTTAGTTTAGTAGTCCCCACACTGCGTCATGGCTCTGGGTGAAACACAGTTTTAGTTAGCCACTGAGCTATTTGTACATACGAAATTTCGCATCATTGGGCCCAACACGAGTAGAATACACCGCTCTTTCTTTGTGAGACTGTCGATGCAAAATTCCATAACTGAAGTACATTAATTTTGTTTTTGTTTGGAAAAATACAATAATTTGTATTCTTGGGGAGAAATACATTAATTTTTTTGTTGGTATACACAATAATAATTATCCCCGGGATGCAAAAAATTTATCTTTCTGATATCAATATAAACAGATATAGTCAACTGAGTAAAAAAACATATATCGACTAGAGAACAAGTTTCTAGGACAAATGGCGTGCACAAATAAGAACAGGTTATGGAAGGCGGTTTTGCTACTACTAATAACCTATTGTCAAGCAGCCACTTAATTACATGCCTATCTATTTAGTTAGTGCATGCATCTGGAATTGAGTGGCTTTTTAATTACCTTGGCGTTTGCTGCTAGATGATGATGAATTATATTGCAGAGCCATAATATTGGTAGGTGAAAGGAGCTTTACAGCTACGGACAGTAGTTTGGATGTCGGGATTCCAATAGGTCTTTGTTGTGACAAATGGTGTAGGTGAGGGGTGTCCGTCCAAGTGTTAAATCATGGTGACCTCCATGATTAAGGGGCTACCTCCTCTCTCTCTTTCTCTCTCTCACACTCTGCGTGCTTTTGTTGCCGCTTAAGGTTCCATTTCTTAATTAGCCTCGGTTTCTTAATTAGGGAGCTGATCCCTTTAGTCAATTAGTTGTCTCAAAGCCATCTGTACTATATCTTGATTGTTTTACAGTCTATGGTTGTGATGGTTGTTGGCAGCTTTTTGGGCTGGGAAAAACCCTAAAAGTTTTATCACATATATGTTGTCCATACAACATGGCAAGTTTAACTTTTCACAGTTTTGTTTTGCCTGAAATGGACTGAACAAAGAAGCCAAACACATATCTAAAGTCTTGTCTCCCATGATTCTGATGGCCATAACTGGGGCCTTGGTGATCAATGGAAAAGCAAATGCTTTTTTTACTGCACTCTGATGTGCGTAGACTCGGTAAAAACAACCTATAGATTTCCAAATTAATTCATAAGTTCAAATTTAAGATCATATTTAAAGTTATAAAATTGCACAAAATTCTGTTAAAATATTCTTCTCATCTAAACATAAACCTATATAAATGAGCACACACCTACAACTCATTTGGAATAGGACAGGGCGCGGTGCCTATATATAATTTGCGAGAAACTATGAAAAGTGTGTAAGGGGTATTGAGTTTACTTGAAGATATTACTGTCCCAAAAAAGGCCACGTCTCACCTAATGCAATGAAAGTCATTCACCATCCTATATACCACAATGTATGCTTTTGTTTGTGGCATATATATGCCTCCCTAATAAGCTAGCTGACTGGGAAACTTGATAGATAGTAGCTTTGCTAGCTAGTAGCCACATTGAAGCCAGAGAGATCAAGACATCTGAACAAAATGGCCTCTCAACCCAACCGGGCGTGTGGACCTCATGTCATTGTATATATATTGCCTCTAATCTAGATGTAAATCGATGTAGCAACATATATTTTGTGTTGCTAGCTAGTGGGCTTGGCTGTGTGTGTAGGAAAGTAGGAATTCTAACCTGTTTGTAGCTAGCCATACATGCTACTATAGTAAACCTCTTGATAGATAGTAGGCCCTTGGTTAGGAAGTAGAAATTCTAAACAATTTTTTGATATTGTTCAATTTTCTATACACGTCTAAAAAACGATGTCCTTAATTTCGAAACTCACAAGTATTTATAAATTATGTAAAATTATGTTAATTTGCCATAGTATTTTTTTACCGTCTTACGGATGTACCATGCCCATATGGCAACACATCTTTTTTTTATTAATTTATGATACCTTAGCCATAAACATGTACCCGGCAGATACCACAAATATTTATGCTATAGAAATCCTCTACTGGCACAATAACTTCATAATTTTAAGAAATATTTTATTCAGTGGTAAATGAAAATCCCATCACATTGAATATAAAATTATACTTAAATATTCGCTTATAGTACTAGGTTTTTGGTCAAATTAAATATAAGTCGGTTTAAAGATAGCACTATTCACTGCATACAAGTAGTATGGATGCATATTGTCGGCGCTGCATGATAGGTGGTTGCTGCATGAGGGAAGACACTGCAACGCATCACTTCAACAAAACAACAACTTGATGCCAATTGCAAAAAAGCAAAACTAAATGTCGCATATACTAGATCGACATGGAGTTCGACCAGAAGTATTAGTTTGCTATACATATTTCTCAATCTTTTTGAACAGGAAACTAACTAGCTAGCCTTTCAGTTATAATCTCCTGAAAAACAAAAAAAAAGTAAAGAAAAAGAAAATTCGACTTACGAGTACTCGATCGGCCTAGTATTTAAAGGACAATATAATATATCAAGAAAAAACATCATATATATTCAGCTCACATGTATATAGTAAGTTATATAATATAGTTCAATTGGGCCATTATTATAGCGCTTGACGAATCTTTACAGCAAGTGCTATATATCTGATTCCAAATCCAAAGAGAGATAATGATTCCTTAGCCCTACATTGAACTGTCCTTTACCTTTTTCTGCTTCGTACATACACCTTTTTAATTGTACAATGGGTCATATTAATTGCTTGATTATTCAATCCTTTTTGTATAGGAAAAAAAGATGTACTGCAATATTTCTGAATAATCCTGAAATCTATTCACTAATCATTTCAACACAATTATAGATGCTATATTTTCTTTCGCACGCACACTCAATTCATAAAATCATTTATGTTGCTGGACCAAGTATGACACTCGTCGAATACTCTTTTCATTTGCCAATGTTGTCATAGCTACCTCTAGCATACAGCCCCAAATACACACTGGCCACACATACTACGCGCTAAATGTAAGCTTAATAAATGTGTTGTAGTAGACATATATGTTTTTTCCTATTAATTGAAAATGATATACATTAATTCCACACAATAAATCTTCTCTGACAACTTCAAAATGATTGTAATGGGAATGGATAACAAAAACTTACACTGTCTGCCACCACCACTGGAAGAAAATAATGAACAGTTTCAATAAAATGTACACCTGATATATATAAATATAGAGAGAGGCTTCATGTGGTAGGGGACAGAAAATTCTATATAAATAAAACCATCCTTTCAAATTTTTGTTAGAGTATTTATAAAACCGTGCCCCAACCCCCAAAAAGCCTAACTATATTAATTTTATACTAATTTAACATTTTTTTGTTCTAATATATTGACAACACTAACTCCTCCCTAGCTAGCTAGCCTCCAAAAACGCTACATATATAAAACATCACTATTTTTTTCTGAAAGGGATACTGCTTGCCATTTTTGTTTTGTTTTAGCTTGTGCATACTAACACATTAAAAAAATAATTAAATGTCAAAAACACTACTTTCTCCTAAATTGTATTGATTGCTATATTGTTCATTCGTTATCCTGCTTGTCACATACACTTTCAAAAATGCTCTCTACATATATTTATCTATCTAGAGCGGTAGTTGAGCCATGCATGTATGGACACTTTGTTTAATGTTTGGGCATCTTCTAGTGGGTGGCCATTCATCTTTGCCCTCTCATCTTTTTTCCCTCTCCTTTCCATCTTTCCTACTTTCTTTTTGTTAGACACTGGCCATGGCTTTTGATGGATTATACATATTCTGCATATTAAACAAGCTAGGCATTTCCGTTTCATACTCCGTACCTTCTTTTTCAAACTTTACGAGATTACGTATTCTATTAAGGAGGAGGAAAGTTCAAAGTACAAAGGAAAGTAGAGCCAAATTAAGGGGCACAGGTGGGTGTGTACGGGTGGTGCATGTGCATATTTTAGTGATATATGCGCGTATGTATATTCTGTATAATAAAAAAAGATATTGTATCAAATATCATTAGACATTGTAAAAAATGCAATTAGCTGAGTTATTAGTACGACTAGCTCATCACGTGCTTCAAGTGAGTTATGGGTATAAAAAACATTTCTAGCCTAATCTAAAGTTAGAACGTGTATTAAAAATGGTATAGATGGCTTATAATTTTTATTCAATACCTCAATTACAGCAAGCCTTTCATCCGATTTAATTTTATGCAGTTGTGCCCAAAACTAAATTTTATTTGTTCGTCTAAGGCCTTGCACTCAATAATCTACTTTTGCAAACTATATATGAAGTTAAGTAAGATAAATTTTAGCAACAATAAAATAGAATAAGTAGCTCTTAACTTTACTAAAGTAGACTCCTATTATGTGAAACCCTAAAAAGATTAGGAGGATAATTGTACTAAAATTAAGGTCACTTGTCTTAATAACTAAAATAACTCTGTTTATGGATTTTTATTTATTTATTTGTATAGAATCATATTAGTTATATATGTTACTGAAGGCGGATAACCTATCTCTGCTGCAAAACTTCATACCAGTAAGATTAATTACATAAGACTAGATTCTACTACAGCACAATTTCATCCGACTAATATACAAGCCTTGTGAGTTGGCGTAATCAAGGGCATATATATACGTTGGTACATTCTTGTGAACAAGTAAGCCACAACAGGGCCAAACGAAGGGGACGTCCGAGCTTTATATGCTGTTAACTATCACTGCGCTAAGCTAGCTACCTACGTACTATGCCCCAGATCACGACTAGATAGATTTCTGGCAACGTCTATAAACTATTTATGATTTTTTTAAAACCTACTTCCTCCTAAAATATAATAATTTCTAGCATACAAAATTTATTTTAAAATATAATAACTTCTACACCTATATTCTCTTTTAAAACAATCATAAACTTTCACCACTAAAGTTTCTTACTGCTTCATATTTTTATCCGAGCACAATCATCTCCTATTTTATTTCATCAACTTCTTTAATATATGTGCCCAGTTTTAAAACTTGATGAAATGAGTTTATTATTAACACACGTATATTATTTAAAAAAATCCTAATATATATAAATAATAGTTAATAAATATGCTAATATTAATTAAGTAGTTGACAAAAGTTAGAGAAGTTTTGAAGGGGTATACATTCGACTAACTAATAGGAGTAATTAACAATACCAGTTATATGTTGTTATTACTATTAATCTATAGCTATCTGTCCTTTCTTAGGTTGATGCACGTTAACGTGTTCTTGGAATCATGCATGCGTGCGTGAGTGGTACAACCTAAGCTAGCTACCTGCTTACTTAAAAGAGAAGAACAAAATGCCAGAAATTCGGTTGTGGCTACGCCATTTTTGTAGTGGGTTTGGCGGAAACGATCGCTTACTGAGTACGTGCATCATCACGGGATCATGCATCTTCTTATTCTTAATTAATTAAGACAGCTCGTTGTAACCACTAAATATAATTTCTCCCCGACCGAGAAGATTAAATATTTGTTAATTAAAGGTGTTTTGACTTCAAAGAATATAAAATACATAAACACATACGACAAATTAGGATCCATGAAGATAAGGAAGAGGATTAACTTATGACACATGCATGCACCTTTAACCAATTCAAAATAGCTGCATTTGAAAGCTACTCTAGCTGGCCGTTTGATACAGTTCTTTCAAATTTGAATGGCATTTTTTAAAATTTAGTTCTGTTTAAGTAGTCCAAGAGCAGAGTAAAAGCCCCTATCACAAAGACAAGCATGTTTATTCTAGAGACTGGGATTATGCTACTTTGTCCATCCAAAGTCACTTCACATGATCAGATAAAACTAATTGTCACCTTGTGTTCATGCATGGATTTTTTTCTCCTCTCCTCCCCCCCGCCCCCCCCCCCCCCCCGGCGAGCTACTAATATAATATAAGAGATTATTTTTGTTATTACTACTAGATATAAGAGAGCTACTAATATAAGTAGCTATTAATTATTTGCATATCTAATTACCATCACCCAAGCACATGTGGGTAAATAAAATTCTGACGAGGATTTTGATTGAGGGAGGATTTAATTTTGAGAGTGGCTAAGTAAAAGAAAAATAAAACAGGTGTGGATATTAACTAAGAAATTATTGAATATACAAGATTGAGTAGTCCTAACTACATATTTAGACCGAATAGTACATACTAGCAATTAAAGAGGTGCTAGATAGGGTAAACTAACTAACCCAACTTGATTAGATCTTAGTTAGGTCGACCGTTGAGTTAGAAGAAAATTTGGTCGTCAGTTAACTAGAAAGTACACTGAATTCCCATACTAGACAGCATCAGCATAGCAATCGACGGGTGATGAATCATGAATGGTACTAAATTCCAAGTACCAACTACTATCACATACTAAGTTTATGCGGCCTGGTTTCTGCTAGGGCTGTCAAAAAAGCTTGGCTAGTTCTAGACTTGATCCAATCTCGACTTTGACCTCTAAACGAACAGAGATCGAGCATATGACAAATTAAGTTCACGAATGTATCGAATTCTCAAGCTCGATTTGATCATATATATATGCAAGGCCATCCACAGAGTAGCCCAACATAATTTTGCCAAACATGCTGACACAATTTTCCGAATGAACCAAAATTTATTGTATCCATGAAAAATTTCTTCGTTAAAATATTCTTGTAAATTAATGTTCCAAAGAAGGTAATTATATATAAAAACTTGATTAGTAGTAATGGCTTTCATAGAAATAATTACTACGACGAGGACGACGGAGGTTTAATGCTATTATCATGGGTTGCGAGGTTAGATAGCACACCATTCTAGCACTTTTCGTCACTACAGATCCAAGGGCTACAAACAGCACAGCTAGGCCGTTGACGAGAATAATATAGTCATTACATGTAGGTTCCATTACCTGAAAATATTTATGTAATGCTCCATTTCAAAAATTGCATTTGTTTTACATCTTTTAAATACTATCTTAAATCTTTTAAATACTAACTATCTTAAGTATATATCTTCTTTCCCCCAAAAAATATATCTTAAGTATCTTGTATGTATGGACCGGTAAGAAGCTGCTTAAATTGAGAAGAAAATATAGACATATCTTCTCTAACCACACTTGTTAATTATAAATGAACGCATCGTTTGGCTGCCTTGTGTCTATGACTAGCTCGTGGCATGATTAAATTTAGCTTTATTACATGCCTTCAATTTTTATGAAACTTCCAAATTTAAGAAGCTATTATTCCTCGTCGTAGTGTTGATTTAATTAATTATTAGTAAAAAGACAGTGTCTTATATAGAACTAACTTAATTTTCAGTTAATTAGGGGAAGCATATTATGCCATTTTTTCTCCTACGTTTCAAATAATTTGTGATCATTTATTTCCCATCAACTTTGACATATCCTTGGACGTGCTAGCTGGTCCTCCTGACACATCAAGCTAGCTATAGTACACCGCGATACGCTGTTCACCAATCACAGCCTCGATTGATCACAGGATCCACAGCAATAGCTTGACGAAGAAATTAACTATTTATTAGTACCATAATTATGGTGCACTATTATTATTTTGATGCTACTAACAGTGTGTTAGCGAAGAACCATCGCGAGTCTCATTCTCCTTAATTACGTAACGATGAGATATCGTTGTTGTACTAGTATATTCCCCACCGACACAGCTGCTGCTGCTTCATGCCTCTCATTGGTGACACTGCATGGGGCAGCGACCATATAGCAAATTAAGCTAGCTAGATACAGCTAGGACTGAACAACTAACAATTGTCTTAGGAAAACAAATATAATTAACACCTACAATTTATAAGGATTTATAGCATTGGATATTTTAGAGTAAAATGATTTTTTTATATGCATTGTATTCTTCTCTTAATTAAGAGAGTGCATGATGCATGCACGTGTTCAATGTACATCACACTCACAATTATGTATGCTTATACTTAGAATTATCGGAGACAGCAGAAGTGATGTTTTAATTCTTGTGTTATTTTAGTATGGCTAGTAATTTACTATTAGTCTTCGTATATATGAGTGTGTTAGTAGAGGTATTACGGATGTGTGGGTGTATAATAAAAAAATGTTGAATACATAAAATATCTAGGCGAGCGCAAATACCCGCTTTTTTTAAGCATGCATAAGTATGTCTAGGACCTAAACATCTTACAGTCTGTGCACCCTGCAAAACTGTTAGCCGCTTGCTAGGCACAAGCCGGCCACAGCCACCCAATACTTTGTGTGCTTACTGTGTGCAAATTATCTTACGGACAACCGTTCCAAAATACGACTGTATAAACTAGCCCTAAAAGCCTATTAACAGTTTTATGTGGCTTTTATACTGTTGTCTCATAAAAGCAACTAACCGAATTTTTTCGTGCTTGTGCACAGTTAGATTGACTTTATTTCAAAATAATCTCTTTTTTTTCTAACTAACATGCTAGTTTCTAAATCCTCGAAGCAAAAGTACGTAGGCTCCTTTTAACCTTCTCTTAATTTTAATATAATAGGCATATAATTAGGTCCCAGCCAAAGGGCAATGGTTGCATAGGAATTTTCTTAATTATATTTATATTGTAATGTACGCATGCATGTCGATAAAAACATAGTACTTCATTTTCTCGTTTTGAAGACACGTCATCGACCTAAATTAGAGCTAACTAAACGGTACTCTAGTGAGTGCCTCTACAAATTTTCTTTTTTTTCCCAAAAGGTTAGTTTTTTTTGGTATTATATATTAGCAAGCATTAATTCAGCTATCTGAAGGCTTTACAGTAAACGTTGACAGATTTATAATTGTGGGAACAGTCCTCAAAAGATACACCTTTTACATGTTACGTTGATCAATCGGTTAAAAAGGGTACATAATTTTTCAAACTCTTTAATTCTATTCCATTGAACATTTTTTAATAATAGAATTTATTCTGGTCTTTGCTGTAAAAAATTATAAAATTATTACAGAGGTTATAAGTTAAACAACTACAAATTATAAAACCATAAAAATTATATCTTGATTAAAAAAACCAGCCTAAAGACAGAAATATTACCTATTGCTAAACTTCCATATGATTGGCGAAAATCTATATATAATCGTTGTTTTTTGCAGCAACTTATATGTAGTTTATAATACAAAAGTACGTCTAAAAGTATGTATGTGTATATGTATAAAATACTTATGTCTATACAACACAGTTGGGCGAGTAGTTGAGTTGTCAGCTTGCATGCAAAATTTTAGTGCTTGCCGGCTTCCATTCAACTCTGCACGTTCATTGTATACATGTATATATCTACGTGTATTGGTCGACCACTACTAAAAGCACCTTTCTGCAGGCATGCCAACCATGCATGCATTTATAACTGTATACTAACATCTCTTTATTAGTTTAGTTCATCATCATTATAGCTGATGAAAATATATCTATTATTGGTTCCACCTTGTACGGTGCTCTAACGTTCACTCTCGATGACTTTATATATACGTGCATGTAGGTGGTGTGGTACTGCTGCAATGCACCTTACCTAATTCAATTTGAAAAGGTAAGAAAGGCTATATATATACAATTACAGCCGATCAATCATTATTTGAAGTATTTTAAAATAAAACGGAATACATTGCTGTGAAATACTGATCTCATGGATTAATTTATACAGTACTTTTTAGTCACTAAAATATTTTATAAGATGCTTATGCATGTGTAGTACATAAACACGATTCTATTGTGTCACGCTTGTTTATGGCTTTTTATTTAGTTTTTGGAGGCAAATTAACCTTAATTAAGAAACCATGAAACCACAGAAAGTATGGCATGTATATATACCAGGGAACATTGAAGGAAACAACAACAGTACAAAAACAAAATCTAAAGAGCACCACTAGATGAGTTGTTTTAGTTGCTTAAGGATGTGTTTAATTCTATTAGATAATACTAATACCCCAGGAAAATAATATTTATACATCAATATTTCAATGATAGGGACATAAATATGTACAAGTGAGAGAGACAAGTAGTATCTACTCCAGGCACTAGTACTCCCATATCTTTCCTAAACATAGGTGTTTTGCAAAACCTCTTTAAAGAAAAATGTGTAGCCCATAAAAACCGTACCGTATCTGTCACCAGCGTCCAGTAACATGCAACTCGCAGCTTCCATAAGGTTGTCGGTGAAGAGCTAATCTCACTGAGTTTAAGTACGGCATGTGTCTTAATCTGGATGCAATTTGTTCCTCCTAATTAAGCGCCGCACCATGCATTCTGGTGGCAACCCAAAAACCGAAATTTGATTTGCGTTTTGTTTAGAAAACTTTTTATCGCCCAACTTTGTATGAAATTCATGATTCTTAAGCGTGCACTTAGTTACTAGGTGAAACTTTGAAACTAGGTTTAGGGCGTGTGACACGTTTACTAGGTGACAGCAACATCATTTGCCAAAGATATTGTAGTATAAACAGCTAGGATTAGGTGGGTGGGCTCCGGCCTCCTAACAAACATTTCTATCATCACGACAGTGCCCTTCCTGGGCACTAGTACTAACCATCTCTTAATTTGTGCATTCTATATTTTGCACTTTTTTGGCCCTTTTCCAACCTCAAAGTAAACAAACAAGCCCTTTGATGCATTGTATATGTGGACTTTGTTATCAGTAATAAAATGTACTAGCTGGAGTATTATGAACTACAGGATCTATAAATTCAGGACTTGACCATTTGTGTCTAGATTCAAGCATTCAACCCTGTATTGCTCTAGTGTGCATGCACCAACTAGTTTACCCAAAACTTTTAAATTCACGGTAAAATGAAGGCATCATATATACTTTAACAATACAAAAAAAATAAGTTTAATACATGTGTGCCCACTCATCTGCCCCTGTTAAACTTTTCTTACTCTTGCGCCCTCCCCTCCCCCCTCTCCTCTCGTTGGCTTGCCTTGCCCTGCCCTGCCCTGGCTCTGTCTGGCTATATCCATGAATCAATAGAGGGCATCATCCACATTGAGATGTTTGAAAAGCTTAGGACTATATGTTTCTGAAGAAAAATAAGTTGGCAAATTATACTGGGATTACAAAATAATTTGTATACTTATCTGAATTAAGTTTCCTACTTTACCTATTGCTCTGAGAGTCTGAGTCGAAGGAACCATGGTACAACAATGAATTAGTTGTTCCAAAGTGCACATATATTGCGCTGTGAAATTATTTCAATAATCATTACCAGTAATTCCTTCAATGAAAAATTAGATAGCCTAGATGCTGCCAAGCATGAAAAACAGAGCACCATGAACCATCAGCGTTTATTTCACCATAACATGGAAAAGGAAAATGCTGTTTCAAACTAGAAATTTAGCAGAGTACGCATTTCAGTCTTTTGCTTGATATATTATTACTGGTTGTACACATTTTCTTGCTTCAGCAATAAACAGTGGCAGCAGTGGCAACGAAGTTTGCAGTACAAGTGCATTGATATAAATGTATATGTGGATTGATATGCAGTTAGAGATTACCTGTCGAGGGCAGCGCCTTCCCCCGGAGATGACACTGCAACACGTCCGTGACACCATCTGGCGCACCCCGCCGGCAGAGGCTGCAGCGGTTTTGCCGGCCCCCGGCTCGCTAAGCACGAACCAGATCATGATGTTGAATTATGGCAGGAGCTAGCACCTGGAGAACGGGACACCGACAGACACAGCAAAATTTTTACTGTAATTAATTAGTTTTCACAGCCCACGGGCACTGATTTCTCCCCCCTTTTCCCCTCCCCTAACATCTAAACCTCACCACACAATTAATGAGAAAGAATAGCATTACACCAAGGATACTAGATTATAGATAACACCCAAATGTAAGTGTACTTCAAAAACCCCAAGAAATAATTCTTTCATATTTATTTAACTCCAAGATATTATTTTTGTTACAATTACATTGCTCCATATGGAATTCCACTTACCTTTCTCCAAATATTTGGAAATGAAGCAAGTCCAGAATGTCGTATGCCCATTTAAGCAGTTAATAGAATTTCAGAGCCTGAGAAGAGTAAAATAGGAAGGTATAAGATCCAGCCTAACTACAATGTCAGGACTTTGTGTATCTTAACACAGAAATTTTTGGTACAAAAGATTGAAAAAAATAGAGATGATGACCTAATGATGTCGCAATGTAGCACAATGGAAGTGCCATGAAGCAGCATCCTAGTGTTCAGGTAGCATGTCAGGATCAATGAAAGAGAGTGCAAACGGGCAGTACGAAGTCAGCATCAAAGACAAGGAAGTGCAAACGACTACTCACAAGTCAAGATACAAACGAGAAGAATGCAAACACGCATAGATCAGGGTATATATGACAGCTACAGAGAGGTCAAAAATATAATAAACAAAATGTAACAATGCAAAACAGTTAGTTAATGGATGGAGATCCATAAAATTAAACTTTTTCCAATTAGGAAAAACACCATTTACTCCCTTAAACTGTTTTGCCGGAGCACTTAACCTCCAAAACTATTTTCAGTTCACTCTACACACTAAACTATTAAAAATGACTCAATTTACTTACTCTCTAATGATATTTCCATTTTTTTCTGTTTCTCTTTATACAAGTTTATTATATATGGCACTATCAAATTTTCACTTAAAACATGTTTTCCATAATGATATATGAAAAAATAAAATTATATTAGGGAGCAGAGTGAGTCTTTTTTAGCAATTCAGAGGGTAAATTGAGTAAAAAATAGTTAAGGGGTTAAGTGCTAATATTTCAAGGAGGTAAAACGAGCTTTTTCTAACAAATAACTAATTGGAGCATTAAGTTGCAGTCAACATACGTTAGAACAGAACATAGTTTAAAAAAAAACAAATAGCAGTAGGCAGTAGGCACTCCTCAATACAGAGGTCTCACTGACACAGGATGCAAAAATATACTATGACGTAGTACTTACTGACTGTAGTTAACCTAGTTCAGAAACTTTAATGTAGCATGCCAGGAATGAGTAAGACAAAGTTGAGGCTGGTGGGCTAGGTCCCCTTTAACAGAAGACAAAGCACCAATACCAGTGAGTAACACCTGCTACAGTGCTCACCGACAGTTAATGAAAAGAAAATGATGAAATAACTGATAAAAAATGAAATTTTAATTTGATTGGCCAGTACGAGTTAAAAGTAACTTGGCAGTACCAGCAAGATACTTCCATCCAAGTAGCTTTCACTACAAGAATAAAAAATAAATAAATACCGTAAGAATATCATAAGAACCTGAAAAGCAGATTGATTTGACAGCACATCTGCATGGCTCGTGACATCTTGAAAGGGAAGAAAATGACACAGCCAATTCAGTTATGCAATTATATATACTATGCAACTTCAAATCTGAAAAAATAAAAGGAAGAAATGTTTAATTCATGATGATTGCTTAGTTAATATATTTGCAATTATGATAATAAAAAGTAAAGAGACCATCCCAGGTAAACTAAGATAGCATAAAAAAGATGGGTCTGACACTAGTGCAGAATCAGTATCCCTGAAAGAACAGGTTCATCTGTATTCAAAGAAAAGAAAATGATCTTACAAGGGGCTGTGATGAACTAATGATTTCATAGCACTTTTTGACCACCACCTGAATGACTGGCACAAGTATAGCACAATATAGGCACACTGATATGCCCTTCAGTAATTATGTGGTGTTGCAATTAATATGCTATAAAACTTCCTGAGGCATCACAAGCGGAAGTGACTTCAAATGATACATTAACATACTAACATAAGGTGGCCCATTAGGTTAAACTATCAATCCACTTTTGGCACTGTCTTTTCATATACGCCACAACTAGTGCCATGTACAAAATAAATAAGTCAGAAGGTAATTGGATTAATTAGTATATTAAAAGGTCCACATAATGCTAGGGGCGTGTGAGGACAACTTAGTAGTAAAATAGTTTATAAACCAACATTTGCATAGACTCCCCTTACACATGTCAAGAAAGTTGAAGTGCATAGCCCCCTGCATCATATCAGGAGAAGGCCCATCCAATGTTCTACATGTCATATCTCAAAGAAAATGCTTGTTTTATCTGCATGCAAATATTTATGTTTCATCAAATATTTATGCCTTTATCTGTTGTTATTAAATCGAGCCTACATATGGTGCACAACTAAATCTAAGGCAGATTGCAAGTTTAAACAAAACATTGGAGTATCAAGCATCAAACAAGCCATGTTTTCTTCAGACCGCCAAAAAGGATTAATAATAGAAGAATGGCATTCAGCGAGAAACCCTCTACAAGAAATATCTCTAGAAAAATATTGATACCATCTAGGACGCTGCTATTGATTCCATTCCCAACAACAAAAATGAGAATCTAGATAAATACCATTGTTTTTACAGTTTCGTACAAGGGTATGCTATATTTAGTCCCAGAATCACTTGCAATTCGTGCTAAAATTTAGTGCCATCTCACCATATATCCAAGACATCTAGGATCCCTTCTGAGCATCCGTATAAACCCTTTTGAGTAAATGGTGCTATCTAAAGTTCCCACCATTTTACCCTATGAGATAGCATTGGCAGAAACTTCCATCTCTATGTCATTTTCCATTTCACCTATACAACCTTGCAAAAAAATATAAACCATCCATGTGACATCCCAGCTCAAATTAGATGAACTCATTAAGGCCTATAAGGGGTAAATGTGTTAGAGGGTGTGAATTGGTACCAACTTGCCAGTTAATACCAATATATAAGGACAAGGGTGTGAAAGAAATAGTCCATTAGCTAAACCCTTCTACTCTAAGCGATAACGAGAGCATAACTGGGATTAATGTGTGGTAGTTCATGCAACATGCAGGCAAACCTAAGCCAGCTTGGACCATGAGGCAGTACAATAAGCTGCAAATTCAAAATAATTAGTTTGGATTGTCAGCCCCTTCTACTCTGTACACTCACCTAGAATGAACACTCTCTCTAGGCCAGATTTCCTGAATAAATTGCACATTATGCAAAGACTAGAAAGGTACATTTCATTGGCTCCATGTAACTGATTTAGAATTTCTTGATCTCAAACCTGATGTTATGCTAGAAGGCACAACTTGCTAGGAATGAAACGAAAATGAGTACAGAAACACTGATTTTAGTTCTTTCATTAGACATCAAGATATTTTTGTCATAAATTTAACATGAATAAAGCTAGATATAACAATAAAACACATTGAAATACTTGTTTAAGATATGACCCTTTGTTAAGGACTAACTTAGAGCAACTAGTCTAAACAAGTTTGAACAGTCGCCAGCAAGGCAACAACATTACTTGAGCTTTTGCATTATCAGTTCTAGAATCCAACATTAGCTACAAAGTAGGTACTTTCAGTACCCTGCAGGCATGTTTGGCTTATGGGATTGGGAAATTATATCCCATCCTTCAGGCGGTAAGTTTGAATCTTAGCCATCTATTCTTCCCACTCCATTTCATCTCAATCCTTCATTTATTTCCATTTTTCAATCCCACCCCTCATAACCCATTATCCAAACATGCTCCCTCCGTTTCATATTATGAAACGTTTTGACTTTTTTTAAAATCAATTTTTTAAAAAAGTTTAACTAAATTTATAGAAAAATGTAACAATATTTTTAACAATAAAACAAATATATTTAATGTTCTATTTAATACAACTCATTTTGTGTTGTAGATGTTGCTATATTTTTCTAAAAACTTGATCAAACTTAAAAAAATTTAACTTTAGAAAAAAAATGAAAACATCTTATAATATGGAAGCGTAGTATCAGATCTACATATGCCACAGTTTAGGCAGTTGTGGGCAAAAGGATGGTAAGAGGATCCATAACACGTCTAAAAATGCACAAAATTTAGCTATTTGAGGAATGTTTTGCAAACTGTCTGACATAATCCATGTATTTTAGTTCTAAGGAAAACTTTGGTACCAGTGAATTATTCATTTCCCTTTCATATGTATTTTCCCATTCTTTTCCAGCAAATGACATGTTGCTATACTGCTCAACTTGAAAAAATAGTAGTAATTTTGTCAATGTTAATGTAATAGCTGTTCAAAGAAATATTCTATGATGCGCAGCTGCGGAGACATTTTCTGACTTACAAATAAAATTAATGCTAGTTGTGCAAAATATTCTTGGCCTCATGGTTCAATCCATTAAAACTTTCTACTTGGAACAATTACAAATGGTATGATTCACAACTCAGCCTAAATCAGATAATAAGAAAACCATGCACGAAAAGATCAGAAAAATACCAATCAATACCAAATAGAAGTTAAACAGCATCACACAGGAACACGAATCTCAAAAGTGCACAATGTACTGGAGGTTGATCGATGAAGTTGCTGCCAGTGTACCAAAGCATATATAGATCTCGAGTTTTCAAAATCATAATGACGTGCTTTAAGTTCTTCCTTGTAGTTGAAGATTTCAAACAAGTGAAGCAAGAACATGCAAGAGTTTCCATTTGTTCTGGAGAATTCAATTACTTTGATTTCAGTTATGGAAGATGGATTACCTCTCAAATTGGTTAACCAATTGGTCTCATCTTCTTGTTGTGCAAAAAGAAAAGAAATTGAGCATAAACAGCTTCATTTACAGTATGAAAAGACAAAATAACTACTGAGAGTGCTGAATGTTTGTTCTTTGTCATTAACAATTTAAGACTCCTGTTAAGAACATAAGCATGTAAAACAGATGCAGCAAGAACATGGGAGGCAATAGCCTGGAATCTCTAACTGGGATTGGTGTCTTCTTACTGGAAAATGTAACAAACACAGAGAAGTCCAAAAAACTCAAAAAAAATACATTGTGACCTTCAAACGAGCAAAACTTGCAATAAAAATGAGATAATGATTGACCAGAAAGAAAGCCAATCCAGTGAACTGTTACTATAAGCTACATGGGCCGTGGACAAAGAAGTAAAGCCTTACCAATAAGAGTTAAGGAAATGAGGAAGAATTCAATATTGAACTGACTAGCCATGCACCCATGTGGCTTACATCGGAACTTCTCTGAACATCTGTAGGTTTAATTCCAAAGCAACAAGATTTCAGGCATTGGCATCTCAATGTCACATAAACTTGACTTCTGTCATTCAATGATTAAGAAAGCCACAACTGGTTAACATAGTCAAAGATGGTCCTTTGCAATGATCTTAGTCATCGGACTCCTTGACAACAGTACTTTCCAACACCAAGAGGAATCCGAGCACACTAAGCAAATTTACCCAGTAGAAAACACATTGAACATGATCTCAATACAATCTAAATTGGAACCAGCAAACCTGTAAGTACACAACTACACACTATAATCAATATTGCCACAAAGACAAACCAACTTGTGATAAACAATGCTGAATGTAACCTTTGTACACATTTTATATGTGATTATAACCTATAAGAAGAACCAAACTGCATAGAAAAATGCCAAAATGTACTTGGAATGCATATTTCAATATGAATTAACATGCAGGATTGTTGCAGTTGCAGCTAATCCGATCAATTGCAAACAACAAAACATTAAATAAACACCACATAGAACAAAACATTAAACAAACAACGCAGAGAACAAAACATATATGCACATTACCAAGCAGAATCATGTTATTCCGCTAATACCAAAGCATGTGGCTACTTCATCTAATCCAATTACCATACATCTCCAAACACTTCCAAAGCATTAGAGTAACCATTCCCATCTCATCTTTCCATATTCACAAGTCGTACCACTTCACCGAAAGAAAGCATTTGACAACATTAAAACAAGACAGTTAGCATTTCCATTTCACCTTTTTCATATGTACACACTAGTGACACTACGATGGCACACGCTACCATTCCACAGCAGGGAAGTGATGGTCAAACCTTCCTTCCTTCCCATTTTTTTTACACTTGTTACACCTCCTAAGCTATGTGATACAGGTGACACCCACGCATCCTAAGTTTCCGACGAAGTTAGGTCCGAACTAACTAAGCTAGGCATCCAGCACAGGACGACCAGAACGTTTTCACCTCCGTGGCGGCCGTGGCGGCGGCGGAGGCGGAGGAGGAGGCAGCCTCTGGATGGCGCAGTAGAGCTTGCGGCGCGCCCCGACGGCGCCGATGCCCATGTCGCGGAGGTCGTCCATGGTGAGGCAGGGCAGCACCTCCCCGTCCACCTCGTGGGCCTCGAACGCCGCCGCGTACCGCCCCATCCCGATCCCCCACAGCCACTCCCCCACGTCCAACACTTCCCCCGCCTCTTCCCCCTCCTCCTCCTCCTCCTCCTCCGCATCCGCCGCCGCCGCCTCCAGAGACCTCGGCTTGCGGGGGAACGCCGCGACGAGGACGAGGTCGTCCAAGTCGGGGGACGCGGGGCTGGGGGGGTTCCCGTTCTCCACCTCCTCCTCCTCCTCCTCCGCCTTGGGTTTCGCCGAGGTGGGGTGGTGGTTCCGGAGGTGGAGGGGTTTGTGGGAGCGGGAGGCGGGGGTGATGGGAATGCGGCGAGGGTGGGGGAGGTGGGAGGGGAGGGGGATGGAGCCGGCGAGGCGAACGCTGGGGCGGCGCTGGCGCTTGCCGCCGGGGTCGGGCGGCGGCGAGTCGGAGGGGAGGCGGCGGTGGTGGGGCCCCGCGGCGGAGTCGGCCATGGAATGGAATGTTGGGGAAACGGGGACAGGTGGAGGGTTTCGTGACTTCGTGTCGTCTTGTGCTGTTGCCTCCCCTCCCCTTCCACGGCCACCGTCTTGCTACCGCCACAAGCCACAAGCAGCTTTGCACAGTTGCAATTGCCAAACACGAAAAATTTATTACACAGTAGGGCGTATTAGTGTAAAAAGTTCACATGTATTCTATAAAATTTTATAAATACCCGTAAATTTAAAAAGTTTTAAAAAATACTTAAATATTGATAATCAGACAAAAAGTGTTTAGAGAACTAGTGTGATAATTTTACTAGAAGGAAAAAGAATATATACCATACAGTAATATAAATAGTTAGTATTATACTTAAACTTGTTTCCGCTGTAGCACCAATAAGAAAAGACAAGAAAAATACTAGCGCGACAGGAAATCATTCGATGCCATTTATTGTCACTTGAATAGGAGCTTGTGAGCAAGTTTCATAGAGGACATACACATAGGAGGTAGCAAGCATAGCAGCCTCTTCATCTCTGCACCTCGTTGAGATAGAGCTAGTTATACCTCTATAACAGATAATGTTTTTATGGTTAGGCTTAAGAAACTTACTGTCACTAATCTAAAGTTTAAGTTGACATCACTGATGGAGCTACTCTCCTCATCACCTGCCACCGGTGGTGTCAGCTCCAACAGAAGGTGGCGAACTGAAATGTAGAAATTCAGACTTCAACTGAAATGGAATAAAACTTAGCAAAGTAAACATGAAGATTTCACATTATTATGTTGACCACACGGAGCATGCTACACTGACATCTACGGTTATTTCCAGGCAAATTTCTACTTGCCATTGTTCTCCTCAGTTTCCAGCTCATATCGGCGCTTGAACTTGGCAATCTGCCCAAGGCTTTGAGCCATCTGGTGCCTCGCTCTCATGTGATGCACTTTGCCAGTATGGCTGATCTTGGTCATCATGATGTTCATCAGCCTGCCACTCTGAGTCACATATGAAATCCACTGCATCTGAGGATGCAGTCCCTTATATTTGCGACCTAATGGATACAAGTAGATGCATCAGGGAACAAGAACAAGCATTGAGTGACAAACCAAATCAAAGCAGTGATTTCCTTTGTTTACATTTACAGAATCAAATCAGGATAATTTTGCTCTGTAAATAACAATGGATTGTTTCTAGGTCAATGCTCAACAAACTACACTGCAAAAATAACAAACAGCAGAATTCCATGCTAGCTTTTGACTAGTAGTAATGAACATGAAACTGGGTGATATTACCAGAAGAAACCAGCCTATTGTAAGTCCAAAGCAAGCATTACAAACAACACCATCTCAATTTGTGTAAACAGTTATTGTGTAGACAGTGGCACGAGCTAGCATATATCAAACAAGATCAGTAACACACTAGCACATGACACAGATTTTCGGACAAAATCATTGTTTTCCTTGTGAAGTGCCCTCATAGGAAAGAAATTGTCATCGAATGAAGATGTTCAAGAATTTTTTTTCTTCACCATTTATGGCCCCCTCCTTTCACATAATCAAATTGAGCAAATAAGTGCAAAAGCAAATATATGATATAATAAACAAGATGATGATGGTAAGTTGGTAAACCATTCAGTTACATGGTCAATGCAATTAAAATATTACTAACTCTCGGATTTGTCAGTCATATGATACCTGTTTAATGCAACATCTGCTCACATACCTCATTAGCTAAAGAAAGTTATGTAAAAGAAGTGGGTTACTACTCAGAATTCTCG
Source organism: Oryza coarctata (assembly GCA_030770085.1). Lineage (NCBI taxonomy): Eukaryota > Viridiplantae > Streptophyta > Magnoliopsida > Poales > Poaceae > Oryza > Oryza coarctata. The sequence goes on along the minus strand of CM061485.1, from coordinate 10,321,163 downwards.
ATTAAATAAGGACCAACTGAAAAAATCAAGCCTATACCACAGGACGGTGCTGGGCCTAGCTCTTATAGATGGACAATAAGTAAAGAAAATTATGAACATTTATATTAGATTCATGTTATTCAGACAAGTTGATAGCTTCAAATGGGGAAAAAGAACACAATGCGAAGTGAATGACCATCATATGAATTGAGAATATAAAGTTATGAACAGATATATGTGACTGAGAATAGATATTTTTCCAGTATTTTTTACGTCACATTGTGGTATCACACAATATTTATAACTGAATGGAAACTTCATTCTGACATATCAAGTAAAGTAGCAACTGAGCAGTGAGCGCAATGTACCAATTCGCCTAACATATTCCCCTCCCCGAAATGCCTATGTAGTTTGTTAGGACGTTTGCACGTGGGCTAAAAACTCAATTGATGTAATATAGAACAGCGCAGAGCTTCGTGCAGTTGAGGATATCATTTCTAAATCACATAAAGCTTTTTTACTCCAGCTATTTTATACTAAAGAACACGGGAGAATAACCTATCTTACTTATTTAATCATTTCGCGGACTGAAAAACATAACTTGTTGACAAGAGCGCCCAAGAAAATATCTACACCTTCTAGTACAATAGATCAGGTTCTTTCTATGTCTCAGAATTGTGATGTTGCCGCTGCACCATATCGAACATTTCAACTGTGCCAGAATCAGACCTAAACCATGCATTTGACACCCAAAACGCATCAAAGCATACAAGAAATCAGAAATCCAGCCAAGCCCCGCGTATCTCGCACCACCACCATCCTCTCTACCCAAGGCTGATACTCTTCCACCGACCGGCAACGGAGCTCGTAATTTTCCACCAGCTGATTTGGGTTGGGACAGATCGAGCTCGAGTGGGGTGGGTGGGAATGGAGAAGAAAGGCCGCGCTTTTGTGGGGGCACTGACCTTTCCGTTGCTTCGCGGAGGAGACGGCGTGGCCGCTGGGGTCCCCCGGAGAGACGCTTCGCCGCTCGCGGCCGCCGCCCGCGCTGCTGCCGTCGAGGAGAGGAGGGCAAGTCGGTTCTGGTGAGGGGAGGGGCTTTGGGCCAGCGGGATCAGGCATTTTTTTGGGCCTATATTTGTGTGGGGCGAGCCCACGGCCCAAGACTGACGGAATGGAGGTCCAGGTCGCACAAAAAAGGCCACGGTTTCATTTGGGGGCCTTTGGATCCGATTCCGAGGTAGGAATGGAATTCTCTCTTTATTACGACATTTCTACTCTTCCACGTCATCGAGGGTCTATTGGCAATAAATGGTGTGGCACGATTGGATAGAAACTGATGTCGCAAAAGCTATACTTACTCTCCCAATGTGCGAAATTTGAATACTCCCTATTCTCATAAATATTTAACGCGGATTATTTGTCTTATTTAAAAAATTTATATAAGATTTATTTATTTTGTTACATGAGTTAAATTTTTATATATTTATATTATTTTTTTAAATAAAACGAATGGTCCAGTTTTATTGTGAAAATCAACTGCGTCAGAGGGAATACTTGAATTTAGAATATATTTAATGAGAGTAGATTTGCTAGGAGGAAGTACCACTCTCGCAAATAGAGTATAAATATAATGAAGAGTAATGAGGTTATTTTATTTATTTCTGTGTTTAAAAGGACATTTCTACCAAAACTATAACAGACTTAGATTTAGAATCAGAGTAATTTCTTACTCATTGTTTGTCTTCTCTAATCTGGCTTTTCTATTGACTTGTCATCATTCTTGTTTCCTGTGGTCAATTAATTTGCTCATATTCTTCTTGTGCTGTAATTTTTTCTAGACATTGATGAGTGTATGGACCCAAAAGCTTACTCATGCTATGGAATATGTGAGAATACGATTGGGAGTTTTCAATGCCATTTGCATTGTCGAACCGAGGGGGAGGGGTCCCTCCATAAAAGGGGGCTGTATTAACATCAAGCATTCTGTTTTAGGTATCAATATACTGTATCATATATTGGTAACTTCTGTATGTTCTTGATCCAAATTCTTGAATTCTATCCTTTATGATTTTTCAGGTTTAACCATTGGATTAGGAGTTAGTAGTGGTGTAAGTATTTATTGATTATGGCACTTGTTGAAGCTACATAAGGTGAAAAGGACGAGAGAGATATTTTTCAAGTATAATCATGGGCTGCTACTACCACAACAATTGATGTCACAGAATGCAAATATTGCTGAAAGAATGATCTTGACCTTACGGGAGCTAGAGAAAGCAACAGTTTTGATTTGATAAAAACTCAAGAAGTTGTCGGTGTAGGACATGGCATTGTATACATACGAATTTTAGACATTTATGTTGTTGCCATTAAGAAATGAAGGATTGTAGTGCAGAGAGAAATAGATGATTTTATAAACAAAGTTGTAATTCTGAAATGTGATGAAGTTGTTTTGAGACAAAAGTCCCAATGTTAACCGAATAAAGATTGCACTTAAAAGCCTTGGCCTATCTATACTCATTCACTACAACACCAATATTCCATAGATATATAAGGCATCTAACATACTTCTGAATGATAATATTGCTACTTTCTTTTTTCTTTGTATAGTGCTCTTTTATAAACAAAGTGTGAAAATGCCATGACTTTTCATGTTAGAAACATAGCTTCACTATTAAAAGAAGTGACTGGGCCAACGCCACCGCTCGCTATACACTTGATCTGCTCCGTCTTATCAGTAATAAATAACCTGATAGATGTCCTTCATATGAATTGTGAATATAAAACACAAACGAAAGCAAGAATAGAACTTTTTCCCAATCTTATTCCTATTGCTGAATGGATATTTCATTCAGACATAACGAGTAAACTAGGGGTCATTAAGCAGTTTCATCAATTCTAACATATCAGGCATGTCGGTCAATATTAAGGGCTCCATCAATTGTAAGGGTCTGTTTGGTCCTGGCCAATCCTAGTTTTACCGCCATTGCCAAAACTTCAATATGATCAGTTGTTGCTAAATTTTTCGGCAAGAGACTAAGATTTAATATTTATTGCTATCAAGGGGACGCCAAAGGAGTGATTCGGTAATACCCCTACTCATTTATTATACAAAACAAATAGTTGACACATTTTTCTTATTGGCATCAATTATTTAGTGTGGCTGAGTTAGCCTCAAACCAAGGAATTAATAATTTTGGTTCAGCTCGATTGCTTGTCCAACCGAACACATAAACTTTGTCACTATATATTAATATATTAATAAAGATTGTCACACTTATCTAAATTAATATTATTAAATTCTTAGGCATAGTATGTTAAGTATAAAAAAATATTAAGTTATTGATATGTGAAACCTAGATTATTGAAAAGAGAATATTGTTATAATTATTGCTACAATCAAATCGCTGTTAAGTTCAAATTTATTTAACAAACTGTGATAAAATTCTAGTTGACAGTCTTGAGCGGGCCTATAGGATCATGAATAATACCCATATGCTTTAGAAAGTAGCGTAAAAATGTTGTTGTCTGATTGATTAGCATGTGTTTCACACATTTGAAGCTTTCTTCCGTGCGTCGTGACACATAGACACCGGCCGACGATCCGGACGCCTCCAGAAAGAAAAGTTGTTCAGATGGCAGGGAGCAATGCAAAACCTGACAACTCAGTCTTCACAAAAGGAAAGAAATTAGAAATAGAAAAAAAAAAGAGAAAAGGAGTGGACACACGTTGTCGCCTCGGCTAAGCTTCCGGTGTCCACGTAGGCCCCGCCCACTTGGATTGGTAATTAGATGCCGCGCCTCGAAGGTTCTTGCTCGCGAAGAAACTACTCGCTCCAGGCACCCCGCTTAATTAATTCCTCCGGCCATGGACAAAATAATCCTTTCTTCGTGTTTAGTGGTAAAATACTTTTGGCTTTTTGTGTCCCGCAATATATCGTGTATATGCATAATATATGTCAAAAAATTCACTTGATAGATACACTTAAGCAGTGATATAGATTTGTGGAAAAAAAATCCTAAACCTTAGTAGCACACGCTCAATGTTATTATTAGTCCCTAAGCCAGTAAACTGATTTTATTGGGCAAAAGTTTGAAAGTAAATTTCTGATTATTACATATACTTTAACAAAAATAAAACTACTGATTAAGATATTGCATACAAACTATATGTTTAACATTTAACATCAAATTTATCATAAAATTATGGTTCTAGCCATTATGTCATGAAACTATATATTTATTATTGGTTTTATCACCAAACTACACCATTAAAGTTTGTTTACACAAAAAAAAGCTACATATTTTATGCCTCCATTAGGATAACAATAAAGCATGTTATAATAAATGATATGATAGAGTTATTCTTTTATGATAACAATGGCTTAGATCATTATTTTATGTAAATTTAATCTTAAATTAAATACATAGCTTTTATGATAACAATGACTTAATTTTTTAGTTATGCGATAGTTTTATAAAAAAAGCCTGTTGTTCTACAAAATTTACTCAAAATTTAAATTGCTAGCAGTGTAGCAAAAGAAATTCTAAATATAAGTTTAGTTTAAAACGCTAATTTAAATTAATAGGGGCTTCGGCAGATAAACTTGTAAGGAAACCAGAATCCTGTCGTTGGGTCGCCGTAGCAATTAACTCACCTAATCCAATAATCCTAGGCTCCTCACCCACGCTATAAAACCCATCACCCCTCTCATCCACCTCCGATCATTTCATCTCGTGCTTTCCAATCTCACATTTCCAAATCATTCCAGCAGCATCCATCCCTCTCTCGATCTCTTCTTCTTCCTCTCGACTCTCGTACGCAGCCAGCTACGCGCTCAACCATGGAGGGCAAGGACGGCAAGGACGCCACCCCCGCCGAGGCTGCTCCGTCCGCGGAGCCTCAGGCGACGACGGCGGGGAGCGCGCAGCAGCGGCAGCCGGAGGCGGCTGCGAAGTGGGGCACGAGGCAGATGGGCCCGCCGGCGGCGCCAGGGGCGCACCCGGAGAACCAGCAGGCGGCGCAATGGACGTCGGCGAGGGGCGACCAGGAGCTCCCGCCCTACGTCATCATGGGCGAGGCCGCCGCGCCGCCGCGAGGGCAGAGGGGGGACAGCCCAATGGAACACATCCTCGACTTCTTCAACACATGGAGCCGCAAGGCCGAGGAGCTCGCCTCCAACATTTGGCTCAATTGTAAGTCATAAAGCTTCAATCTTGGATTCAAAGTTTCAATTTTGAGTCTGATTTAGCAAAAAAAAACTAGAATTTTTTTGTTCTAATTTAGTAACCTAGTAGATGTGATTCAGTTAAATTCGACATGAATTTGTTGTGTTTTATGAGACTCTGTATCTTGCCGGAGCAGAGCCTCTGCTTCAGCCTTCAGATCAACGGTGCCACGTGTCACTTGACGAACAACACGTGGCAGTTTAGATATTGGAGCAAAATTTAAGTTTTGAGTCTTAATTTTTTAAAAAAAATCTTAATTTTTGATCTCTTTTACGGGGAAAAATGGCAATTAGAAAACAAGCAACCAATGCTTCTTGCTGGAGCAGGGTTACCCTCTGATATGCCACGTGTCAAGAACCAACGCTTTAAGCCTTTGACCAACAACACGTGGCTGTAAACAACCCGATTTGCTTGCTGACGTGTCACGTTCTTGTTGCTCTCGCAGTGAAGACGGCACCGTCGATGTCGGACGCGGCGATGGGGAAGCTGAGCCTGAGCGCGAAGGCGCTCATCGAGGGCGGCTTCGACAAGCTGTACAGGCAGACCTTCGCCGCCGGCGCCGACGAGCGCCTCAAGAAGACGTTCGCCTGCTACCTCTCGACGGCGACGGGCCCTGTAGCCGGCACGCTCTACCTGACCGACCGCAACGTCGCCTTCTGCAGCGACCGGCCGCTCTCCTTCACGGCGCCCTCTGGCCAGACGGCGTGGAGCTACTACAAGGTGATGATCCCGCTCGGGAAGGTCGCCGCCGTCGAGCCGGTGACGATGAAGGAGAACCCGCCGGAGAAGTACGTGGACGTCGTGACGGTGGACTCCCACGACTTCTGGTTCATGGGGTTCGTCAGCTACGACAAAGCCGTGCACAACCTCGTCCAGGCCGTCTCCTCCCCTACTGCCGCTGTTCCCCCTGCCGGCGGCGGCGCAGCAGCAGCAGCCGGCAAGTGATAATCCCACGATAAGCTTTGTGTTTGGCTCGTACAGTGTTGTTGTTTATATTAGTTGTACGTTTGATGTGTTATGTATGGTTTGGAGTGGCGATACACATTTTGGAGTTGTTGGCATGTACATAATCTGTTTTTTTAGATAATATGTACATCATCTGTTACAATATGTTAATTAATCGAGGTCGCTATGTATATGTAATGTGACGAACATTATACGTTTTTCGTGTTCTACATTTTTGCTTTAAGAACTTTTACGGTGTTTGCAAGGGCATATAGAGGTATTACGAGGTGATATAATATTGGCCGTTGTGAAATAGAATTATCATAACTAATAGTAGTAAAATTATGGTAATTTTGTCTTGTGTGAATACCTTCATGGATCAAAAATCAAAGCAGTACAGATCAATTAATCTACCCATGAGTCCTATTAGGACATGGCACAGAAGGTTTTTTTTTTCTCCGCATCTGTTCCCTCTGTTGTTTCTCTAGGTTTGAACGCTGGAAAGGAGGCATGATCGATAGAGAGGTGTTGTCTGGATGAAGGTTTGAACAGGAGAGAAGATCTCATCGACGCCTAGGCGCCCGGAAGGGTGTACAGTAAGATCCCTTTTGCTTATTTACGTAGTTTACGTAGGTCTCATATCATTCGTATTTATGTGGAGAAGTCACTGAATTGGGAACAGTTGTCTTCTCGTCCTCTTACTTTTTTTCTAGGGTTTGATCGAAGGTACACTCAGAAGGAGGCATTCTGGAGGGAGAAGCACCAGTTTCTGAGGCAAGGGCGTGTTTAAACATAAGCGCATAGGGTAAGATATTGTTTATAATTTACGTGGTGTTCTTAGAAACATCATGTAAATATACACAAAATCACACAAATAACATCAATACTTAGAACAAAATATAAATCTACAGAAAACCATGTAAATAACATCAATAGCTCTCAAACAACTTAAATCATATCGATGCGGTAGCAATATACTTTTATAGACTTTTCTACCCTTTAGCAAATTTATTATTTTACTCTTTCTAGTATATCTTTCATTGAGAAGTGTTGGATTTTTACCCTTTTTAAATGCAAACACCTTAAAAGTTCTCTTTTGCTAAAATTAAAATTATTTTTTGCAAACCAGACCTGCATCATCAACACGCACTTCACGCCAGCAGCTTTGTCAATGTTTGATGCCCAATGAACAAGCCTCCTAGTCCTAGGACTTGACTTGGCGAGTATTGTTAGGTTCCTCGGCTTTCTCTAGTCTCCTTTGAGCTAGTCATCTATGTATCCTCCGTGCTTATAAAACTTAGGTCATGTCCAATAAAAAGAATCTATGTTTTATCATTACCAAAAGAGTGAGATTCTATAAGTTAGATTATATGAGTTACAGTCAACAAACACAAGTTTTATAAAATACCATTGTACAAATGTTTTTCTTCTGTTTTTCCACCAATGTTAATCTTCCGTCAACTACACTCCATTGACCCACATAAATGGTCCATTGTACCACTAGAACACATGAAGCATTGCCTAAGCTGAGATAAACTTTCTAGGGGTAAATAGACTTTCTATGATGTGCTAACAGATTTGATTTGATGAAAGGATGACGACAGTATATCATAAAACGTGTGTTTATTCACTTTATTGATAGCAATTTGTGGAATCAATGGTATGTAAGTAGCAAAATGTATTATTTCTTAAAATAAAATTTGATTTGATGGACCAACAAACTTGTAGTTGACTGTGCCACCGGTCTTAGGTTTTTTCCAGTCCAAATGGTTGGTTGGTTTGGCCTTCTTTTTACGACTTAGTTTGATATTTTCAATTATGGTTTGCAGATTAGCTGCTCTTTTTTCAAGCTTATGTGACAATGCATAATGAATGAGCTACATTTAGAGCTTGCCTAGATCTTATGGTTTAGCTGAAGTGGTATGCTGTTACTTTGCCTCCAAAACAATTTATATTGAATCTATAAATTCTCATATTATTTAAATGGCAATGTGGATGTTGAGGTACTAAATATGGATACCCCTCAAATATGTAAATATAGTCATATATGGAAATCCCACATATACCACATCCAACACAATTGTGCATCTATGAAAAGAATACAATCTCGACAAGAGTCCTAATAGGACATTATCACCTAACATGACAAGATATTGAAGACTTACTCCTTAGCCAAGTCCTCCCAACTTGGACCAAGAAATCCAAGATCTCACTAAGCCAAGTCAATGACCACAACCAAGATCATCACAAACACCAAGCTTGAGGATTCCGCGAAGACAGTTGCTTAGATCTAGACTAGAGCTTGCCATCCATATATTATACTATATACATCTAAATACATATAGAAACTTATCAGGATGTAGGGCCATTACCCTAAGGCAGCCCTGAACCTATAAAATTTGTCTCTGTGCACATACAGGCTTACAAATCCTTGCCTTTAGACAAACGACCATGGGGATATATGATATTATTGTTAGAACATTAATCGAATATAGTGGGTTCCACATGCACGTTGAGTAGTATAGTTGTAATTTTCTAGAATTTACTTGATATAAAATGGGTGAGGAATGGGAAAGAGACATGCAAAATTATAGTTCCATTATGATTATACATCATGGAATTACTGTTATGTTTAAAATTCATAGCCAATGGTGTGTCCTCAAATCACTTTTTTTTTCATATATGGAACTCCTAGTTTCCATTGATAACAACAAACAGAACACATAATAAATGCCACAATTTAGTTGAAGCCAAATTTGCCTAATCTATGCAGCCTGTAGGCCCTTCATATAAGCACCTTGCGCTATTTTCACCAAAAATAGGTGTAATGGTGTAATAAATGCTCAGTCTTCACATCAAAGGGTACGATTTTGCTATCTTCATTGACTAATGATCAGACATGATAGATGGCAATAATTCACTACCATTGGAGGGGTTAAAAGAACCTTTCATCGCTAAAACACTCTCACTGAATAAAATGTTAGTTGCCTTCTGTGATAAGTTGGTAAATATATTAGTTGGGAAATAACCCATGGCTGTTGGAGCATTGTTGAAGCTATAGTGTATCACCAATCCTCGGTAGACCTGTCCTGCCTTTTTTGTTAATGCAAATTGATTTTATGTATGTTAGTTTTCACAAGCTAGCATTCATGAATAATATTTACATATGCCTAACAATATAGGCCTTGTATGATATATTTAAATATTTACCCTGAACACTTTAATTGTAATATTTTGTCGTGATCCATTAACATGAGATACAGGATTTATGATATCACCAAGAACTGTTTTGGATCCATGAAAGAGTTCAAAACCTGGACAATTCATGTCATAGCACCCTGTAGTTTGGTATGAGTCCCTCTGTTTAATACATAGAGAAAATGGTAACATCCCACACATGTCTGAGAGCCCACATATATAACTTTGAGCTACAAATTAAAAAAAATCATACTGTTCAATAAGTGAAGAAGTGGGTGCGTGAATCACCAATATTTCATGACAAACCTAGAAAGAAACACAATATAGTTAATGCTAAAAGTGAACAAAATGTAAACACTAAGATTGAAAATAAAGGAAAACTGGTGATGCGAAGGATAACTTCTTACCTGCCATCCAATTCTAATTGCATTCTCTTGTAAGTCATTTTCACCTCTATTAATGATCCATATTGACGATATGATTCTTTGGACTTAACTAATCTCAAATCCATACACATCCATTGTAGCAACAATCCCAAAGTAGCTCCCCTCATGTCTCATATAGGGCATGCTGTAAAACAAGCAAAGAGTAAAAAAAAACTCATGTAACAGAACTTCTATTAGGAAAAAAATAAAACACAATGGGTGAACATCCTTATGTAAGATTTTATAGCATCACTAACTTTTGATTCCAAATCATTTCCAAACCTTGTCAGGAGATGAAAAGGCATTTTTAATATGAAAGTAAGCAAACTACTCTTATTCACTGGCATTTGGTTAATTTTCATCATAAACCGCAAATGGTAGAAACTTTAGAAAATGAGGTCATAGAACTTATCGTACATAGATAGATGGATAGATAGATAGATGGATTGATTGATTGATTGATTGATTGATTGATAGATAGATAGATAGGGACTCCATCCCTTTAAAATAGGGAGAAAATTGAACTAAAGTCATCACCTACCCAAAGTTATTGGAGCATATACACAAAAACAAATTGAAATTGCCAATTTGACCTCCTCTACCATCTAAAGGAAATAAGTTTGCAGTCATGCTCATGTCAAAACTAAAATGAGCAAAGTTTATAATGGCAAATTATAAGTAAGGTAATAGAGCCTACCATATTCACATATTGTTTGTCAGGTGAAATCCTCCACCCTGTATTTGATGGACAACAAAATGATATAACATGATATAGATAACAATAGATAATTCTAGCCTATGCGTAAATATCTTAAGATGCGGGAGCATTTTTGGCTTCGTACAAAACTTCTTTATATAGATATAATTATAAGAGATCTTTATTAATGGAAATAAAGAGCAAATCTATATAATAAATGTGCATATCAACTTGTGCTTTGTTTTGCAATTTTTTCCCTCTCCATGAGCCAGTCATGCCAGACTGTACAATAGTGAGAAAATCTATATAATAAATGTGCATATCAATTATAATAAGAGTCATAATATCCATGAAAAATTAATTAATTAATTAAGTTATTATCCTAATAAATCCAATAATCATATTTATACCAAACATGCAATGTCTTAGATCATTGGCCACTAATGTAAATTCACATTACTACTTTGCCATTAATTTTCTTTCCTTCTACCTAGTAGAATTGATGGCATGTCAATAGCAAAATGTAGTATTTCTCAAAATGAAAATAGATTTGATGGACCAACAAACTTTCGGCCGGTTGTGTTCCTAATCTTGTTTTTGTTTTGTCCAAAGGTGGGTTAGTTTGGCCTTCTTTTTACAACTTTGTTCACTCTTTTCAATTATGGTTTTCATTTAGAACTTGGGTTGATCATATGGTTTAATTGAAGTGGTATGCATATTATTTTGCCACCAAAACAGTTCATGTTGAATCTATATATACTCATATTATTAGAATAGCAATGTGGTTGTCGGGTACTAAATATGAATACCCCTCAAGTATGTAAGTATAGTCATATATTGAAACCCCACATATACCATGTCTGATATGATTGTGCGTATATACAAAGAATACAATCTCTACAAGAGTCCTAATAGGACAAGATCACTTAACATGACAAGATATTAAAGACCTACTCCTTGGCCAAGTCCTCCAAACTTGAACCAAGAAATTTAAGATATGACTAAACCAAGTTGACAACCATAACTAATCGTCACAAACATCTAGCTTGAGGATTCCACCAAGATAGTTAGTTAGGTCTAGACTAGAGCCTGCCATAATCATATATTATACTCTATACATCCAAATACATATAGAAACTTATCAGGACATATGGTCATTACCCTTAGGCAACCCCGAGCCCATAAATCTTGTCCCTGTATGCACATATTATTGCCTTTAGATAGACGACCACAGGTTTACATGATATTATTGGCAAAATATTAATCAACGATAGTGGGTTCCACGTGCACGCTGACTAGTATAGCTGTAATTTTCTATAATTTACATGGTATAAAATGGGTGAGGAATGGGAATGAGACATGCAAAATTATAACTCCATTATGATTAGAAATTTTGGAATTATTGTTATGTTTTGAAATTCACAACAAATGGTGCCCCCTCAAATCAGTTTTTTTTCGTTCATATGTGAAACTCCTAGTTTCCATTGATAACAACAAAATAGAACACATAATAAATGCCTCAAATTAATTGAAGCCAAATTTGCCTAACCGATGCATCCTCCAGGCCCTCCATATAAGCACCTTGCACTATTTTCACCAAAAATAGGTGTAATGGCGTAACAAATGCTTATAGTCTCTGTTTGGATTGTCTTCACATCAAAGGGTATGATTTTGCCATCTTCATCGACTAATGAAATATCCTCAATTGATGCGGCCTTGTCAGACATAATTGATGGCAATAATCCACTGCCCATTGGAGGGGTTGAAGAACCTTTCCTTGCTAAAACACAAACACCGAATAAAATGTTAGTTGCCTTCTCTGATAAGTTGGTAAATAGATTCGCTGGGAAATAACCCACGGCTGTTGGAGCATTGTTGAAGCCATAGTGTATCCACCAATCCCTGGTAGACTTGTCCTGCCATTTGAGTTAATGCAAATTGAGTTTATGTATGTTGGTTTTCACAAGCTAGCACTCATGAATAATGTTTACATATGTGTAACAATATAATGCCCTATAGGATATATTTAATTATTTACCATGAACACTTTAATTGTAATCTTTTGCCGTGATCCATTAACATTAGATACTAAATTTATGATATCACCAGGAGTTATTTTGGATCCTTGTGTGAGTTTAAAACCTGGACAGTTCATGTCATAGCATCCTGTCGTTCGGTATGAGTCCCTCTGTGTAATACATAGAGAAAATGGTCACATCCTACGCATATTTGAGAGGCACATATATAGTTTTGAGCTATAAATCAAAGAAAATCATACTGTCCAATAAGTGAAGAAGTGGGTGTGTGAATCACCATATATTTCACGAGAAACCTAGAAAGAAACGCAATATAGTTAATGCTAAAAGTGAACAAAATGTAAACACAAAGGAAGATCGCAAATAAAGAAGAACCGGTGATGGGAAGGACAATTGCTTACCTGCCATCCAATCCTAATTGCATTCTCTTGTAAGTCATTTTCACCTCTATTAACAATCCATATTGATGATATGATTCTTTGGCCATAACTAATCTCAAATCCATACACATCCATTGTAGCAACAAATCCGAAGTAGCTCCCCTCATATGTCTCATGTAGGGCATGCTGTAGAACAAGCAAAAAGTCATGGAATAGAACTTCTATTAGGAAAAAAATTTTGGGTGAACATACTTACATATGATTTTACAGTATCACCAACTTTTGATTGCAAATCATTTCCAAACCTCGTCTGAAGATGAAAAGGCATTTTTAGTATGAAAGTAAGCAAACTACTCTTATTCACTAGCCCTTGGTTAATTTTCATCATAAACCACAAATGGTAGAAGATTTAGAAAATGAAGCCATATAGTTTGCAATCATGTTCATTTCAAAACTAAAATGAGCAAAGTTCATCATGGAAAATTATAAGTAACAGAGCCTACCATGTTCACATCTTGGTTGGTTAGATGAAATCCCCCGCCCTGTTTTTGATGGGTAATAAACATGATATAGATAACAAGAATAGATAATCCTAGCCTATGCTTAAACATCTTGTGATACAGGAGCATTCTGCCTCTGTATAAACTCCTTTAAATAGATAGAATTATAAGAGATCTTCATTAATGGAAATAAAGAGCAAATCTATATAATAAATGTGCATATCAACTTGTGCTTTGTTTTTCAATTATTTTTTCCTCTCCATGGGTCAATCATGCCAGGTTGTGCAATAAAGAGAAAATCTATATAATAAATGTGAGTATCAATTATGCTAAGAGGTATTAGCCCTTGAATATCCATGAATAATTAATCTGATAAAGTTAATGAATTGATTTATCAGCTCATCAATCCAATAATCATATTTATACCAGACCAGCAATGTCCTAGATCATTGCCCATTACTACCAAGACCACGTAAACGCACATCACTGCTTTGCTGTTAATTTCCTTCCCTTCCAACTCTTATTGTAGCATTGTTTCCTCATCATTCTCAAATGTGTCACCTCCCCCATTTCTAACCATGCCTTGCTCACTACTCCACGCCGACATCTTCTTCCAATGTGGCTACGCTCTCTCTATCATATCACCTGAATGCAGCGCAACCCCATTGTCAACCATGGCATGCATGTAACCCATGACTCCAAAATATGTATTAGTTCGCTTTACATGTTTAGTAGACCCACATGCATATAATACCCTGCTCACACTTTCATTCTCTCTTTATGTAAAAGGGTAAGTAGGCCCTCACCAACCTAAACTATTAAGGTGGTACTAAACCACCACTACTAAGCCACTTGGGCCTACTCCACATCACTACTATAGGCCTAATGGGCTAGAGTGTTACATCCACTATTATAAACTTCAAACATGCTAGAGTGCTACATTCATCATCCCCCCTAAAGGCTGACACCTTAGCAGCTCGCTGCATACATGGCAAAGACACATAGCCCCCCTTCGGTGTAGAACGTGGCCTAATGCACATTAGTCTGTTATACGCATTGAGTGGGCCCATGTGCTCATAGTTGTTGTATACTTCTAGAGGTCCTTTTGTAATTATATCAAGTCCATATGGCTATATATATGAAAGCCTCCAACCCAAGAGGGTGTGAAGTTTTCCTGTTACCTCTCTAGTTTCTTTCTACATGGTATCAGAGCATCGGGTTCTCTTGCGGCTTCTTTTCTAAGTTCCTACTCTCCTGCATTGCCAATCTTTTCTTCCGCGCAACCTCGTCTTTCTCCGCCTCTCTTCTTCCAGATCTTCTCGCGTGGTAGAAGAAATCTCTTCTCATGTGGCTCTCTCCGTCTCTCTTCTTCTCGCACGACTTCATCAACCCCTTTGCTCGCGTGGCTCTATCGTCTCCTCTGCTCGCACACCACGCCACTCTGTCATCAGCTCCTGCGAGCTTCTCTTCCGTGTGCACATTTGCTCAACTTTCTTCTCCACCCATACACTGTGTTGTTCCATCTCTTTTTCCACGCCTCTTTCCCATATGCGCATCTTCTCCTCGCGCTGCTGTGCCGCTTGGTCATCTCACCGCACGTGTGACGTCTCTCTTCTTCCATGCTGCACGACTCCGCTCGTCTTCTCCCCCGCACAGCCGCACTGCCCGGCCCTAGCGCCACTCGGCTCTCTTTTCTAGATGCATCCACGTGTCTTCTCCCTCTCACCGCTGTGACGCTCAGTCTCCTCACCGCAAGCGGCATTTCTTCTTCCGTGCCACACGGTCTCATTGGTTCCTCCACGGTCTTTTCCTCTTCCTCCTGCACACTTTCCCAGCAGAAACGCCTCTTCCTCTTCTCCACACGTTTCTCGGTTGCACCGCCTCTACTTCCTCCCCCACGCATGCGCATCTTCCGTGTCCGCTCGACTTCTGTTCCTGCGACCGTCGTGTCTTTCCTTCTCTCC
This sequence comes from Oryza coarctata, assembly GCA_030770085.1. Classification (NCBI taxonomy): domain Eukaryota; kingdom Viridiplantae; phylum Streptophyta; class Magnoliopsida; order Poales; family Poaceae; genus Oryza; species Oryza coarctata. The sequence continues at coordinate 10,305,810 of CM061485.1, read as the reverse complement.
CGGTCGCATTGCCTTCACTTCCTCCCTCGTGCATGTGCATCTTCCGCGTTCGCTCATCTCCCATGCCTACAACCATCGCGTCTTTCCTTCTCCACCCAATTTCCGCAACCTCTTATCTTCTGTCTGCGACTGCCCAAGCGCACGACCCATGCTCCTTCCCCACCCGCGCACACCACGTACTCACCTCTCCCTCTCTGATTCCACCACCATGGCCTCCTCGTCACACTCCACTGCTTCAGCGACTAGCGGTGGTGCCCCCTCGTCCTAAGCTGCGCCACCTCTGGCCTCCCCAGCCTACACCACTATCAACGTGAAGACTCACGTGCCCATCACCTTGTAGTTGGGGTGCCCCAACTACAACAAGTGGTCTGCATTCTTTTTTGCTCTTTGCGAAAGGTTCTTTCTTCGTGGCCATGTCGATGGCTCCCTCAACCCCAACCCTATCGATGCACAATGGGATTCGGTGGACTGCACTATTCGTGGTTGGATTTTTGGTTCGGTCTCTAACAAAATCGTTGACCTCGCCATGGATGAGAATCAGACCGCTCGTGATCTCTGGGTCGCCATTGCCTCTCTGTTCCCGGCCAACAAAGCTCCTCACGCCATCTTCCTCACCGAACAGTTCCACACAATGACTAAGGGTGATTCCACCATGGATCAATACTGTCAGCGCATGAAGAAGGCTGCTAATGCTCTCCGTGATGTTGGACATGCTGTTTTAGACTCGTAGCTCGTCCTCAACCTCCTGCGCAGCCTCAATCCAGCACCGCCAACGACATTGCCAACAAATCAATGCTCCTGTCCTTCGCCGTCACTCGGAATATGCTGGTTCTTAAGGAACTTTGTCTTGCAAACGAACAAAAGCTGCAGGCGGCTACTGCTCTCATGACCGCCGGCTCTTCTAATTCCTCCTCTCGCAGTCCAGGTGGCTATCGCTCCCTCAACAGCACTGGCAACACCACCCCTGCTCCTTCCCTATCGCACAGAGGCACAAGAGGGCACCGTGATCATGGCGGGTTCCAAGGCAACCATTTTACTTGTTGTGACAGGCGTTGCAGTCATGGATAGCACCACGAATAGCACTAGTATGGTGATAGGAGGCAGCCACCACCATAGCCCTCCGGCCCCTAGTTCTCCTTCAGTCTTGGTGGTAGCCAGCAGTATGCCCCATGGCATCCTAGCGCTCTGGGGATCCTCAGACAGTCCCCCCAGGCCTACACCATCTTCGCTCCAACTTAGTACTCACCATTGATGCAGCGGCAACCTTCCCCACAGTGGGATCCCTCTGGTTTGGTGGTTGCCCTCAATCAGCTGGCTGTGAACCAGGGTACTACTCCCTAGGTCATGGACATCGCTGCCCATCTTCCTCCTCCTCCGTCGTGGTCAGTAATGGCAACTCCCTTGCCATCACTTGCTAGGGTGACTCTCTTCTCACGACTCCTTCATCTAACTATTCATTGAAAAATATTCTTGTGGTTCCTTCTCTCATTTGCAACCTTGTTTCTGTTCATCAATTCACTCGTGAAAATCACTATGCTATTGAATTTGACACTCTTGGTTTTTCCATTAAGGATCCTTGGACCAGTTGAGTGATGCTTCACTGCAATAGCTCTGGTGATCTCTACACCATCTCACCTGCTGTCCACAACACTCACGCCTACATCGCTGCCTCGACCTTCTCACCCTGTGGCATGCTCATCTTGATCATCCTAGTCCTGTAGTTCAAGCTAGTCTCAAGTAAATCGCTCCATATAATAAATTTGTCACTTGTGTTTGTCATGCTTGTTCTTTCTCTAGTTCATCATCATGTATATCTGCTCCATTTGAACTTTTACATTGTGATGTTTGGACATCCCCTGTTTCAAGTATTTCTAGTAAATCTTACTATTTGGTTATCCTCGATGACTACACTCATTACTACTAGACTTTTCCCCTCCAACACAAATCTGATGTCCATCAGCACCTTGCGCACTTCTATGCCTTTGTTCACACACAATTTGCACTCTCTATCAAGTGCCTTCAAGCTAATAATGGCACTGAGTTTGTGAACAATGACATCGCTAGCTTCCTCACAGCCAACGGCATCCTGCTACGTCTCTCTTGTCCCTACACCCTGGCTCAGAACGACAAGGCTGAACACATCTGGCCAACCATCAACAATATAGTGCGTACTCTTCTTCTCCACTCTTCCATGCCTTTTGCCTACTAGGCCGAAGCTCTCGCTATAGCCACTTATCTTCTTAATTGTCGCCCATGCTCCACCATACATAATGAGATCCTCTTTTCTCATCTCTACGGTCAGCAACCTGACTTGTCCCATCTTTGTGTCTTCGGATGCCTCTGCTATCCAAACCTTAATGTCACCTCTGCCCACAAACTCGCTCCACGATCCACTGCCTATGTCTTCCTTGGTTACCCTTCTTCCTACAAAGGCTATCGTTGCCTTGATCTCTCATCTCACCGCATCATTATTTCCCACCATGTTATTGTTAATGAGTTGTCATTTCCCTTCCTTACTAACTCTATAGGTTCCTCTAACCCAGCTTCGCTTAATTTCCTTGTCGATGATAGCAACACGATCGCCCCATCCTCCACAGATATCATGCCAACTATGCCCAGTGGGCGTGGTCTCGTAACCCTATCTAGCTCATTTCCCCTGGGCGATCCCATAATCATCACTTGTGGTACTCCCACTTCATCATCATCATCCTCGTCGCCACCTTGTGGTTGGTTTTGCCATGTCTACGAGCGGCGCAGTACCTCCACCATACCTCCGGCACCTTCGGCGCCACCGACAGTCACTACTCCAGGTGCACCATCGGTGCCCTCAGTGCCTCAAGCGCAGCTCAGGACACCACCATCACCTTCTTCATCTTGTACTGATCTAGCTGTAGGGCAGGCTATGATGAGGCTGTAGACAGGTGCCATCCGACCTATTGACTATAGTGGCGCCTCCGTCTCCACCGCTGTCACTTCACCCCTACCTGCCTCCTATCGCAGTGCTCTGGCTGACCCGTAGTAGCGTGCAACCATGGCTGATGAGTATCGGGCACTCATTGATAACAAAACTTGGCACCTCATTTCCCGACCTCCTCATGCCATTGTGTTCATCGGCAAGTGGATCTATAAATATAAGTACCACGCTGACGGGTCTCTCACCCGCTATAAGGCTCGGTGGGTCGTTCGTGAGTTCTCATAGCAGCACAGTGTGGACTACAATGAGACATTCAGCCCAATTGTCAAACCAGCCACGATTTGTGTTGTCCTTAGCATCACCACCTCAAGATCATGGCCGATTCACTAGCTTGACGTCAAGAATGCATTTCTTCATGGCAATCTTGAGCAGACCGTCTACTGCCAGCAGCTCTCTGGCTTCATCGATCCCTCTGCACCTGATCATGTCTGTTTGTTGTAGAAATCTCTCTACGGCCTAAAGCAAGCTTCTTGCGCGTGGCACCAATGCCTTGCCATGAATCTTTGCCAACTTGACTTCACGCCCTCTGCTAGTGATACATCTCTCTTTATTTATAAAGATCGAGACAACATTGCTTACTTGCTGCTTTACGTTGATGACATCATCTTAATAGCCACTTCACTGAATCTCCTGCGTCACATCACCGCATGACTCAGCTCAAAGTTCGCAATGACTGACCTTGGCACACTCCATCACTTCCTTGGCATCTCCGTGGCGCGCTCCTCTAATAGACTGTTCTCTTGCAGCGCCAATAAGCTGTTGAGCTTCTCCAGCGTGCTGGCATGTTCAAGTGCCACCCCACCACATCACCTGTGGACTCAAAGTCCAAAATCTCAACCATAGATGGTGCCCCAATCGCCAGCTCGTCTGAATACCGTAGCCTCACCGGGGCTCTCCAGTACCTTACTCTCACCCACCCTGATCTAGCCTATGCAGTCCAGCAGGTATGCCTCTTCATGCACAACCCTCGGGAGCCGCACCTTGCCCTTGTCAAATGCATTATCCACTACATCAAGAGCACTCTTTTGGTTGATCTACACATTGGTACTGGTCATGTCCAGTCTCTCACGGCATACTGTGATGTGGACTGGGTAGGGTGCTCCGACACCCACCGCTCCACGTCCGACTACTGTGTCTACCTTGGCGATAACTTGGTGTCTTGGTCATCCAAGCATCAGAACACTGTCTCTCACTCTAGTGCTGAAGCAGAGTACCGTGCAGTTGCCCATATCATCTACCGCTACCTTCCATCACCGTTGTCTTCTATGACAATGTCAGTGCTGTTTGTATGATAGCTAACCCTGTTCATTATCGCTGGACTAAGCACATTGAGATCAACATCTGCTTCGTTCGCAAGAAGGTCGCACTTGGTGAAGTTCGTGTTCTACATATGCCATCCTCATATCAGTTTACTGATATCATGACAAAGGGCTTGCCTGTACAATTGTTTACTGATTTCAAATCCAGTGTATGCGTCCATGAACCTCCCGCTACGACTACGAGGAGTGTTAGATATGTATACTTTTAGGTGTTAGATATGTATACTTCTAGGGGTCCTATTGTAATTGTATCAAGTCCCTATGACTATACATATGAAAGCCTCTAACCCAAGAGGGTGTGGAGTTTTCCTGCTACCTCTACAATAGTACCCCACTTATATTTTAATCCTTACTGCATATAAAAGGGTCAACCTGAGGTACTATGGTTGAAGCACAAAGGACTTATAAGGAGGTTCTCACCCAACTAAATGTCCAATGTAGTACTAAAAAGCCACTACTACAACCACTTATGGGTCACTTGGGCATACTCCACACCACTACTTTAGGTTTCAAACAGGTTGGGGTGTTACACTGCACTCACCTACTCGATCCTCCACTTCCTTCTTGTCCATGTTTTTGAATAGATATGTGGTACAAACCAATTATTGTCTCTTGGATAGTGGTCGGGCAACCTTAAGTCAACAATGATGGCTAAAGATTTATGTTGAGAAAGACATTAAATTAAAAATGTTGATGGTCTAGCAACGGTGGTCTCCCTATTGGTGGATTTGGCCTCTCGAAGATGAGGACTACCGGATCTAATGGGAGCGATATGATGGGCTTAGGGGCAACAACGATGGTTGTGGCTTGGCAATGAAGATGGTGAGACTAGAGAAGTACATACACGGGATAAACCAGCACCAATGGAGTAGGACAAGAAGGGCGCCATGTGGTTGTGGGAGTCAACATCCTTGTGACAATGATATCATGCGGTTCTACCTCGCCTCGACCACCATTTCTGATGATGTCGATGCATGCTCAGTCAACAAGCAATGTGTGTTCATTTCTTGTCAAATTTGCTCCTCCCTGTCTCACCTTTCTTTTGTGCGTGAAAATCAAATTAGTTCAGTTGAAATTTGCACCTGCTGCTAGTTTATTTGTATCTGTGAAAAACTGTGTTGAAATTAGTTGTGTATCCAAATCAGTTGGAAAGAACTAAGTTGTATTCAAATGTTGCTGGTTGTTTATTTATTTGAATGGAAATTGAACTCTGCATTACAATTTTTTGTTGGTATTCAAATGTTGCATCTCTGGATTGAAATTATATTATGGATTGGAGGATCAATGAATCTAACAACCCCACCCACCCCCCCACCCCCCAAAAAAAAAGAATATCACTGCTGGTTGCCAGTTCATCGCTGAACCAGCAGTAGTGATGCCTCATGTCAGTGCCAGTTGTATAACTAGCCGTAATCACATTTTATTTACTAGTGTGGGTTTCTTCAAAATCTTTCCTGAAAAACCAAGCCTGCACATTATCAGCACGCATTGCACCAGCAGATGATCAATAGTTCTGTCTTCCGGTGAACACATCAGACAAGCCTGGTTGAGTTCATGCTGATTTCCTTATAATATTGTAGGATGGAAATGAACAAATTTAATTTCTTTCGGACAAGAGGATTAATAGGTTTCCTTTAAAGAGAAGTTTTATGGCTGAATAACCAACTCTCTTATCCAATAAAGCCAACAAATACACTTGCTTATCCCAAGCATCACTTTTCATCCAAACAGTACCCAATGTGTCTTAGCTGCCAAGGTGCATAAGAGTGAAATTAGTGTGAAATCCCTACAACTTGGTATTTTATTTAATAAGTTACTCATTACGGATTTTAAAAACATATGAACAGGATATCGCACACTTTATTTTTGACTTCGTGCGTCTTGATGGCTTGTATGAAACAAAACAAAGGAATTTTGTTGAAAGTAATTCTGTAGAAGTGAGATACTAGCGAGAGAAAGGGAGTGCATGGGACTTATGAAAAGAAGAAGACAAGGTATGAGCTCATGTTTGTTTTCCTTTGGAATTGAAGGCATCAATCATATTCCTTTGTTTTAAAGGAGCTAATAGGGAAATTTTTCTTAAGGTTGGAATCCTTCAAATTTTCTTTGAATTCCCTTCAACCCAAAGAAGTCCTATACGTACACAATTCAATCCGAACTGTAGGATTGTTTCCATCCAATGAACTATATTGTAAGTTGGAGCTCCCGGTTTAATACAATTAAATTGCAATTAGTAGAAAGGACCTGCATAAATATGAAGGATGAACATGAAGAATTTGTTTCTATGGTACTTTAATTAGTTTAAAATAATACAATTAGTATAGAGACCCTACATTAATATAATGAGGAAAAACTTGGAAATTTTGTCTTTATATTACTTTAGTTGGTTTAAAACAATGCAATTGAATTGCAATTAGCATAAAAATCATGCATTAATATCATGGAATAACATGAATAATCTGTATTTAGACTGCTTAAGTTGGTTTAAAATAGTGCAATTAAATTGCAATTAGTATAGAAGCATGCATTATTATCATGGACTACTTTAGTTGCAGTTTGAAATATTGTACATGTTTATGGTTTTCCTCGCTGCAATGACATATTATGAGAAATGCCAACTGTAGTTACCTTTTCTCAATTTTCTTATTTGCCCTTTAAAGAACTTGAACAGTAAGCATGGTTACTTTGTTTTACTTTGCCATGTCGTTAGCAACCAAAATTGGCACATCCCAAGAAAACCGGATGCTTTGATTTGCTAAACTAAATAACCCGATTTTAGGTAGTTCGAAGAAAGAGTTTGTATTCTTTGTTATGGATTTGATTTGTACAAGGCTTGTTAAGACCTCCCTAACTTACAAATATGAAGGGTCATGGCCAATTGAGAAAATCACAATCCAATTGACAAACTAAATACATTAGTTTTATGTTTTTCTTTTATCCCTTTTCCCTTTACCCTTCCAAACTCTAATCATGCTATTCTACCTTTGTCTCTACAACGGCCGAGGGTGCTCTAGGTGGTCTGCCGACCCTAGAGCAACCCTAGGCTCACCTACATGTCCCTCCCGAGAAGGTGTGCCTATGTTTTCATGAAAAAGTCTATGAAATCTGGATACTTTGGTTTCTACAATTCGATAGTTTGATTTTGCAAGGAGCGTCATGAGTTGATTCAATAGCGATCTGCACATTCTAGTACTTTGGTGTGTGGCCGATAACTATGACAACACACTTATCATGCTTGGAAATTAACCACAAATTTCCAAAGCTAATTTATGCATTCAATCCGAATCAGCTGTGATACACAAACTAGCAATTTAACATGCATATCCAAAATTAAGTAACGTAAAATACTTACAAAAGAGACACTTAATTCTCACACGGAAGAAAACAGTAACAGCGAAAATAATCTAGCATGGATACAACTCTACTCCCATAGCAGCTCAACTAGGGAATTAGCTAGGTCCTCTAAAGCATCTCCTAATTTAATTCTTCTCTCTAAAGAGTGCAATTAAGCAAGGCTGAGTACTTCCTACCGTATTCAACAAGCCACACACGAAATACAAAATAATGCAACAGTTACAGTTGAAAACAATTTAAAATAGTATAATTATTAAAAATATTATCTCAATCATTGAACAACACTCTAACATTGTCTAGGCCCGAACCAACACTAAACAACCATCCCCAATTGCACAGGTTCAACCTCCCTACACCAGGAGCTACAAAATTATCATCATATATCATCATGTTCATTTATGAGCAGTGTAAAACTAATCATAAAAAACATTGCTAGGCTCATCCATAACCGCTGATATGGCAATTCAAATAGTTTTACTTTGACCAAAGGTATACAAATTTACCCACAAAACACAACTCCACAACATGTTGTCATGCGCCTCAATACCACCACAATACCATGAAAAGGAATTGTGATATAACCCTTCGCATAACACGTCCAATAGAATGTCACCAACCAAGTTCCTAATTAAGGTGGCCTAACCTTTAGACTAGAGAAACTTTTGGCTTCAAAAATAAACTTATTGATAATACCATTTTGGATTTATTAACACTAACATCTATAAACTAAACACACCATGGTGCTTCCTATTAGGACATATCACATTATAAATCTAACTATTATCTATACTGGTTTGTAGTTAGTAAGATAAATGATTCATAACAATAACTCACGAATTAGTCCTTAAGCTTCATAAGCATGACCATCACAACCACGTACTCATAACTCACTATTAATCAAGTTTTAGTTATATTAATAATTTAATCAACCATGAACAACCGTAGTGAGCTACCGTTAATCAATTATAATAGATCATATATGAATCATGTCATCCCACCTAAAGTTATACTTTACTTTCTAAGCATGACTAAGAAATTATTATAAGCTCAATCATCATATAGTATCATGGCTAGTTAAAATTAATTACCCAAGGTGACGACGAATAAGGTATTAGACCATAATATAATCAATGAGTATAGGATAAATAAATTGATATAATGTGATACTTTTTTGAAATACGTGGAGTGCTTAGCGCTAATGACTTTTCATTAGAAGCTAATGACTTTCCATTATAAAATAATAAATAAATAAGTTGAGTTGAAAGTACTAAATATTTAATTAAGAGTTTCAAAAAATCAGTTGAAAGTTTCAAATTTTGAGTTGAGAGTTTCAAATTTTGAATTGAAAGTTTCAAGTTTGAGTTAAAAGTTTCAACTTTGAGTTGAAAGTTTAAAATTTTGAACTGTAAGTTTCAATTTTGAGTTGAAATTTATAGTTTTTTTAAAAAAAATGAGTTGAAAGTTTTGAATTTTCAAATTTAAATGTAACCTTGTTCTGAAAACTCCCTATTAGTCAAATTTCACTCCACCTTCAAAATCAATCAAAATAAAAAAAAATAGCTAGCCATATGAACATGTGGCCCATTATTGAAAGGCCTACACAGCCTGTTACTGTTGCACGTGTAAGCATATCTATCTCGTTTCTCGGCAGCAGCACGTGTACGCTCGCAGCGTGGTCTCGACAGCGCGCGCCAATTAGCCGGCGCGGATCTCGACGGTTTAAATTAGAAGTTATTGGTTTTTTTTTCTACAAACTACCAAAACAGTATCTATTTGCCAGCCCGTGCTATGCACATACCGCAAGCCTACGTCATCAAGGTGTGACACATCAAATCATTTTCGTACAGAATAGACAAGTTGATTTATCGAAGTGATCAGTTTAAACTCATTGTATCTATTTGTATTTATCGTACAATTTGGGAAGGTAGTTCACTCTATATTTAATACAAACTGTACCTTTTAAATTATTGCATTAAGACATAAATATTCTAAATATTGAACATGCATTTTTTGTTATGTTTTCATTGTTGTTTTTTTTATATACAAGAAGATACATACATCACTACATGCACTATTCTATAAATATCTGTTGTATCTTAAATGACTTAGATAAATTTTCTTAAATATTAATTTGATTATTTAAGTAAATATCATTGGATACTACGTACAAACTTTTATGCTCTCAAATAGGTGGACCAAAACGTTAGTTACTGTATAAGCTAAGTATCACACAATAAAAAAGCATACTCCCTCTGTTGTAAAAACAATTTATTTTCTACGTGAATCTGAAGGTGGTTTTTTTTAATCGTTTTTTCCGCTGTCGATGCCACAGAACTAAATTTGTCAGTTCATTTATTGCGCCTGTGCACCGGTGAGTGTAGCATTGCACTGCACCGCCAACTGCCGACTCCATTACTCCGCAGCGCCTCCCAACTACCCCTGTTCCCGCCACTCTTCACACTCCCACCTCCCACCCCTCCCGCTTCTTCCAGTCGCCGCCGATGGGCTGCGTCCTCAGCGCGGCCGCCGCCGCCGCAGCCGCAGCCGCCCGGAGCACCTCCCCTTCCTCCTCTGCCGCAGCCGCCGCTCCCTTCGCCGGAGAGGCTCCGGCGAGCTCGGAGGAGCACCACGGCATTGCTGCTGCGCCGCCGCCGCCGCGGTCGCCGGCATCAGCGGCGCAGGCGGGGGCGCCGGAATGGCCTCCGTGGCTCGTCGCCGTCGTTGGGGACGCGCTGCGCGGGTGGACCCCGCGGCGCGCCGATGACTTCGCGAAGATCGCCAAGGTGAAGGCCTTTTGAGCTCTTTCATGGTCGATGCCTCCAGGGTTTTTTATATTTTTATCCCCTTTCCCGTTTTTTGTTTCTACTGCTGTGTTCTATTTGTGAATTGATTTCGTCCATTTCTGCAGGTTGGAGATTTTTTTTTAGATGTTATTTTGCCGCTCTGGGTGAAACTAAAAAAAATGCCATGGTTTTGTTGGAATATGTTTTGAGATTTGGAGAAGGTTTGGAGGCAAAAGCTTGCATTTTTCGTGTGAAATTTCCCCCTCGAGGTTAGGACTTGTTGCTTCCTTTTGCGGGGAATCAGAATTTCTTAGCTTTACTTTTCAAAAGATCTCGTTTTTTTTTGTAATTTTTTAACAATGTATTTGTAATTCTGATCAAGGTGTATTTTACACACTTCACATTGCTGAGGGAAATTTGACATTTTTTAGTGAAATGCTTTTGCAAATAACCTGATTAAAATGTGCCCCAATGCAAACTAATAGCCCAATAATTAAGAACCTTTATCATTGATAGTCACAGTGCATAAGTACTAGTATTCTGTTTCCAAGACTGAGCAACTCTTGAGCATTCCCTTAAACTTGAGCTTTGATGTGCTAGATAGCTATTCACAATGCTGCAAAACACATGTCGTTGCTCCAGATCGGTTCCGGCACATACAGTAACGTGTACAAGGCGCGAGAGACGACAGGGGACAGCACAGGAGGTAAGGTGGTGGCACTGAAGAAGGTCCGGTTTGACGCCGGTGAGATGGAGAGCGCGCGCTTCATGGCGAGGGAGATCACCGTCCTGCGCCGCATTGGGCATCACCCGAACATCGTACGCCTCGATGGCATTGCCAGCTCGCGCGTGTCGTGCGCCCTCTACCTCATGTTTGAGTACCTTGATCATGACCTCACCGGCATCATATCTGCCCATGGTGCTGCTGGCTTCTCCTTGCCACAGGTTTGTGCTCTTAATGTCTCTGCCTGAAATTAAACTTTATGATGAATGTGTTCCCTGAACAGGTTATGAAGAACAGTTAGATGCTCCTTGTGATCTATTTACTGAGGGCATGATTTACACAGGATCTATATATGTACCTATATTTGTCTTTTATTTACTCCTGAAACGGCATCTCGCGTATTATGGTAGGATGATTTTGATATGGATATTTTCCCCAGTGTGGAGCTTAATATGCTCTTTGAGAATGTTGATACAGAAAAGTTTATATAGGAATGATGGCTATGAGGAAAACTCGTTCAGTAGTGATAATGCATTTGAAACTTTTTCTTGGTAACTATATATCACTGATCCTTGCCCAAATCAAAATAGCATCTAACCGTTCCCTATCTTTTTCTTGCTTCTTGAAATAAAAAGAAATATAGTTGGTTAAACGTGGCAAATACTGAATTGTGCTAGTTAATGTCTAACATAGAATACTTTCTCGAAAAATGAACATTGGACAGGTTTGTTAGATTACGGCCCCTTGTGTGGTAGCATGTGGGCTAATTATTTAGGAGGCACTGGAAACTAGAAACGATCCATGCTCAGAAAATTGTGCATGGTCTGATTCTGATTGCATCAAAATCAATCTAATGATTCGAAATTGGTCACACGTGGTTTGCACCAAGGTGGACTATCAGAGTCAGAGCATGCTTGGATTCTCCTAGTTGACCACTTAAAAATAGGAAAATTCTTGCTTCTAAATTTAATTTGTGGGGGAATACAACTTCTGATCCTCATAACTGAGCAAATGTATAAATAATTTAGAGCATTTACTTCTTCACTTGTATTGTGCTTCTCTCTTCTCTCTGAATGGAAGTGAAAGATATCCACAGGGGTGAAGTTCTTTGCTACCTTTGACTTTCACCTTTTTCATCATTGCTTACTAGAATGTGGACATGCGTATGGTGGATAATTGCTTGTATTTTCCAAGGCAGGTAAAATGCTACATGAAACAGCTTCTTTCAGGCCTTGATCACTGCCACAGCCATGGAATCTTGCACCGTGACTTGAAGGGATCTAATCTACTGCTGAATAATGAGGGGGAACTTAAGATAGCTGATTTTGGGTTGGCCTGCACTTTTGATCCTAAAAGCAAGAAGCCCATGACTAGCCAAGTTGTTACATTATGGTATAGAGCTCCAGAACTGTTGCTTGGGGCTACATGTTATGGTGTTGGGGTCGATCTTTGGAGTGCAGGGTGCATACTAGCAGAACTGCTTATTGGAAAGCCTATTTTGCCTGGAAGAACTGAGGTAGGTACAAATGTTGAGTTTAACTATTTCTAAAATGTTTTGTCTATGTGGGTTTGTGCCCTTGTTTGCAAAAATTGCACAATGACTGTTAAAAATACTCAAACTTCGTTGCTGCTCTATTTTGTAAGGCAATTCTTAATGGAAACGTGCTCTTTATCCTGGTGTAGATCAGTGTGTAGGGTTGCAAAGACAGCCAACAGGATACCCAAGATTGTTAAAAGTCTACCATTGATTACACGTCCTTGCGTTTATCATGCATATGGTGTAACCATATTGAAATTTGGCAAGTTGAGTAACTTTTCTTCTACGTACATGATTTTTGCATATTTTTGAATAGTGCATCACAGGATTTTCTGCAAAAGGAGGTGCATAAATTGCTTTAATTTTTCAACATTATATTTAATTGATAAACCCTTAGTTTTGATCACTGCATTAATTTTATTCTACAAGTCTTCATGTCTTCTACTGTTTCGAAACAGGGATTATAATCTTTAGTTCAATTGAAACAACAGACAGTTGTAATGATGCAACTGGACTATTTGAGAAAGCTAAAATTTTTTAGTAGTTCAAGTAGTCTAGGAGAAATTCTTATGGTTATATGTTGAACTCAATATTACTTTTTTTAATGATATCATAGGTGGAACAACTACACAGGATTTTCAAGTTGTGTGGCTCTCCATCTGAGAAGTACTGGAAGAAAATGAAGCTGCAGAGTGCCTCTGTTGTGAGGTCATTGCAGCCCTACAAAAGTTGCATTGCAGAAACCTTCAAGGATGTTCCACCTTCGGCTGTTGCATTACTTGAGAAGCTTCTTGCGATCAACCCAGCTGAACGTGGCACAGCCATGGATGCTCTCAACAGTGAAGTGCGAATTCTAGTTAGTTCTTTTTTATCTCTATATTAATATATTTGACAAACATCTAGAGGCTTGGACAATCATATAAGTTCAGATAAGTTGATTGGCTGTTCAAATCGACTGCAGATAACAAGGAAAAATAATCTTCATCAAAAACTTATCTAAACTATGCAATTTTCTTTCATTTAGACAAATACAAACAATGGTTCTTAATTATTTACATGAGAAAGCAAAAAAAGTTTGACGGGGATAAAAATTGGTTGTGTTCATTGTTAATTTTAACGTATGCCATTTGAATTAGACATGTGGACCAAAAGAATCACAGATTTCAGGGGTTTATGCGTCTCATAACTATATACCGTGTTCCTTGATGTCATTTAGTTGTCAAAAAATGTTTTGGTGCTCAATTGCCCATGTGGGTTCATGCCTCTTTTGAATAGCTTAACAAGCAATGTTCCAAAAATACCCAAAAGCTAATTTACACGTGTACAAAATTCTCTGGAGTAATGCATTTGAGTTTTTATTATGTGTTGTGAAAGTGAGAACTTAAGCATACAACTTAATCAATACAAGAGTTAGGTGTATGACCTTACTTGATTTGGCTGCAAAGTGGCAATGCTACAAAGATGATCAATTAAAATTTAAATTGTGTGCAAGCTTTTGATTTCAAGGATTAATTATCACTTTGTGAGCCATTTTCATACCTTGGAATTGCTTGTTTTAATGCAGTTCTTCACGACAGACCCATACGCTTGTGAGCCATCAACTTTACCCAAATATCCTCCAACCAAAGAGATGGATATAAAGTTGCTAGATGAAAAGGACAGAAGGTAATACGAAATCACTAAGACTTGTTTCCTTTCCTATCCTCTAAGGTATGTTTACTAGTTGCAAGTCCTGGTACTGACAATGGGTTATTGATTGCTCATACTTGCAGGGAAAGGATGAATGCTTCCAGAGCGAGTGTTCATGCATACAAGTACAAAAGAGCAAGAGCCCAGAATCAGCGAGGGCTAGCGATTCCTGCCCCTGAAGCAAATGCAGAGCTTCAAGTAAACTTGAATGTACGTTCCAGGTTCCTAAGGATACATACTCTGTTATCCCTTGACATCCATGCATCACAAGTTTTTACAAATGGAAAATATTTGATTTTTATGTTGGCAGTAGGCTCACTCCAACATTAGCCACCTATGTTGGAACAGAAACATACATAGATTCTTCCTGCATCATAATTCAGAACACCAACCCAGTTCACTACTTCAAGTTCTACAGCTTGCCTGCGGCTGCTGGTCAATATCATATTTCTCCTTTTTTTTTCTCTGCTACCAACACATAGCTTTGATCACTTTTTTTTTCATAAAGGAGCATCTGAGTTGTGATGTACACCCTTTGTCCCAAAGATAATCAATTCCAGTCTATGAACCTGGATTGTTTAGAATTGATTATTTTTTAACAGAGGGAGTAACTCACAATTCAGTGCCTTGTGTATGAGTTATGATGCCACACTGCAAACTTTCATCAATAATTTGTCACTGCTCAGTGTTGTAGTCTGCCATTAGCTACTATATTTGGTGAATGCTGTTGTGACTTGTGTATCATCCCTGTTGAACAACTGCAGAGATGGAGGTCAGCAATACCTGGCCATGCACAGAGCAAGAGCGAGAAGTTCCCGCCGCCCCACGAAGATGGAGCCATGGGTGTCACCATGAACCGCTGGTGCAGCGGTGCACAGTCCGTCGCGCCATTGGACACGCTGTCTGCTTCGACATCCTTTGCATCGAACGGCAGACGTCGCATTTCCATGACGACGTACTCTGTTGGTGATTCTGAAAGAAGACGTCGTTGATCAGAGACTGGGGAATCAATATGACAAGGGGCTAGGAATTTAGGATAGGTTGGAAGCCAGCACTTATGATCATCAAAAACCGTCAGTAAAAGAATCACCACATTGCATTTTAGAATGTCTATCTTCTGCGCAGCCAATTTCTTGAGTTGCACCCATCATTAGCTCCAAAGGCCTCTGGGAAAGTGTCAAGTTTTGCTTGTTTATTTGGCAAAGAAAATAGAGTACATTTCTACCCACTAGAATGTTAACCACAATAATTCTTGTGTTGAAATCTTTCCTTACATAATAACACAATAAACATGAGATGATATCAGCAATACCTAATAATCCTAAAATCACCCAAGCTACAAAAAATACATTAAAAATCTTAAATTACAGTAATGATTTGTTCCCAACCTAACAATCCTTGACATTGTTACTCTTCAATCACTCCCATCCACCTAATGATCATAGTACTCCGCTAACCCTTTCCACAGTCGTCTGGCATCATCGTTGCTCCTCATGTGCTCACGCACCGGCTCCAGCATGTCGTTGATGGCCTTCTCCAGCGCCACCATCACGTCGCCGGCGCGCACGCTGTCGTTCACGTACTACCCGGCAAGCTTATCCATCCTTGTAAACCTCCAAACTTTATACTAGTCTTCGGCGATGGTGGTCGGAGGGGTGACGACGATCGTCCATGGCCGTCGTCCTCCTCTTCGCCGGCGCCGGCTCAGGGGCGATCACCACCTCGAACCTCCCAACCATGGCAGGACGACACGCCGCACGTAGTCCAGTCACGGGATGGGTTTGGTCACCATTGGAGGGCAGTACGCTCTGTGTATGATCTTGTAGTTGACGAGCTTGTCGTTGTCCTCCGTGAAGATGGCGACCGTCGCCTCTCTCCGCCATCATGGGGTACTGCAGCAATGGCGGGAGGGTGGCCGGTGTTAGGCTTTACCTTCTTCTCAGCCGGCGGCGATAGCTTACTCAACTCTGATGAGGAGTAATCTCAATCACAAACCCGAGAATGAGATGTAACACAAAGATTTTGGTGCTGAGCGTGAAATCGTCTTAGCGTTTTCTTCAATTTGGCGTTCCTTTCATACACATCAGAACTAAAAAAAAAAGGAGAAAAACAGGGGAGGACCGAGCTAATCTCGGCTCTCCACCGTGCGCTCCATGTCGTGACATCCCGAGCATTCCTAGGGTGTGCGTGTTATGGCTGACAGTCCGCGCCACACCGCCACCCCTACGCATGTTCGGGGCATGTCACGGCATAGTTGACGGTAACCGCCATGCCGTTACACCCCCGCACGTCTGCGCGGCATGGCGCGGCGTGCTCCACAGGGCTTGCCACTGCGCGGTTCGTGCGCCGTGGCTGAGATACAACAAAATGTGCAAAGAACACAGGGTTACACTTGAATTGATGACATTTCACCTCCTAAGCCTGTTGTTCTTTGCTGATCTTGACGATCCCAATCCGAAAACGAAGCTGGCTAAACCTATCTCGAGCCAGCGTCTTCGTCAGGATGTTAGCCAAT
This sequence comes from Oryza coarctata, assembly GCA_030770085.1. NCBI lineage: Eukaryota > Viridiplantae > Streptophyta > Magnoliopsida > Poales > Poaceae > Oryza > Oryza coarctata. The sequence continues at coordinate 10,288,915 of CM061485.1, read as the reverse complement.
TGCTCCTCAGTGCGGACATGCTCAATGTCCATCCTTCCATCACAGATGCACTCTCAAATGAAGTGGAAATGAACATCTATGTGCTTGCTTCGATCGTGGAAGACAGGATTCTTACTGAGAGCAATTGCTGATTGGCTATCCATCTTCAGCAGAAAGGGGTCGCGCTGCTTGCTCGTTAGCTCGGACAAGAGCTGTGTCAACCAGATGCCTTGGGTTGCCACTGCAGTCCCTGCAATGTACTCTGCTTTGCACGAGGAGAGAGCGAAGACCTTCTACTTCTGCGATTACCAGGACACGGGACAGGAGCCGAGGAAGAATAGCACGCCGGTGGTGCTTTTCCTAGTGTTGATGTCACCTCCCATGTCGGCGTCGCTGTATCCTAGCAGCTTCAATTTCCCTTCCCCCTTCTTGTAGTGGCAGCCATAGTCGATAGTGCCTACAATGTAGCGGAGAATCCGCTTGACGGCGTTGTGATGTTCAGTGGTAGGACGCTCCATGAAGTGGCTGATGTAGCTGACAGCGTAGGTGATGTCGGGCCTGGTGTGAACCAGGTACCGCAGGCACCCGACAATGCCTTGGTATTTAGTTGCGTCCACCGGCACCGCCATGCTATCCTTTGTCAGCTTCAGGCACGACTTCATTGGTGTGTGACATGGATTGCAATCGCCCATGCCCGCGCGCTGCAAGATACGCGTGCATACGCCGTCTGCGAGAGCTTGATGCCGTCGTGCCCCTGTGTACCTCAATGCCTAAGTAGAAGCACAGAAGGCCAAGGTCACTCATCTTGAACCTGGAGCACATCTCGTGCTTGAACTTGATGATCTCGGTGTCATCGTTGCCGATGATGATGAGGTCGTCGATATAAATCCCCACCAGCAACTGTGACGCGCCCTCGCCACGAGCATAGACAGCATGCTCCGAGGCGCTGTGATTAAAGCTGAGTGCCGCCAATGTCTTGTTGAGCTTCTCATTCCAGGCGCGCGGAGCTTGGCAAAGGCCGTAGAGTGCCTTGTCCAGCCGCAGCACCATATCTTCATGTCCCTCGACGGTGAAGCCGGGTGGTTGCCATACGTACATCTCCTCACGCAGCTTCCCATTCAAGAACGCGGACTTGACGTCCATGTGGTGTACTGGGCACCCTTCCTGGGCAGCGAGTGCAAGCAACAGCCGCACGGACTCAATACGCGCGACGGGGATGAAGACTTCATCGAAGTCGATGCCTCGCTGCTGGACATAACCTTTTGCAACAAGATGCACCTTGTACTTGACCACTGCACCGGCGGCGTCCTTTTTCACCTTATACACCCACTTCAGTCCGATCGGCCAGTGACCGAGCGGGAGCGAAATCAGACGCCATGTCTGGTTTCTCTTAATGGAGTCGATTTCCTCCATCATGGCGCGGCGCCACGGTTGGTGCTTCTCAGCCTTAGCAAAGGTGGTTGGCTCCTCCTCGATCTGCAGATGGAGCTGAGCAGCAACCTGGCGTGTGGCGAAGCCTGGTGGAGTGGTCGCGCCAAGTACGTTGTCGATGGTGCGGTACCACGGCTTCATGTCGTCGTTGTCCGCATCCCAGTATTCTTCTTCATTTGGAGGTGGTGACACGAACTCAGGCTGGGGCTGTGTGGGCGCCATCGAAATCGGCGTCTCTGGTTCGGGTGTTGGAGCCGAAGGCGATGTCATGGGAGAGTGCGTGCCAAGTCTGTTGGGAGCTGGTGCAGATGCCGGTGTCATCAGGTGCTCGGATGCGCCTTGGGGAGGAACATCCACTTGTCTAGCATCTAGCTCCAAGGTGTTGTACTCCACAATGAGCTCCGCCTTGGTGCTCATTTCCTCATCCTTCCAGTGCCATGATGCCTTCTCATCGAAGACGCCCTGGACACGATGGCGCATTGTGACACCGGATCGTAAAAACGCCACGCTTCGGCGCTGGGTTCATAGCCGATGAAGACTACCGGTGTTCTGCGATCATCCAGTTTCTTCAAGTGCGGCTTTGTCGACTTGACATAGGTGACACAGCCGAAGGTGCGGAAGTAGTGGACGTCAGGCTTCATATGGGGTGACGCCGTCCACTGCCTTCATGGGCGCTCGATTGAGCAGATACACGGCGGTGACAACCACCTCTCCCTAGAACAATGACGGCAAGTTCCTGCTCTTCAGCAGATTGTGCGCCATCGCCACGACCGTCTGGTTCCATCTTTCCGCGACATCGTTCTGCTAGGATGTGTACGGCGTCGTGTGCTGCCGCCCGACACCGCGCTCGGCACAGTATCGCTCGAAGTCCACGGAGGTGAATTCACCCTCGTTGTCTGTGCGCAGGATGCGCAGCTGGCGGCCCGTCTCCACTTCCACGCGAGCCTGAAACTTCTTCATAGCCACAAGCGCATCTCTTTTGGCAGCGAGCAACACCACCCACATGTACCTGCTCCGGTTATCAACGAGCAGGAGGAAGTACTACTTGCCGCCGGGAGTAGCTGGCGAGATTGGGCCACAGAGGTCGGCGTGGACTAGATCAAGCAGTCCCTCAGTGTGCCGCTTCACCTGTGTCGGGAACGGATTCCGCTTGAGCTTGGTGGTGACACAATCCGAGCAGAGCTGGTGGATGTGGTCGACGTGGGGCAGCCCGTGCACTATTCCCCGCTGCTCCAGCTTGCGCAGGGCGTTGAAATGCAGATGCCCATAGCGCTCGTGCCACAGCCACGCTGTCGGTAGCGTGCGCGGCCAGGCAGAGCGGCTAGGCAATCTTGATGCACAGCAGGTAGAGACGATTCTTTGAACATCTCACGCACACGATTAGGCGGTCCTTCTCATCGCGAATCCGGAGGACGCCGTGCTTGGTGTGGACATCGCAGCCGCCCTCGTCCAGTACCCAAGGCTGACAATGTTGGATGTGAGCCAAGGAATGTAGTACACCCTAGTGAGCGGCAGATGCTCGCCTGTCTTCCCTTCAAACAACACAGTCCCGGAGCCCTCAATTGCGACCTCCGAGCCATCGCCAAACCTGACGGTGCCGCCAACTACCGTGTCGATGTTGATGAAGACATCATGGGAACCAGTCATATGGTTCGTCGCCCCACTGTTGAGGTACCAGATGTCGTCATCTCACTTGGAGCCTCGGTCGAGTTGGGCGAACACTTTGCCCTTAACGATGCGCAGTGACCGGCGCTCCGTCGAGCTCTGGGTCGCCACGGTGCACGGCAGCGATGGAGAAGAGGGGAAGAGTCTAGCCTGGGCATCAGCAGTGTGGGCTTCTTTTCCTCTTCCACCTGGACCACATGGGCCTCAGCTTTGGGCTTGCTACAGCAATCCCTAGCCCAATGGCTGTGTTTGTCACAACGCTTGCACTGGTCTTTGCTGAGAGATTGTCTCCCAAAGTCGGCCTGGCCTCCGTTGCGTGATGCAGAGCCAGCGCCGGCGCCTCTGCTACGCCCGTGTCCGTGCCCACGGCCGTTGCGCTTCTTCCCGCCAACGCCGCTGGAACTGCTCCCACCGTCCTTTCCCTCGGACTCACGAAGCTTGAGCCTGGCGAGCCAGTCTTCTTCGTAGAGCAGCAGTCTGCCCTGGTTGTCATGGACAGGTGCTTGCTTCTGCCGCTGCTCGACGGCGTAGAGATGGCCGGTGACTTCCTCAACAGAAAGTTGATTTATGTCGAGGAGCGTCTCCATGGAGATGGCCACTTAAGCTAGATGCTCGGAGACTGTTTGCAACATCTTTCGCATGATTTCAACATCATGGATGTTGTCGCCGAGCAACCGTAGTTCGGCAGCTATCCCAGTGATGCGGTTCGTGAAATCCTCCGTGGTCTCCGCCTCCCTCCATACCAGGTTGCCGAAATCCCACCGCAGCTGCTACACATTTGCCTCGCGCACCTGCTCGACACCTATCCGGATGCATTTGATCGCCGCCCACGCCTCAGCCGCGGACTATTTCTATCGCTGACCGGATAGCATGTCCGCGGGCACCGGGCGCAGGATTGCGGCGAGCGCCTGGCGGTCGTGCCAATAGAAGACTTCCTCGTCCTCGTACGGCTCGACGGCGTACCACCATCCGGCCGCCTCCAGATTCACATGCATCAACATCGCCCACTCCTGATAGTTGGTGCGTGTGAGCATGAGGAACTGAACGCCGGCGGCAGTGTTCTCCGAACGTTGGACGACGACTTCACGCCGGCCACGACGAGGCGGCAGCGATGGCGAGAGACGGCGATACCTCCGACGCCCGTCTCGATCACCATCCTGCCCCTTTGGTGGCGCCGACGCTCGTTCCATCAATGATGAACGTAGCTCTGATACCAAGTGTTAGGCTTCACCTTCTTCTCAGCCGGCGGCGATAGCTTACTCAATTCTGATGAGGAGTAATATCAATCACAAACCCAAGAATGAGATGGAACACAGGAATTTTGGTGCTGAGCTTGAAATCGTCTCAGCATTTTCTTCAATTTGTCGTTCTTTTTATACACATCAGAACTACAAAAAGAAAAGGGGGAAACAGGAGAGGACCGAGCTAATCTCGGCTCTCCGTCGTGCGCTCCATGCCGCGACATTTCGAGTGTTCCCGGGGTGTGTACGTTATGGCTAACAGTCCGCGCCACACCGCCACCGCCACGCACATTTGGGGCATGTCGCGGTATGGTTGACGGTAGCCACCATACCGTTACACCTCCGTACATCTGCGCGGCATGGCGCAGCGTGCTCCATAGGGGTTGCCACTGCACGGTTCGTGCGCCGTGGCTGAGATACAACAAAATGTGTAAAGAACACAGGGTTACACTTGAATTGATGACAGCCGGGTGGAGGAAGACCGGCGGTGGATCGTTTCATGCTGCCGGTGGCTGTGACGCCGCCGCCAAGTCGTTCTGGTAGTCCTTGGCGAGAGCGGCGACGTGGCCGTGCCTCGCGTCGAGCACCCAGACGTCGGCCGTGCTGAGGAGCATGGCGGTGCAATGGAGGCTGGGGAGGAGGAGCTCCGCGGCCTGCAGTATCCCCGGTCCGTAGGGCGCCGTGTTCCGGCAGCACCGGGCGACCCGCCACACCGTGTTCCGCCGCGCGACGTCCATGACGAGCGGCCAGTACGCGTCGGCGCGGCGGTTCATGTCGTCGGACAGCCACACGAGTTCGGCCCCGCTGGCGCAATCGCTGTCGCCGGCGAGGCGCATGCCGGCCGCGCGCCACACCTCAACGTTGTAGAGCGCGACGTCCCGGATCTTCCAGACGTCGGTGGCGAGGTCGCTCCTGCGGCGAAGGTGCGGCCGCGCGAACCAGTTGGAGAAGAGGATCCTGACCGCGAACCCGGCCTCCATCGCGTTCACGTGCATTGTCGTTGGCCAAACGGTAGGCGCGGTTCGGTTAGGCCTGACTCGATTATGCTCGGCTACTAAACGGGCTATGCAGGGCCAGCTCGCCTGTTTGGGTGGTGGTCTAGATGAGTCGGGCTGACCCGATAGCCTGTTTAGTCTGAAAAAACTTAAAAATTATGTGAAAAAATTAAAAAAGGAAAATAAGAAAAATATAGAAAATAATATAAAAAATGTAAAAAAGAAGTGAAATAAGCAATAAAATTTAAAAAAACTTTAAAAAAATTTGGGCCAAGCTAGACCGCTAAGCCACACTGTTGACCCACGCACGGCCTGCCTAACCGTCTCGAGCCGACTCGGCCCATCTAGACACGGGTTGTGCCAATAGTGATGGGTCTTGGGCTAGCCTATTTGATCATCTATAATTGTCATGATGATCTGTTCATGCGTGAAGAAGATCGAATCAGGTGGAGAGAGGTTGCTAATGGAGGTCCGATACGATCACGTCCGAACATGCGAATGACTAGGAGATCTGTTTAGCTCTAATGTAGGTCTATTGGCTTTGAGATTCGTTGGAGTACACTCCTGATTATCCTATTGGGCGTGCCAAAAGATATATGTTCGCGCACGAGGTGATTAGACTAGGTGGAGAGGCATCAAGAGGGTGAGCGAGTTAGCCGATACAGGTCCGATCCGATCATGTCTGAACACTTGAAGGTTTAGGAGATCTGCTTAGCTCCAGTGCAGGTATTTCGGCTCTTTGGGGTCTTTAGGTTGTTAAAGTTATAAGCATGTCAGTCAATTTAATATCTAATTGACAAAGAAGACATAGAGTTAGATCATAGAGCCAATTGGCCGATAAGCCGATATAAACTCCTGATATTGGCTAGATATATCGATAGGGTTAAGATAGCCATCAGCTGTTAGTCTGTTACACTCCTGATATAGCCGATAGGGTTAAGATAGCCATTGGCTATGAGCCCGATGCACCCCTGCTATCGGCTGGTGGCTGATAGGAACTATAGCGCTCATACATCGGCTAGGAAGCCGATGACGGCATAGGTGAATAGCAAGTAATAAAATAAAAGACTCATCGACTAGAGAGCCGACGACGCTCCGAACAGAATATGCAATAAGCACTAGATAGTGAGGTCCGATCTCACAAAGAGACGATATTTAGCGATTACCGATGATGGTACCATTAGAGCCTGTCTTGATAGATCAGACTAAATCGAGAGTCTGAGTTTAACAACACCGAAATGGCGGGAGCTAGATCAGACGTAACGACGGAAAGAACGAGTGAACCCATCGACTCCTATCGGCTATGGATCCGATGCAGTCATATAAGTAAACTTATCGGCTAACTGAACCAATAAGAAGAACAAAACCCGCTAGGTCTCGATGCCAGATCTAAAAGAACCAAATCGATCACCAATGGATTAATTATTGGGCAAGATATATATATATCGGCTGAGAAGCCGATACACTAAGCGTGGAACTCAGTCTATGGATAACTTATCGGCTGGCTACTCTGATGAAACGTCTCGTAAAAACCTATCGGTTTAAGGCTCAATCTACTACAAGCAGTCAAGTAGGTCAAACATAACCGATACAGCACGAGACCGATGACGGTAGAAAGAGTTCGATAAACCAATAGATCCCATGCAAACGTGATGTGATATATTCGATCGGACCTAACCGATGTAACCTTAGGTAAAGCGGATACACCGAAATAGTGACGGGATTTACCCCTTCGCCGAAGATCGGACTTAACCGATGCAGCACCATGTTGAGAGTTAGAACCCATCGGTAAAAACCTAGATCAACTAGAGTGGTGATGTACCGAGATTTTATTGATCTTTGTGGATAATTTATAAGTTTTCAGGGGTCTATATTTATACCCTAGGATTATATGAGTCCGATATGGTTATAAACAACTTTAGAAGTTATTTTCTAAGTAGAAAATAAAACTCTCTTTAAAAAGTTAATAAAACTAACTAAATTATCTATCTTGTAAGATATATTTTACAAAAATAAAAATATCATACTATGGCTTTCATGACTCCTTCTCAGACCCGATCTTATCTAGATAATCTTTTATCTTTGACTGAACTGAATCTATCCTCATCCATCTAATCGGTTCTTTTCCTATATCAATTGGTATCTTTCTATAAACCGATCAACTCTTCGATCCCGTCTGTGGGGCTTACCAAAGTTCAGTGTTAACACTATCCATTGGCGATATGCATCCATGGCCCGACACGAACCAGACATAGCAAATAGGCTTCTTCCTCACTGTCAAAGTCCTCTCTAGCATTAGCCGAAGCTCATCCTTACGGTGCTCTCCACCGCAATGCGCATCAGGACAGTGAGTTGGTCTTCGATGCTCACTGGGGTGTCACCAGCGATACCGATGACGGAAGAGGTGTCCATAGCAGTGGTTGTCTACTGTCTGCGCAACATAGGCCATAGATGGTGGAATCGGGCTGGAGAATAAGTCGATCGACTCTAAACATTTGAATTGGGTTTGGGCCTCATGGATAGGGAATGTATTGTAAGAGTATCATCAATAGACACTTAATACAGCTTTGAATTATAAAATTTTAGGTTTTTAGGTGAAAAATTAGCTCCAACGGTTTCTCTAAACAACCGACAAGAAATTAGAATCATTTTCCTCGTTGTTCTTGCTCTCCAATTATAGGGAGAGGTAGCATTATCAATCTGCTGTGGTAGCAAGAGCAACACGTGCGAGATAGGATACATGATTTTTATTTCTATTTTTGTTGGGATTCTAGAGGAGACCCAAATTTTTAATTTTATGTTGAAAAGATAAACATATCCTAGTCTAAAAAGCTAATTAGAAATCTAAAAAGAGAATTTTATTTTTGGACAGCTGTTGAAACCACGTCTCTATCTGCAAGAGTTTTGTTTCTTAATCGACGAATAGATTTATCTCTTATATTTTGAGTTTATCTAGGGTATTTGCTATAAATGGAGTCACTCACTCCAGTTATACACACCAGAATATTGAATAGAGAATTTTTTTTCTACATCTTGTGTCCTTGATGTTCTTATAAGATTTGTGTTTGTTTATCTATGTAGCAATGTCTAGACTACTTCCGATAACAGGAGTTACATAATATGTTATTAGCAGTGTTCTCAAGCTAACCAAAAGGGCGTACGTTAAATCTGAAATTGCAAGTAGTAAATTGAAAATCTGTGCATCACCACTTGGCAGACTAGAGTCGCCGGCACAATGCCGATCAATACCATGCAAAGCTACTCGGTTCCAGTCTGCCAGCACAATGCTGGTTAGCTGTTGTTGCAAGTGCGCATGGGAAAACATAGTGATCCCAATCGCAAGTTTCGGCTAATCATGGAAGAAACGGCCGAACAGGGAGAAAACAGAAAAATAAAAATCGTCGGATTACAGATTGAAAAAAAAAATCACCGAACCACCGGATCGCCCGAACGTGAACGCTCGAAGTGCTACACCACCACACCCCGCCGGATGAAACGCCGCTAGGAAGCCGGCGCCGGCTGACCCGCTGTTCCGCTGCACCGGAAAATCGCCCGAGATCGACTTAACGTCGCCGCTGATGATGCGCTGCAGAACCACGCCATCACCCCGCCGTCACCGTCCTTGTGCACTCTCGCAGCACCGGCGACCCGCAAGAGGAAGCCGCGGGACGGTCGCCGCCGTCATCCAGCCGAGTCGTCGACACCACGAAGTCGACGAGCCGCGCCGTCGGCATTCCGTCGCCACTAGAAGCAGCAGAGCCTTCGGGCTCCCGCCGTACCGAGAGGCCGGCGAGCCTTCGAGCTCACAGGTGCCCGACCGGCTTCGCCTCCGTCGAACCGGAGACCTCCGCCAGCACCGGAATCGGCACCCGCACCCGTCACATCGGGGCCGCGGGATTACGCCGCTCCCCCCCCCCCCCCCCCCCCCCGCTGCACCAGTTCCCTGGAGCGCCACCACCCTCTTGCGCCCGCCGCCACTCCACCTCGCCGTATCGAGCCCTTGCCGCCGTCGTCCCCATCCCGCCGCATCGGGGCATGGGATCGACGCCGCTACCCCCGTCGCCCGTCTCCGCGTCTCCGGCTGCATTGAAAGGCAGCGGACGGGAGCGTCGGCCCGCGCGACGTCGGCGAAGGAAAGAGGTAGATTGGAGAGGAGGCCAGCAGCGGCTAGGGTTTGCTTGTGCAATGGGCCATGGTGAGCTGGACGAGAAAAAGGAGGATGGGAAGCAGCCGTGGGCCGGACAAGGAAAGAAAGAAGAAAAGGACTGGGCTAACCAGAGAAGAAAAAGAAAGAAACGGACCACGCGTGAGCATCTTTTCAGAAAACCCCCTAACGAATTTGTAAATTTCGGTAATATCTGGAATTTCTCCTAGTGACCCCTGTATTCGCTGAAAACTCCATAAATACATTTTTCTTGCATAAAACGACTTCGCGAATTCGAATTTCACATCCGTTTTTGCATTTGAGCAACTTTTTATTTCTGTTATTATTATTTCTATGTTTTATTAACTGCTTTTACTCTTTTAATTGCTTGCTATGCTTTTATTAGTAGTAAATGCATGTATATAACATAGAAAAATTGAAAAAACGCAGTAATTTATTCATTTACTTCTATTTAGCAATTTGGATGCAATTTTACATCTATTGAATTGTAGATGACCATCATCACAAACAAGGAGTTTGCTTAGCTAAGTGCAAATGGTTCCAACAATCTCACCTGGGCATTGGATGTCAAGATCATGGTGCTATTGGTTAGTGCTCATGTCTCTACCGAGGATGAGAATGATTAAGCACTTTATTTTTTCCGTCATCATCTCTCCACCACTTTGAAGGATGAGTACATGGCCATGATAAGTGTTAAGCACTCTAGAAGCGTTTTGAGCGCCTTAAGTACACCATATAGCCTTGAGCAGAGCAAGAATGGTTTGGACTTCGTTTTTGTAACTTCAAGTATGTCAAGGAATAAAACTCCACGCTACATTGTATTTGCACACTTCTGAGCCTCTATGGGAAATAGGTGACAGATGAGGAGAAGATTGAGAAAACACTATCAACTTTTCACTTTAATGCAGCAGAATTCACGCGCAACCACTGTTAGTCTAAGTACAAGGAGTACTCTGAATTGATTGATATGTTGCAGCTCCATGAGGTTCAAGATGAGGTTCTCAACAAGAACTATGTGTTGCAGTCGCAAGTAAAGAATAATGGCCTAGAAGCTAACGCTGGTTCATTCAAGGTGTGCAAGACCTGCCACTGGAAGCATGGGATGAGAGGAAAGAGGATAGTGTGTCCATACAAAGTCAAGCTTGGTGGGGATGTAAAGACTAAATAGGAGGTCAAACCATATGGTGACCAAGACCAGTCGTGTTTCAAGTGCGGTGTATGGGACCATTGGTCTAGAATTTGCAAAACACTAAAGCATGTTGTAGAAGCACACCAAAGGGAGAAGAAGGCATAGAAGAAACAGCCTAAAGCACACTTCACACAAGTAGTGAAGAAAGGCACCAAAGAAGCTCCCATGAGTGAGAAGGCATCTCTCATGGAAGTTGACGGTGTTGAAGTGCACATCACTACTACAATAGCCTCCAGTGTAGAGGATAATGCTGAGAAGAAGGAGTTAGATACCATACGTGTAGAAGTGGTTAACTACTTCATGGGCTCTATTTAGAATTAGAGAATTAACCATCATTTAATTAGTTTGCTGAATTTAGGAGTTTTGAGTAAATGTAATCTCTGGGAGAGTGAGACTTTATGTTTCTGTGTGAGAATAATTTTGAAATGTTTAGTGGAATTATAATTTAGAGCAATTGATCTATGTTGTTATTTTCCTTGCACATGTGAATGATTGAATGCTTTTAATTTAAGTTTGTGTAGCACCTAAATGAAAGGAATGAGTGAATTATGGCTGGTAGAACCACATATCACACATTAAGAAAAAAACATATCTCCAAATGAATAAAATTGGACATATAATGACTTTTGCTAGAAGCAACAACTGTATTTGTTGGCCTAAAATGCGCCATGGCCATATTACCTATGGAATAATTTTTGTATATTATAGAAGCATTATTGTACCATGCATGAACCCACCTTGAACTCTCTTAAATGTGATGATATTATAGGTATATTCTATTTATTATTTGGGCTATAGAAGTACATGAACTAGATTGCATTCTCCCTATTTAACAATATAATTTTAAGCCATTTTAGTCTTAGAATTATGAGAATAAAGTTGCAACTCATATGGTCATAGCATAAATGTGAAATAATTTTATCCCTTAAAACTTTGGCGTTGCCCATAATTGTTCTATTGTTGGCATAATTGTCACTAAACCAAACATATTGCTGTCACCAAAAATTTAAAAGTTACAAAACTTACCAAATATTTAGCCAAACCAAAATGGCCCTTCAATTCAAATCCTTATCGGCCATTGCATAGGGTGATGCAACAAGTTGTTCTCGGTGCATTTTTTTCCTTCAATATTGCCTTTTTTTGGCAATGACATGGTACACACCCGCAATTAAAACTCCTAACACATGCTCAAATACATGGTGGTGAACAACAAATCCCTGGTCCCACTAATTGTCAATTTTATTGTGCCAATGGCTATGGCACGACATACATAGCCATAAAACGGTTTGTTGTATAGGTAAAGAAACTAGAAACAACTCAACTATCTAGTCACAAAAAATTAAAAACAACAACGATGTATAAAACTCTCAAGCTCCATTTGTGCCCTAAGAATTTACGAAACTTTCAAAAGATATACTTGATAGTTGATACTCAGTTACTCACAATAATGAGAAGAAAAAAAAGATGCGTTCTACTCTTTTGGACGAATTCCCTTCAATCAGAGTGAACCTAGGCCTCTTCCACCTGGGTCATAGTTTGGGGTCTCCAAGCAAAAACCCATAAACTGAATCAAATTTCACTAATGTAACATTTTCCTGACCTAAAATGTGCAGTGCAGATTCGAACCTCTTCGAGGGACCGTGGATCCCAACTCTTGGCGACACGATGGTTTTTTTTGCCAAATTTCACTCAAATTCAATATTTGAAATTCTCAAAAACCATTCAAAAATCTGCTTTCTTCCTATGCTGAAACCTTAAAATTTTGTGGTTTTCAAGCAGTTTTCAACAAAAACGTCAACCTAGTTGTGTCCACCCTGTCATGAATAGCACAGAGGTGCCAGGGCGAGAGGAAAATTGAAGTACTCCCTAAGTTTAAAAATACTTGCTAGTATAAATTACTCCCTCCATTAGTCTAAGAATTTATCCTACAAAGAATATAGTTTTAGAGTGGGGTTCATAAGTTTTCTTATTTAATAGTTCTTTAACTAGCTAAAATTATATTGTTTTAAGGATAGAGGGAGTATTTTCTATTTTTTTAAATATATATAAGTATTCTTAGGATACATTTACTATTTTACCTTTCCACCAACCATTAACATTGACCTCTTGCTTTCTTGATCAACTTCCTAGGGTGCATTTAATGCAGGACGTTATTGTAAAAAGAACTTAAAATTGCTTTAATTCCCTTTACCTTAATCTCTGCTTAAAAAATAGAAATGATTATATTTGCAAATAAAGGGAGTAAGCATCATTCATTTTCAAACTTTACCCATGTCTTATTAGTAAATTTATAAATATTGTAAAAGTATAATTATCATTGAAGTTGCAGGTGCAGTTACGGCAAGAGGAAAGCACGTGGTAGGTCGTTGGCCTGAGCCGACGACGACTGGACTAAGAGCTCCCGGCAGCCATGGTCTCGCCGGCGGCGGCGAGAGAGCACGTGGAGAGGATCCGGCGGGAGCGGTACTATATCGGGCGAGGGGAGCCGAACCCGCTGGCGGAGGACATCCACCAGGCGGTGAGCTATCTCTCGGCGGCGCTCTACTCCAAGGACGTCCACTTCATCATGGAGCTCATCCAGGTACAAAAAATAATAAGCGCCTACTACTAGGATTTATTTGAGCATTCATTCATTCATTCATGCATGCGTGCCAATTGCATTATTAATCGTTTGTCTCAATTTCTGAGACAAAATAATCCTACTCCCGCTTTTTATTTCATCAAAAGAATATGATATTTCAAGAAAGATATGATAATTCTATATGTTTTTTTCTCATGGTCATGCATGGCCTGCATGCATGAAAGAAAAAAAATACTCTAAAAGCGGAGCTTTTCCAGTCGGCCGGTTTACCTTTCTAATGTATTGTCGGATCCCTATCCCCCGGCTGCTTGGCATGACGGTTTTTGCCAAGTTTTAATTAAATTCCACTTAAATGTACTGTTTAAAATTCGAAGGTCTCAAAAACCATTCGATATTTGCCTTGAAATCTACTTTCGTTCCACACGGAAACCTTGGAATTTCATGGTTTTTGGCTGGTTTATGTCAGAAAAGTGAACCCGTCGTGTGCAGCATCATAAACATTGCAAACCGCAAAGCAGAAAAAGTTTATGTCCCCATTCATAAACAGATATGATTTGCTTTGTTGAAGAGGATTTTATATGGTTAATGTGTACTCACTCTGTCCCAAAGAACTTAATTTTTAGCAATATTCAAAATGATTCATGTCACCTGTAATTTTTAGGTGCGTTGATTAGTTGGTGTTGTTTCGTTAGCTGAAGGCTATTAATTGTGCGTGCATTAGAAAAAAAAAGCTCAAAATAAGTTATTTGTAGGATAAATTTTAAATGTTAAGAATAAACTTTTTAGGACAGAGAAAATAATCATGAGCATTTGTGTAGTTTATTTGCTATCTTTAGTATTAATGGTATGAAATTTTTTTTGTTGGAGTGGTAATTTTATAAAAATATTTTTAAATAAAATAATCAAATAAAAAATATCGTCGGTGCTCTATAGATTAAACAAATGTTTTATTTAGTTAGTTTGATATTTAGAGTCGCATAGGCTACCATCTACATTCAATTTAATCCTCTTTCGATCCATAAAATTTAGTTTTTTATCTTCCTCCATATGAAATCTTGCATTTTTTTCTGATTGTATTTCTCCTCTGATATACTATGGCTTTTCGATGCCTCATCTTGTTGCATCCCTCCTGCCTCTCTTGATTTGAGGAATGCTCATGTTTATTTACGGATTAAAACTTGTCTGCGTGCCGTGCAAAGCTGTAATCACCTAATGACGCCCTGGAGGTGTTGGACGGATGGCCGCGCGAAGTGGTTTGTTTCTTAAAATACCAGTGTGTGTTGCCTACAGATGCTACCGCTGGTGCCCTCATTCTGCCAAAGGGGTCCCACTGGCAGCGAGCCAGTGTCGGTTCACTGCTCGTATTAGGCGGTGGCCCAAACCCAAAGCAAAAGGGCCCAAGCCCTCTCCTCTCCTCTCCTGAACCCTCCTCTCTCTCCCCGGGCCGACCGCCGCCGCCGCCGCCGCTGGCGGAGAGCAAGAGTAGGAAGGAGCGAGTGGGTGTCTTCGGGTCGTGGCGATGGCGGGAGGCGGGCTGTTCGGCGGCGCGTTCTGGGCGACGCGAGCGCTGGAGGTGGTGAAGCGGAACGACTCCCCGGGGCTGCTCTGGAAGCGCATCAAGCTCACCACCACCCGCAAGAACAACGCCAAGAAGAGGCTCAAGCGCCTCTGGCAGGTAACCCCCGAGGCCCCCCAAAACTCCGCACACCCATGCTCTTTCCTCTCGCTTCCTCCGGATATGTGTGGATGAATGTTTCTTGGGATCATCAGGGGTGATCTGCTCGTTCTCCACGATTCCGTTCGTTTTGGTCCGCTGCTAATTATCTGTGTTTTAATTATTTTTGGCTTGTATAATTCAGGGATTAGTAAAATTGTGGGCTGCAATCTGTTGTGCTGTGCTACCAAAGTGCTGCTAGTTAGGTTGATTGTTCTGGTAATTGAGTTGGTCTGGACTTGCACTTAATTCAGAAGTATTTAAGTGGACAGGGGTTCGGAATGGGGATGAACAGAACATAGTGAAGCTTTTGGGCACTAGTCTCATCTCTCAAGGGTGAAAAACTGAAAATGGGTAGATGTTCTGAAGATTCGCTCTCGCAGTTTCTTTTTCTGTCATCAAAATTAGAGTTTGTATTTGGACCTTCAGGTAGTTCTTTGATTTTTGTTCCTTTCCCGTAAGGGGATTTCATAAACTACCTCCAATGGGAAAAATCACGTGCGTGCAGATGCAGTGAATTTTGCTTGGGAAAGGATATGTGATGTAGATTAACTGCTAGTAGAAAAGTTAAGGCCTTAGAGGTTGAAACTTTGTAAATTTCATAGGAAACTGTTTGCCTGCTCTTAGTGGAGTGGGGTTTTTTTTGTATGAAATTCCTCTAAGAATCCTGCATGCCTAACAGGACAGCCCCTTGTCAATGTTCTATGTGCATCATCAAATTTTACTCCTTAATAATATTAACAACTTCGTGATAATCCAATTCAAATCAAACTCTACTTTTGGAGAAAAATCTGAGTCACAGTTTGTTGGCTAAAGACAAGAAAAAAAAAGCATGTGGAAGCCCTGACCTCTCCCCACATCCCATTCCCATCTGTTTATACCCTCATCCATCCTCAATCTGTGTTCCTCATCAAGTCGCTCGACCCTATCTCTCCTACACATCTTCACCTATGCAATCTTTGCCTTGCTTGTGAGTTCAAACCATCCATGTAAGTTACTATTGCTTCTCAGTGTTTGCCTCAATCAGGGGGTAAATGGTGAATTAGTTGGTCCGACTGATTAGTTAGTCAAAGTCGGTATAGTCAGTTCACGTCGGTCCGTATTAGTCAGTGACTAGTCAGCTAAATGGGCTGTCCAGGAAATAGAAAAATGGTGTGGGCTGAAAATTTGGGCCAAACTAGCGGTCTAAGAGGGGCGGGAATGTATGCTAGGGTCAGAGCCTCACTATTATTCCCATCCGTCATGCTCTCTCTTGCCTCCATGTGCTCTCTCACCTCCTGCGTGCCCTCTCACATTGAGTTTAACAATGATGGAAAATTGGATCTGCAATACCTTCAAAATAAGCTATTCTTATTGAATCTCGGTTTTATACTTCTTTGGATTTTTTTAATAATCAATATTCAGCACTCACTAGTCTAAAAATATGCTACAAAACATGTCAAAAATAGGTAGGTAGTTGTGTGCAAAATTTTACTGTTTGACATATTGGAGCCACCACTAGTGTCTAGTTGAACACTATTGCTGCTACACACCTGTTGCATTTTGCACTTTGCCAGGGTAAGGTTTTGAGTTGCCATGGATGATGGCAAAGCAAAGTTGTAGGCACCTAGGCAGTACCGTGGTAGTAAAGGGCTGCTGCCATGGGCCATGGCAAGGGAAATCTTTGTTGTGTTAGGAGGGCAGCAGCCTGAAAAGTGGGGGATGAGGAAACATAGGTCCATCAAGTTGTGGATATCAGTTCCTTGCCCTTGTTACTAATTTTGGATTGTGAGTAGACTTGGGTGATTTCACCTCTTTGAGTGCGTCCCAACCTGATCATGAGAACTAATGATTATGAAATCTTTGGAAAGTTTTTCAGTAATTCTAAAGAGTATTAAAATCAAACTTTGGTTGCATAAGTGAAATGTTTACTGTTTAGAAGTTGATTATTGCAACGGTTTGTTGCCACCAACAGAAGGCTTGCATTGCAAGCTTACCTTTGATGGTTGCATTAACTTTTATATTGAGCTTTAAGGACATGTTATGTAGTTGCTGAAGGAAATTAAGCGCAAAGTTATTTTAGCATGTTAATTAAGAGTACAAGGCTCTCATTATCGATAAATTGTCAGAATAGCACCAAGCACAACTTTTAATCCAGCTCCGGTGACGATCTACGACTTCCATGTTCACTACTTTTTCATGATCAGATCAGGATGTCCTTCAAAACTGTGAAACGTTACGCCAATCCCATAGTATATTAAAAAAATTGATTTTCTGATGTCTGGTCCCAAATTATGAAATCACCTCCATTAATATACCACAAAAAATTTTCTACTCAAGATTACTAACTAGGGTTACGGAATTTGAACTGAAATCCACAAAAGTAAACAATGAATTCTTTTTGGAGTTTTTTACATGTAGTGCCTGTAGCCTTTGGATCTTTACCCTCAAGCATTCTCAGTAAAGGTACCAAAGAGACAACTCAATTTCTACACCTATATTTAGCT
Source organism: Oryza coarctata (assembly GCA_030770085.1). Lineage (NCBI taxonomy): Eukaryota > Viridiplantae > Streptophyta > Magnoliopsida > Poales > Poaceae > Oryza > Oryza coarctata. The sequence goes on along the minus strand of CM061485.1, from coordinate 10,271,469 downwards.
TAAAGCCCCTAGAAGTCTCTCCCTCTTGAGAACCACTGATGTGTGTAGAGGGAAAATAGGCCATAGTATGAAGAATATACATATATTCAATGGTGTACCTTCCTATCTACCATTCATTCTGAAGAGTGAAATGTGTGCTTAAGATGAAACAGATAAGTATGACCCCAGAATGTATGATGCATTTTTAAAACGCCGATAGCTTCAATCATTTCTAGATTGCCAGACCATTTCCCTTTATCATGACGTGGCAGTTTGACTGTTGTTATTTCCAGAACTGCAGGCTTCAGCCATGAACGAGGTGCACCATGGTATGGATTGAAGCGCTTAACCATGTTAAGGATATATGCCTATATCTGAATATCCACTGTCTATAAAGCAAATAATGCAGGTTTGTTCCATACAAGAGATATCTATGGGAACTTCAGTACTTTTGAATTTGATAAGTTACATACCTTTTTGGTGCATCAGAAGTTCAGAACCCACCACCATCTGATTCCAGTTGATTTCCTCCTGGTTTACAAATTCAATGTTTATAGCCCAATGGAAGTATAAAATTAAATAACTAATTATAAATGCCTCAGTGTAATACAAATGCAAACACCTAAGCATGTGTTTGGTTCATGGGATAGGATGGGACGGGATGGGTTGAGCCCACTTTTGAGGGTGTTTGGTTAGGAGACAGGTGGAACTGGATCATCCCTGAAAGAGAATATTCCCATAAGATCTGGGTCAGCCTTATCCTTTAAAAATTGACGGACCAATTCAACCCTCTTCTCTATCCCGCTAACAGTGGACCATCCCTAAAAATCAGGATTGTCCCATCCCTCATGTCAAACGGATAGCTGGGACCATCCCATCCTCAAAACAGGGATGGGCCTAACCCATCCCACTTGGTCTCCAAACCAAACAAGAATGATTTGGACTTTAAATTTCTATGATCTTGTTTAGATGGTTGTTTTGCCCCTATGCAACAAGGACATGTCAAGTATTATTTGTTAGAAGATAGCTTTTATTATAAAATAATAACAACAATAACAACAAAGTTTTTTAGTCTCAAACAAGTTAAGATAGATTAAAGTTAAAACCTAACAAGAGTCTTAAATTATGGTTTAGATATGTCAATAGCTGTTTTTCAAGCACTTCTATTAAGTATAGATCTTTATGTATATCCTAATTTTTCAAGTCCCTTTTTATTATCTCTTCTTATATTAATTTCGGTCTTCTTCTATCTCTTCTCATATTATTATCTTGACTTACAATTTGTCAAACTATTTCAATCGATGTTGGACAAGCTTTTCTTTAATTGGTACTACCCTTTTAGACATGGCCAAACCACCTCAATCTATATTAGACAAGTTTTTCTTCAATTGGTGCTACTCCTAACCGATCACGTATATTCTCGTTTTGGACTCGATCCATTCTTATATGACCACAAATCTAGAGTAGCACACATTTCTGTAATATTTAGCTATTGAATATATCATCTTTTAGTAGGCCAACATTCTATCTCATACAGCATAGCAGGTCTAATTGTCATTTTATAAAATTTAACTTTTAGCTTCTACGGTACCCTCTTATCATAGAAGATGCCAGATGCTTAGTGTCACTTTAACCAGTCCGCTTTAATTCTATGTCTAACGTCCGTATCAATATCTCCATCTATCTATAGTATCGATTCTAGATATCGAAAGATGTCTTTCTTAGATACTACTTGACCTCCTAAACTCATATCTCCCTCTTTATGTGCAATGGTACTAAAGTCATACTTGAAATATTTAGTCTTAGTTTTATTTACTCTAAAACCTTTGAACTTAAGAGTTTGCCGATACAACTTTAGTTTCCTATTTACTCCCGTCCAGCTCTTATCAACTAAAACTACATTATCTGTAAAGAGCATACATCAAGAGATATTTCTTTATATGTTTCTTGTAACCTTATCCATTATCAAGCCAAAGAGATACGGACTTAAGTCTGATTTCTGACGTAGTTATATTTTAATTGGAAAGTATCATATGTTACCATCATCATTTGTTCGAATACTAGTTATTGTATTGTTATACATATTATTAATGAGAGAGACATACTTATTATATGCTTACTTTATTTTCTGCAACAAGAACATATCAAATGAGGTGGAGCATGAACCCTAGGATAGGCTAAAAGAACATTAAATTTGCTTTTCTTAGGTATGCAGCTGAAATTTCTTAGTAATTAGCATCAGCTAATTTTGAAGACAACTAGTTTGCTGAGTCCTGAACCAAGGAATCTGCAAGAGAATTCAAAATTTCCCCACTTATATTATGATTATGTGCACACTCCCTCATCAAGAAGGGGAAAGATGGATGGGAAATGCTTGTCAAGCACGGTTCTTTAAAGAATAGCATCCTCATCTTCCTAGTGAAAAGCGCATTGGGATTCTCTAGTTGTGGTGGTATAGTGCTGCTTCCAGTGATTTGGAGGGTGCCTCCTATGGGCTACACTTATTAAGTAGGTAGGCAGATGGATTGATCAACTTGTTCAACTTGCTTGCTTTGCTAGCCTTTTATCCATGATAGGATGTCCCAAGGATGGCCCCCCTTTGTTGCAAGAGGGGTGCGAGGCTTGGGTGTGTGGACTGCAAGCTCCTCTTCTTTTTCGAAAGACGAGATACATGGCCAAATTTCTATTCATTTGATTTATTTGTCTTCCATCTTGTTGGTGAGTTGTTCTCGTATTGATTGGTCGAGCCAAGGATCATAAGAGAGCTGTGGGTGCTTGACAGGATGGCTTGGCAAGCAAGCTACCTGTTGTGTGGGCTCCAACTCCCGGTCAAGATCTCTTCTTTCCCAACCTAACTAAAGGAAGAAATGAAAAAAAACTACTAACTCTAGACCCAAAGATCTTATGTTTGGGCCTTTGCGAGCTGTAGATAGAAACATAAAGGGCACTAGTCAAACTAGCGATGCAGAACCGTATAGAAATGGCCTGTTTTCAGCGCCATAACGCTGGTTAAATTCCATTTGAAGAAAATAGTTGATTCCTGGTGATAGAGAACAGATCAGATGCCTCTCTGATCTGTTCAGTGTGGCAGATGGTCCCTCTTTAGTACAACCATAATTACAAGATCTGGTATCTTTCTTTTGCTGTTCCCTACATGGCATCCTTTCTTTTCCACGAGTTCACTTATCAAGCTTTGCCACCATCTATAACTGATATCGACAACCGATACGGATTCTCTATCGATTGATGGAGGTCGTGAACTGGAAATCTTTTTTCACCTCTGAAGTTCAAAAGACGGATCAATCTTACATCTTCTCCGGTGTCAGAAGGTACTATGTAGCGGGAGCCTGAACAGAGCAGCGAGGTAAGACAAGCCTAAACTTTTCCCATGGGACATAAACCTTTTTAGATTGGACCCTTCCCCAAAGTGGAATCCATAAAAGTAGAATGTCATTGTGCAGATTATCCGCCATAGCATGCATCCATACAGCATGTGCTAGAGGGACACGTGGGAGAATGAGAACCCAATCATAGCTCAATCTGGTCTACAGCAACAAAGAAGACTAAAGCAAAGTTTATTTAGTTCCAAGTTCCAACCAAGCTGTGTAGTTTATCGCATTGAGTCTGAGCTAATAAATAATCTATGGCGGTTATGAGTCTGTTTTACTATGTTTTGGTTGAAAATTGGTGATTGTGTGTACTGTCTAATGATAATGCACTGTCCTTTGATGTGAGAAATAAGGCAAAATTGTGTTTACCAGTTGCATGTGTTGTTCTCACTTTGATCTCTATTGGTCTGTCATCACTTAATCTTCTAGTATTCTTGCATTTCATATTCTCAGATGAGTGAATTGCTAGTGACTGTTTGCTATGTTTTGCTTTCAGAACGAGGCAGTTATAAGGGCGTGTGCTGAAGCAGAATCATCGTCAACATCAACATCGAACACTGCATCCACTGGTGGGAAACAACAGTAGATCCCAAAGTCAATCGATGACATCCACACGGGCTTAAATGCAATTGAAAAGGCCAAGTCAGTAGTGACCTTTGCACGACAATGCTGAAAGCTTCTCTTCCTTTCCATGTTTTCCAAGCTTGTTACTTCATCAATTGGGACAAGTACATGCATGTACACATCCACCTTTTTTCATCAAAGAGGACATCATTGCTTGCTGCCATATGCTTCCTCTGCCACCCCTCGTCTGCTTACATCACTTTTTAGCATCTTCTTCCTCAACCCACACTGAACCCCACAATCTCTCCTTTGTTTTGCCCTTATGTGGTTTGCATCACTTCTCAGAAACTTCATATTTGTCTGTTTGCTTTCATCCACCATGCATCATGCTTAGATCAGTAACATCTACTGTTATGCAGATGCTCAATTTTATATATCTATTCTATATATGCAATAATGAGAAAAAAATGCAATGCACCCCATTATGTCGTTGACGTCAGGCGGTCACCATGGCCAAAGCTTGCAAGTTTGGTTAAAGACATGAGGAAGAATCTGTTCCCATCACGGACAGCTCCTGTTGTCCGTTGTGTGATCTTTTTTTTTTTGGCCATGTAATTGGTCCCATGTGCCAGCCAGCATCTGCATTAACATTTGGTATTGTCGATATGAGCAAACACGCAACAAAATATCTTGGCCTGCGTGTGACCTTTTCACCTGGGGTTGGGTCGGCAGGACAGGAGCCAAGAACAACCGCCGGCGGCAGCAGATAAAACAGAGGCTTGCAAGCATGTGTTATTGATGGATTTTATTGTGGTTTTATTGACTTTGTTCAGCCTAAGGAGAGTATCTTATTAATGTGTGGAGTGATAGAGCTTGTACTGTCTGTGAAGTGACCATACGTTGAGTTAAGGGAAACTCAACGTTGATGGCATAAAGTTGATACATTTTAGGTGAATTCGCTCTTCTGCCCCCATAAAGTTGATGGCATTTGCCTACATGCCACACCCCTGGCGAATGACAACCGGGTCTAGGGGGCGCATGTCATATGCACGTACGTGACAAAAGAGCAAATGCCATTTACTTTTGCGTGTCAAAATTGCGTATCTTTGAAAGTTTTACTATAAATTGAAAACCAAGAACCTGAGCTTTTAATTAAAAAACAATTCTAAATTTAAATTTATAGACATCCACTGATGATCACTGGGGTTTTCCTACCAATTTGATATGGGTTACCGCTATTTGTTGATATTGGTTACTGTGAAAAACCATAAGGTTATTGTGAAAACTGTAAGGTTTTAAAAACCAATAGGATTACCACGATAATTATAAGATAACCACATGATATGATAAACCTTGATGACTACTTTTGAACTAATCCACGGTACTCACGCTTCTATGAATACAGGTGATATGTTATCAGTGCTACTTATTAGCTTTAACGTCCATGCTTAGTTAACTTCCTTTTTTCTATTACATGAAGATATATGCGTACCATCATACTCACACACCTGTAAATACACCTTCAAACATACGCTTAAAAGATACGGTGGCCAATGACAAATCCCTGTTGTCACAAAACTACTAAAAACTCACCCCACATGTTACTCCATATTCATTTTTGTGAATGACCACCAATGTTTCCAAAGAGTATTTGAATCTCCCACCTTTACAAGTGTTACAACTTGTGGTATCTAGATGGCTGAGAAGTAGAGTGGCAAGGATATAATAATGCATCCAAAGGTGAAAAGCAACCCATTAATTCCCCTTATCTCGATTTGTTAAGAAAACGAATCCCCCGGGATGGGATGCAATCCCTTCGATTGCTCAGTGTCGCTAACGTATAGAACTCGATAACACATGAAACCAAAGAAACAAAAAATTAAACACGCGCATCCCCCCTACTTGTATGATAATACATCAATTGGATATATATACTCCGTCGTCGTCAGAGACGGACTTTTCCCCGGTTTTCAACCCCCGACCGGATGGGCCAGCCAGCTAGCCGGCCGGCGCCGGCAGCGGCAGGTCACACCATGACGTATTTTACTAGTAGTAGTCCTAGTCAGAGGAGAAGCCCAATGTCGCGATTCACCAACAATGCTGTGGTTTTATCCTTCTGTGAAGTATGAAATATGAAGAATGACAAAGTACCACCACACCAGCCGTTCCGTCCGTCGTCGGGGGGCCGGAGACGACGACGACGACGACGACGGCTGCGTATAGCTTTGCTACTACCGCCCCCGCGCGCGCGATCGATGGAGACGGCCGCGTTGGGTACACGCACTAACGTGCAATCAATCCCCCGCTGCGTTGCGTGCCGACGCGGAGGGAGGGTTAGGGGCGGTTCGAGTTGTTAACAACTCATATTAGGGTTAAGATTAAAGATGGCGATCATTGCAATTAATATTTTAAAAAATAATATTAGCGTCGATTAGTATTATTTTTTCTAGCGGTGGTTGCTGGGCCACGCACGTGTGTGTGTAGGGGGGAAACCAGAACCTAGGAATCCTGGAGATTCTTCAATCACCGGTAGGTTACAGTGATGATCATCTGATTGTCTCGATCTGGTCGATCCGATCCCTCCTCGGAAGGTGAGCTTGGACCACCTGATGATACGCTACTATAAAACCGGTTTCACTGCCTGCCTATTCGAAACTAAACGAACCAGCATCACCGTTGGTTGTCCAATCGGTGATACGCAATCAACAGTGTTATTAATTATATCAAGTATCATTGCCGGCTATCAATTTTGGCGACGGTGATACAGCATCGCTGTCCGGACTGTCAGGACCGATTCATTCACTATCGCAAGCTATATCATTGCCACCTTAATCTAGTATTGTGTTGGTTTTTTCTTAACCATTACTATTGATTTACATTGTTTTAACAATGAATGAATGAAAAAAATAGTAGTGATAAAAGACAGTTTCAAATGGCGCAAAAATAGTGCGATGATATATAACTAGAATACCTAATCAAAACACGAGTGAACAAACTGTTCATAAAACAACAATTAAAGGAATATTGCTATTAGCAACATAAGAAAAGGAGATGAATTAGATAGTGTTTAAAAGTGTGAGAAGATGGCGGATAAAATATTATCTAATTTTTTATATCTATTTAATGTTATAAATAACGAAATTAACTACTATAAAATTAAAAATTTACTTTAGAAATGTGAGATGATAACTTATGCATAATTTTTTTTATAAAAAAAGTTCAGAAAGCGTGAAAAAAACCGAGTAAAAATCCACAAGCTTCCTCACTAACTAACGCGGCATTAAACCTCCAACCCCAATTGTTGGGTCGCTACCTACGTATCTACCCCAAACGTGTCACTCGTTTCAAGAAGCTTCAAATTTGCTATTCCCGTTCGCTTTGTTCCCTTCGATCCAAGAGACCGAAAATGACGTCTTAAATTGAGACGGTCAAAACGGGGCAAGACAGCGTCCCTTTCGTGGAACTTTTCCAGTCCCGGTCGCCGCCTCAAAAATAAAAAAAATCAGTCACACGCACACACAAAAACAACGCTACTACCTAGCTCGCTAGCTGTACCCTGTCAGCTTCTTCCTCCTCTCACCATCAACCCGGTGGCGTACGCGACCGGCGACTGTCTCCCGGCCGGTGTCCTGAGCTGACCCTCTAAGCAACTGAGCTACCGACGACGTACGTACGACGACGATCTCATCGTCGCCGGCAATGGAGGAGACGGGGGGACGGCCAGTGGCCTGACCCCCTCTAACAAATTTTCTTATATATAATTATCTGATTAATTAGATAATTAATCTAGGTAATAGTATGATAGGCCCTTCCAAAACTCTTATTAGACCCCTCTCATATCTAAATCTAAGTCTGCCGCTAATCGCCGGCCCAGTCGATCCAGGCCAGCTGCCGGCCGAATAGCCGGCTTGCCGGTCATGGTTTATTCAGCTGGGTCACGACTGTGACCAAGGCAGCAGCGATCGCAAGCAACTGACAGATCGATCGATATATTGTTCGATTGGTCGGTCGATCGACATGGTCGGCTACGGCTAGCTGCAGCAGCTAGCGTGCTTCGTTCTCTCTCTTAAATTACTTTTCATATATGCATGCATATGTCATGTGATGTGTGGATAATAATTAAGGAGTATGTGAAGTGTGCGTGTATGTATGGACAGAATCACTTGCCATTTGCTGCAAGTAACATAGCTAAGCAAGCTCGATGAGCTATCTTAATGGTTAGTCGATGTGCTGTGCTGCGTCGTCCGTGGGCCATACATGCGACACTACCAGCCCTCGATGATCTATCATTTAGTTTTTTCGGTTCATCGGCCCTCTTTGTTTAACAGGGAGAGTGATCTGTTTCGACCATCCTAGGGCCATATATGTTTGGGATTTTGTGTGATTTATAAAGAGATCAGTGAGAGGATGTGTACTAACCTCTGCTTTCAACTGGGATTAAATTAATTAAGTGATATATATCTCATAGGATTGAACAAAAGAATCATGTATGAGAGGTGAATAATAGAATTAAAAAACTAATTTTTTTAATACCAAGAAACCTCTAATCGCCGGTCTAATTAACTACTTACCGCTAGTTTAATTATTGTGCTTTCAAAGCTTTGACTATCTTGATACCGTTGATTCATCTGTTTTCTTACCACCGATCTAACCACTCATAAATAAATAAAGAATACAACTTGACGAAACTATTTTTATTGAATTAGGATGTATCTATAAAATACATATAAAGTATTTGTATTTCTCAAAACTAAATCCTAAATTTTCTCTTTATTAAAATGTATATCTCTAAAGTCTCAACCTCTCATCTATTTATATCTAAAAACTTCAATATAAATTAGAAGTAGAACTACTTATGACTCAATCCTTCCTATTTTAAAACAATCATAATTTTCCAAATAAAATTACCCTCCTCCAAAATCCATTGCCACTACTGGCCACATAAAATTCTATTCGGACTCCATCTACGCGCACCAATCCTGTGACAACAGGTCACTTTCCAGCATGCTCCCGCATGAGCCTATACGGTCGATCTTGCGTGGGCCTATGAGGTACTGTAGCAGTCCTTCCCTTCAATTTCTCTACCAATTTTTTTATGAGTTTTTTGATGTTTGCACACATAAATTTGTGAAACTGTTACGAAGACCTACCGTACAGTGTACGTATACTGTATGGCACGTTGTGTTTAACTTTATCCCCCTACATCTTTGACCGTTCTAGATCTCGGCTTTCTATAAACATTATCCTGATCTTGTCATCGACCGGCGTTAGCTCTAAAAGTTTTTTACTCTAGTCCTACCCTTATTCGTATTAGACCTTAGTTTTTTTCTAATCATAGTTTTGACTCTCACCATTGATTAAGATTGTTCTTAAATCGTATACATATAAATAGATAAAATAATCATTTCTAAAACATAGATATCATAATTTAATCTATATTAATCACACATACACCAATACCATAAATATTTTTAAACCAATTTTCATTAAAATAAATCATTTGCATAGCCAATTATTTATCACAAAAATATTAATCATAGCAATAATTTTGCATATCTTATATCTGTGGTTGCCTCTCAGTCAACCACTTGGTTGTGTATGCATGGTGGTAGTAGCAGTATATTGTGATCAATCTTTGTGGGTTTATCGGCCATGTTCTCCACATTGAAAACAAAGAGATACAGCTTAATTTCAGGTGTATTATGGTTCTACCTCCCCTTCTTTCTAACGTACTGATCTATAATAAGTTTGGCTGCTAATATGTGAAATTAGTTATATAGAGATGTGTTATATGCAAAATAAGGTATTGGATTTGCACTTGGAAATTCTTGCATAAATAATATCATCATCATATATTGCATTTTAATCAATAGTTATAGGCGTTATCTAGTTTTCAGCTGAAAATACCATAAATTTTAGTCTTTTTTCATTAGGGATTACATTCAGATCCATATAGACTTTCTCTTCACCCATTTATTTCCTTCATCTCCCCATTCATACACATAGGGGCATGGTTTGATTCCAGCCACTGCTACCCATCTCCCTCCACCTTCACCATACTTTGTTAGCAAGGATTGCTAGATCTATTCCCTCTTCTCTCCTCACCACCAACAGATCCACCTCTTAAGTCATTCTTGTTGCCGTCACCCCCACCGACAACCTCACCCACTGTTAGGCCTTTACTTACCCAGCCATCTCTATAAAACCATCCTCACTGACTTTGTAGCTCTCTTCCAATACCTCTCAATCCAAAATATAATCTGTACATTTTTACAGTGTTTGGTGTTGAGAACGTCGTTCCTGGTGAGTTATCATCTCCTCTTTAACCCTCTTCCTGTCTTCCTAGATCGATAGGTTGAAGGTGGCTGAGATTTCTCACAATTTTAGTCATCTAAGACTTAACAATTCCCTAGTTATATACAGATTCAAAGTCATGTCATAAGCACGTAGAAAATTAAGAAAATATCAGTAAGAAAAAAAAACAAAGGAAGCCTCCTGCAAAACAGAAATAATTCTGAAGTGTTAAACAACAAGTGCGTCCTATCCCCTTTCGGGCCAAATTGCAAATGGGGACCGTCTAGAGTATATCCAGTTAGAATGAAGCTTGATTCCATTAGAGCTCGGTCGTACCTCGGAGAATCAAATCTTACAGATCGATACAAATTTAAATTAAATTAATCATTATGTGCACGTAGAGGCTCGGTTGAGTGTCTCAAAATACAATAGCACAAAAGGCACACCTTTTACACACGCACCCTGGCTTCCTTTTTCTTTGAGCATTTTAATGACCAATTTTCAACTTGCTCGTCAACGTTCCACCAAAACGACACGTTGCTGTCAGCCTTTTGGAACCACTCTCCCTTCTCGCTGTAACGTGCGCCGCGGTGCTTTGACAATAAACACCATATGTTAATAATATATCGATCCATCTATGTACACTTCCATTACACAAAACTTATTTATTTATTCATATATATGAACAGACAAACAAACATATAAATATAATCATATACTTTTGGATTTTTAATAGATAAATATTCATCCTATTTAAAATTTTCGTGTAAATATGTAAAAATTTAAGTCGTGTTTAAAGCATATTTAATAATAAACCAAATCATAAAAAATAAATAATTATTATATATTTTTTTAATAAACCGAATAATTAAGTTAACGGTGTCATAGAAGAGGAGGCCAGCCTTTTCGCTGTTGCGATGACGGCAAAAGCTTCGAGAGGAGTGGAAGCTAGCCACAGTGTTTTGCATACATGAAGGTTCAGCTTGATTTGATTGGTTTGGTTGGGTTGAAATGGGAATTAATTTGGAGGAAATTTGGGATGGATGTTCTGGTGTGCATGTACGTAACACCTTCTTCCTATATATTCTGCGGCCGGGCGGTGCTTAATTTGTCTGACACGGCAGGGCAAGCGTCTGCATGCAAAGCAACTAATTATTGCCCCACTTATCAGTACTACTACGGTCCGATTCCCGACCTTTCTCTTGTGATTAATGGGTTTGCCACGTAATTAAATTAAGTTCACGAACTGAGCATAACTCAATTAATTAGTTAGATTATTTATGATAGGATCTATCCATCTAAATTTAAATTATAAACTTAATACGTGTTTCTAATTAATTATTCTAACAAGTTACCTATTAACGACAAGACGTCTTAATCTTATAATACAATGTCCTTGTTTAATGGTATTTATAGGAATATGATATATATGTGTATTTATAAGGATGGTATAAATACGTGTAATTGCGTTTTTAGTGCTTCTTTTAAAAAAAATAAGCTGTATGGATGGATGCCATTTTGTGATTAGTCTTCAAACCGCTTGCGGGGCCGCCTCTGTTTGTGATATGGGGGCCACAGGTGGTGTGATCACTTTGAGTCTTTGACAGGAAAATGATAATGCATGCTATGTGATGCCACCTTTGCTAATTGCTTTGCTTGCTTGTCATGCACGGCAGGCTAACCGGAAATTAACTGCCATACCTTGATGCCCTTGTCATATGGAGTATGTTTTTCTCTATTTCGTACAGTGGTTGGTTCGGGATTTCGTGGACTTCAATCTCCTATTAATTTGTTCTTTCAGAACTGCTACATATATGTAGTATAAAACACAAACGCTAATAACCGGCACAAGGGTGATATCCCTGTTTTTTTCAGATTTTTATTATGAATTATATGCTTTATGTTTTGAAAATACAGTTTTTAAAAAACCTACTTTTTATAATTCTACACGGTATTACTTAGACTATTTATTGTGGTATATTTATTAAATTTATTTTTTACTATATTTAATTTATTCCTATCGTTAAAAGAGATAATTTATAGTAATAATATGATGAATAATCTGTCTTAGATGCTAGTGTATTACGTCTACAAGACTACAATTGAAGGTCCGGTCCTTTGGTATAAAATCGTCCATGCTGGATGCACAAATACAACGGAATGATCGCACTGGTCTGTCAGAAATTAAGCATCTTTGGAGAATCATATGTGACGGCATTGTACCTCAAAAAGGACTAATAGGATTGCTACTATGTGATTCTTTCCCCCCACAAAAGAATGTTGTTCTTGTCCCCACACCAATGCGCAGAAGAACCATGCACAAGTCGTGTAACTTTTTAGCATGCACATTATGAGTTTATGACACTGCATGAAACATTCTAAGGTCACCGGGCCCTAGTAGGACGCGAGGGTTACATGGCTAATTTTCATCCCTGATTTGCTACTTGTCGAAGTAATGTACTTTCCTCTCCAAGTTAAAATTATTTTGTTGCCGTAAGTGGAAAAGTAAAACTGCTAAACAACGCTCAAACGAAAATCAAGGTCAATATCTTGCGAATTTTTGACATCACGATCTGCTTTACAATTTATGTACATGGAAACTTGTTGGTCTCCGATAGTGTCAATCAACTTCAGAAGCCAGTTAGGGTTTGAAGTTAGATAAAAATAAGAGGGGTAGGGAGAGGGGGAGAGGAGGAATTCGAGGTTAGAAATAGGTGGTGTTATTAACAAACCGACAATGGATGGTGCAGAAGCGGGTGGCAGGATGATGACAGCGTTGCTAAGTGAGAGAGTGGTGGGCTAGGTTAGCAATAGGGGAAAAGTGAAACGGAAATGACAAAGGGTGAAGAGTGACGCATGTAGATCTAGCCGCACTAGTTATCGAAACATAAGGAAGAAGATAGTACAACATCACAAGTAAGATACTAATTGCCGTAGAATAGAGTGGAGGGAGAATAGCGGTAGAGTGAGAGGCCACCAGGGACATGCCATGGTTTAGTGAGTCTCCAACACTTACACGGTGGACTGGTGGCACACGGAGGTAGTATGATTTTCTAAGAAATAGGGATTAGGAGCAAGATAATTAAGGGTTGAACAACATTGGATTTAATCTAAGGGTTTAAAATTATTCATATGTCATGAAATAAATTTTTTTGACAAATTTCTTAGTCCCAAAAACGCTGACCAATTTTAGCATGAATCTTACATGAATTTTCTAATGTCATAAAAAAAATTCCGGTATCACAAATAGGCCACCTAAGATGCTTTCCTTTAAAGTTCCCATACGATCATTTCTTGTAAATCACCGCAGTCACCTCAAACCCAACACACCGAAATCAGTCTACTACTGGGGTACATGTTAATTGCGTTGGAGGCTAAGCTAAGCTAGTCTAAGCCAAGCGAGCAACCAACCCGACCACCACGGCATGCAGCAGCATCTTCCCTTCTTCTCCTTCAACCTCCTGCCATGGGCCATCATGCATGGGGGCCACCTCGCACCGCACGTTCCGTGCAACATGTGATTGCTTACCTCCTCTCCTCTCTCCTTTTCACCTCGCGGTCAATACAAAATCTGTGCAAAATATTCTTGACCGGGACGAGCTCGTCGATCAAGGGCCCCATGACACTTCACCATCCTCTCTGACCTTCTCCATCACACACACCTCCCACAGACATCAGAGCCATTGGGTCTCCATGTCCTCCAAGCTAAGCTCGCCCATACTCTATCACCAAACTTGCCCTTCCAAGCTAGATCTCGGACTTGTCTAGGGAGCTGAAGATTCTGGTTTTTAATAATTTTCTTAATTCTGTAGCTACTAATTCTCGGAAGAGAAATCAGGGCCGTTTAGAAAAGTTTATGACAGATGTAACTTAATCTCCGGCAACCCAAACATGGTCGTCATTTCATTTCACCACCAACAATTCTGCTGCATAGTGCATGACGCACACTTGCAACAATAAAGCTGCCGCAGCTGCCAGGCTACCTAGCTGATGCTGCCTCCTACTTTCCTTCATTTCTTTCTTTCTTTCTCCATCCATCGTCTTCTTGCCCAAAATTCCAACCTATTACCTTTTGTTTTGTGTGAGATGGAAGTGGGCCCACCAGTGTTAATTAACCTTAAATAATTAATCTCCCTTTTCATTAAGTGGGCATCTCTAGTGATTAATCTAGTCAGACCGTGTGGAGAGAGAGAGAGGATTCATCCAATTGGTTGTAACTTGTAATCAAGCGATCCAATGGGTTGTAATCAAGTTCAAGGAATAGAGAAAATGGGAGAAGATCCTCTTTAGCTTCCCATGCTAATTTTGCATGTTTTCGGTCTGCTTTCACAATATACATAGTAATGCGCGGGACATTCTGCTAATCTAGGAATATGATCAAAATTCTAGGACATGCCAAATTGATTCTTCAACATTATGTATAACAACAATGCGCGAGACATTCTGCTAGATGCTAGTGAGTATGATCCAAACCTAGGACAGGTCAAACTGAATCTCCCACAAATCGCAATTGCGCATTTGCGAAAGAGGCCTGTTCATTTAGAACATCATGTATGACAGTGCGTCGGACATTCTGCTAGCTCGTGAATATGATTGAAACCTAGGATGCATCTGACTGAAATTTCCTAAATTTTGCGATCATGCTGACAGAATTTGGGACAAACACCAGGGATGTGTGTGCGTGGCACTGTGAAATAAAAACCGCAGATTAAAATCAGATACATTAGTTAACAGTTCTTGAGCTACATTGAATTGAACACTCCTGCATTTTGCATTTCGGCGATTTCGTTAAGCAAACTTACAAACAAAGCTTAACCCTGTCTGTCTTGCTACAAACTTGCAAGGCTTGCTTGGTTGCTTGCCTTGCCTTGCGCGGCGTGCTCGCCGTCTTGTCTAGCTTTAGTCGGAGGCGTCGCCGGCGCCGGCGCCTCGGCTCGTCGTCTCCTGCTCCCTGCAATGCTCGGCCGACGCGTCCGTCACGCAGCTCGACGACACCGGCGACGCCGCGCGCCGCCGCCGCGCGTCGGCGCGCGCGAAGAAGTCGATGAACCGGACGCCCGCGGTCCCCGCGCCGTCGCCGTCGACGTCGTCGCGCTCCATGGTGTCGTCGTCGGCGGCGGGGCTGGTTGTTGATGCGGCCGATCCTTTCTTTCTGAACACGCGGCAGAGCACCCAGCCCTCGGTCGGGTGCGTTGGGTGGTCGGCGGCGGAGGCGTCGTTGTCCTGGGCGCGGCGGCACGGGGCGAGGCCGGCGCCGGCGAGGCGGTACTCGTGCATGACCCAGTCGGTCTTCTTGCCGCTGGGCGGCTTCCCGCGGTAGAACACGAGGGAGCGCTTCATGCCGACGACGACGGACTGGTTCCTCGGCGCCGGCACGGACACGGCGACCGGCTTCTCCTTCCCCGTCGCCTTCCAGTACCCGGCGCCGGTGGCCCGGTTGGCGCGGCGCCCCTTCACGTACTTGGCCTCCTTGCACGTGAAGAAGTACCTCTCCTGCTCATTCCACCCTGGCAACCAAACGGGAGCTCGTCAGCGCCACACTCCGACGACGCGCGCGGCAACGGCGACGGCGGCGGCGGCTGGATGACTCATGACTCACCTGGTGGCAGGAGGTCGGAGGGGTCATGCGCCAGGAGCCGCACATCGGGGATGTCGACAGCGGGCGGGAGCGGGCTCTCCAGCGCGCGGCGGCGGAGGTAGTGCACGACCAGCTCCTCGTCGGTCGGCCGGAACCTGAACCCCGGCGGCAGCGCCCTTCTCGCCGCGCACTCCTTCGTCTCCATAGACACCACAACCAAACACAAACACTTGACTCCGTCAAATCAAGAACTCAACCACAAGGTTGCCACAGCCGTTTCTTGGCGTTCTCGGCTGCCGGCGGCAATGGCCGAGCGCTAAGGTGTGCTTTTGTGGGTGGGAGTGGAGGGGGGAAGAGGTGGAGGAGGGAGTGAGAGGGATTTATAGAGCGAGGAGAAGTGTGCGACGGGGAGGGCAGCAGTGGCGTGAGGAAGACTCAAGCTCGGGAGCTGAGCTCCCCTGCTTTGGCTGATGACACACTCTGCTTCTCTGTCCCTGTCCCTTTCGCTGTCGCGTTGCTCTGCGGCGCAAGGCAGCGTTCACGGATGGTTAATTGGGGTCTACGACGATTGGAGAGAGATGAGGGTGATTTTCTGTTAGCATGATGAGGAAGAAAAGAATAAGGGTGGGTTGAACTTAGTGGAATACAATAGCAAGTTGTATTTCCATGGATCTCCTCTTTGACGTAAGTTACGCTTAAGTTACGCAAATCTTAAAACATGGGGATAGTTGTAATAAGTTGTAGTAGGTTTGCGTATGGTAAACGCAGCCGCTCCTTTTATCTAGAAATGAAAGTGCCAAAACTTATCAGATTAGGATTTGGCCTTGGTTTTGTGGATGTATGACGTGAATGTCCTTTGAGGTTTGGTTGTTTAAGAGAAAATTGTTGTACAACGTAGGTCATAGAACGTTATGTTATTGTAGGTTTGTATGCTCTAGATGTGACGGATGGAGTGTTCGACTTATTATTTACTCTTCAGGTTATAAGTTGTCGTGATAATTTAAATTTTAATTAGACTTGATTTTATAGTTTTTCTATCGTTATTTATTTTTTAGCATTTAATTTTAAATCGCTAATGACACATATACAAGTTTTACTCCCATATTTTTTTTTTTTTATAAGTCGTTATGGTTTATACCATAAAAACAAAACGATGAGTGTGCTTATTCATTTTATCTTATAATTCAAGTGTTTTGGTAGCTGATAAGCCGTTAGGGCTTATAATGTCTAAGCAAAACAATGAGTGTGTTTATCTCTTTTATCTCAAAATTTAAATACCAAAACATATCGGCTTGGGATTAGGCCTTAGTTTTGTGATTGTATGGTGTGAAATGTTCTTTGAGGTTTGGTTGTTTGCGAGAAACTTGTTGTGCAACATAGGTAATAAAACCGACGTGGCACTATCATGGACAAACGGTGATTCGGCAATCTACATGCAATATTGTTTGGAATGCAGTAAAATTTTCACATTTTTTTTAAAAAATTGAACATTTTCCTATGAAATTATTGTTTTTTTATAAGCTGCCTGCTGGACCCTAAACTTGGTTGGTGTTATATCACAAAATAGCTCATTGCCCTAGTCAGCTTCTTAAGCTTGCAGGCGTTTGTACGCCGAGTCAGTTTATGCAACGGAATCAAGTGACGTGGCATCCAATTTCGTTAAGTTGGCCATATGTGACGTAGACCTCTTTTACGGTGATGTTGAAACTAGGCCAGCATGTCAATGCCTTGCACTCTTCCCTAATTCGTAGCCCACATCCCACAGATTTTCAACCAGTTTTAATGTACAAATCTTTACTAATTTTGCATATGTAAATAACAGCTACCTGGATAGACAAATGTTTCAATTTCATCCTCCATACCTCATTTTCTGTTTGCGTTTCCCACCTACTTGCTTGGTTTCAAACACATAAATGACTGCAGATTAACACCTTTTTTAATATTAAAGGTGATATGACACCACCCAAATATCACCGAAATTTTATTACATTTCTCCTTTACCCACTGCCATTTTCTGTGTTTTCAATTATTTTAATTGAAGCAGACAGTGCAATACCATGAATACACTTTGGCCGAATGCAAATAGGTACAGCCTAAGTCTAAAAGTTAGGCTCCCAATTCATGCCTCGTCACCACCAAAACATATTTGATACGACTCTATATTCGGAAGGAAAATGGCACCAACCCTTAAGCATATCAAATGTATAAATCTACAACAATAAAATCACAACGCTTTAGAACCAATTATAGATGTACTCCTATCAAACAAAACAAAATGGAATCAAATAACAGAACTAAATGAAAATGGAAGAGTCAAGAATTGCGAAAGGTACGCATGTGCTGACATATACTGTATCATTTATGACTACTCCACTACTACTTCTGTCCAATATATATATAAAATATAGAGACATGTAGTACAAGATCTTACGTTCCATACTCCAAGGTGATAAGCTAACCACAAAATTTATGTAAGAGAGTTGTATAGAAATATAACCTAAAATAATATGAGTGTTCATGACAAAAACCAATAATATACTATAATTTATATTTTTATATTATTATCATGAGTTTGGAGTAAAAAAATACTAAACCTGTGTCCTCTTATTTTAATAACTAAACTAATTTGTATATCTAAAATAGTAAGCTATTTGACTTTGGTATTATAGGGTATTTCACTCCTCGTTTTTTACTTTTCGGACCTAACAAAACTAAGCGATAAGGTATGTCGTAGTAAAACTAGACGAATTCATAATGATATGGATAAGTCCAAAATAGATAGAAGGATTAAACATTATATCAAATACGATCAGAATGAGCATACTTACAAGAAGTATTCAAAAATACATATATTCCAAATGCAGCGAAAGCTTTTCCATCAGGATCAGAGAGGCTGATAAAAGATGCCCCATGATGAAAGACACTATTTGAAGGCCAACCTGACCTAAATATTCTCGTGTACCTAGTAGTTCGGTCGTGTATTGCAAATCTATATATTATTATAATAGTGGATGTATAAAAGTTATCGTAGTTTAGATATTCGTAAACATTTTTTTCTAAGTTCAATTAGCTATATGTATCATAATGTTATTTACTTTGGGCATTATAGTAATGGTGATTGTTATTTATTTTATTTGATAAAAAATGCTTTCAATTATATGAATTATGTATTCTTTTTTTATTTTCAATAATCGTGCTAACTTTCTTTTTTAATACATGTATGATTGCAGCAGGAGTCTACCCTCTAGCAACACAGTCAACAAGTAAGTTCGGCTATCCACTGCTCAAATGTATTATTTTTTTCTTGCCGTACGATGCTACTATTCATAAAGTGTACTATTTATAGTTTTTCTACGCCGTATCTTACTTCTTCCATAGCGAGGATGTTGAAACAGGGAGCGAGGATGTTGACACAAGGACTGCATGCTCCCCACTTTGTCCTAGGAGGGTTTTCAAGTTTGTTACACAATATATATTTTCATTCGATCCATGAAATTCCAGTTTATATGGTTCAACCATTTTTTCACAAGGTTTTAGCCTATACCATTGTAGATATCTGTAGCCGTGGACGGATCTGGCCAGGGCACCTTTGGATAGGCACATAACTCCTTTGACGACAACGACCTCACAACAAATCAGTATGTGCTTGGCTCCTTCCATCTTCCAGGAGCTCTGTCACTATACACACAAGAGTCATCTGCTTCGACTCCTATGCAGTAGGTCCACGTTAGCTGTGGTGTCCTAACTGATTGCCTCACCTATTATGAGGGTCATATGCGAGCACAAGGTAGGAGGACGAAGAGGGGCAGAGGCCAAGCCCTAGGATAGTAGTATGTTGTACCAGTTATACTTACTGTTTATATTAGTTTGTATTCACTGTATCATCTGTATGTACCTACATCATTTAATATATACTAATGTCATGTACTTTCACTCTTTATTGCACATGCATGACTGCTGTTAGCATACGACAACTAGCTCTTGGTGCCTTCACTCTATACTACACGCGTATAACTACTGAGCCACAATTAACGTTGAGTGATGCCAACCAACTTTTGGCATGTGATGGTCATGTTGCTTTCAATACAATCCGATAACCAACTTTCGGCGTGTTAAACTTACATCACGTTTAAAACATTCAAATGATTTTTTTAGGCCATGGCACTTTCGACGTGTAAATATCACGTCATTTTCAAAGATTTTAGTCCTATTTTCCACACCTAACACAACTCCCACTATATAAGGCCATCGTATGCATGATGAATCTCAAGTTTTCGCCTGCTGATATCCTTGTAAATCACACACCACCTGGTTGCTCTATCTACTATATGATCAAAAAATAATAGTCGCTAAATCCGTTTTCACTAAGATTTTAGACCGAAGAAGGAATTGTTTGGCTTGGCCAATTCCACCTTAGTGTGACCATTTGTTTTATGTATGTGATGATTGATGTCAGCTTATGATATCTTAAGACCTAACATTCATTGGAGGACATTCTTTCAATACTCAAATTATTCTCATGATGTATAGATTGTATGTCCCTATTATGTTCAATTGTTCCTTCTCAAAAAATTTACTTTGAACTAATACTTTCTTTGTCATGTCAATTGAAGGATGTGTAACTTTATTCAGTTGATTGATATAGAAAATTCAGTATTTGACCCCAACCATTGGTTCTCCGAGGGCCGTTGGTTTTCTCCTTAGAATCAAATGGACAGTACATAAGGAGGAAGAAGAAATACAAACAACGTCGACAAGCCAAATGGTTAGACTAGAGGTTGTATTCTTTTGTACTACCTCTACAGAAGGAGTGTCATAAATGCTTTTGTGGTGATTGTTGTCAGTGGTGAAGTCTATAAGAGATGATACTAAGGTACTTTGTTTGTATAAACATTTTTTACGATGAATTCGCTATAAGTTTGCTATACATATCTCTACTTTGCTTCAATTTTGTTATCACCTTGACTATAATAGTTATACATGCATTTTTTCCCTGCAAGAACTATTAACAATATGCAAATTCAAACAATGTATAGATATAAACAAATTACCTTCCAACCCTATGAGAATCATATAGCCTAAAATAATTAAACAATATATACAAGTTAAAATAAAGTACGAGCAAAGAGTTAGCTATTCTTGAGTGACTACAAGTAGAGCATAAATTATGACCTCCATAAATTCCAAATAGACATCAGTATCGTGTTAATTATTATATTATTTGTATTACGTCAAGATTTTGTTTGTAATATGTAAACTTCTCAGTAAACTTTTAATATTTTTATCATTATTATCTAAATAATATTCATTTGTAAACATATTAATCGTCTGAATCTCTAATTAATTAATGGTATATCGATTTTATATTATTAACATTAAGTTCTTATATAATTTCTTTCTAAATAAATATCTACATGATAATTCACGTATCTCAATTATCTTTTCTACGTATTCCCAAATTTTCTTTATAATTAAATCCTTAAATAAAAATAGATTTATTTAAAATCTTTTTTTCTTTTCAACAAATTCTTATCTATATGCTAAGAAAAAAAATCGTTTTAATAGAGTGTAGCAAGGGGGTCACATACGAAATTACTTACCCTGGCCCTCTATGGAAAAATGCCCTAGCGAAGGGTAGCAAAAGGCTACATGTAAAAATGATAGACCCTCATTTCTAGTATGCCCTGCTACATCATTTTACAAGTGGCCCATAGTACAGAAAAAAAATGCTATCAACTAAGACAGTAAGTGGCTGTCTAAAAACTTTCTTAAGTATGTTGGTCCACCGTCAACCGGGATTAACAGAAGTTTGTTATGTGAGCGTTTTTTTTAAAAAAATCCTCCCAAATAACATTAGAGATATAGATTTTTATATATTTTTTAAAAATGTTTTTAAAAATATTTTAATAAAAAATATATACATAAAAAATTTCGCTGCCTGCGTACCTGCAGGCTGCAGCTCCAGAAGAAGCGGGGGCCCGTTAGTCCATGTCATTGTGTGTGCTTCTCGCTGGGCCATTTCCATTTCACATGCAGCAAGATGGCCGAGGAGTCGATATACAGTACTGATGGCTTAGGAGCATTTTGTTTTCTCATGTTAGGACCCACGCAAACTATACGCAAGTAGTAGCCGTTGGTGAACCAATTGGCACATGCTTGAGACGGATATAGCTTGTAAATCTTTAACCTCACTGAATTTTTATTGATAACACACCTACTTATGTGATATTTTTGAACATCAGAATTTTGACTCTTGACACCTATAACTCCTCCATCGTATCATTGATGTCTCTCCAGCCTATTTGATTATCGCTACTGTGAATTTTACATCATTGCCAAAAATGTAGTTGATGCTAAAGTTTGGGTGTTAGAATTTTGGACCTTTAGTTTGAAGTCGAATTGAAGCTCACAATTTAGATACCAAACCATACCATGTGTATTACTAAATTAGTATTTTGATATGTCGAGTACTTCCAAATTTTTGTAGTAACCAAATGGTAGCCAAATTCCATTGGCACTATAAAATCTTTGGTATGTTCATTTTAAGCATCAAATCGAACAAGCCATGGAAGTAGAAGATTAATATTGGTTACACTGCTATTACAATTCTAGACAGCTCTGCAAATTTGCCTAGCTATATATGAACCAAAGTGGCAGCTTACCACATCAGATGCTTACACTTGCCCATATGTGTCAAAACTCCGGAACTTGTTGCAGTCTGGAAACAAATTTGAAAATATACTTTTTTTCACCGTTTTGCATGTATATACCCATTTCGAAAAAAAAATAGCGGAAATATGCGGACGCGCGCCACCCCCTTGGCTGCACCCACCGCGATCCGCGTCGCCCGTGGCAAGCTCGACGGCAAATCACCTGCTTAATTAGTTAATGACCAAATTAAGCTACCGGATCATCTCAGTTGAGTGGTATTTCCTCCATCCAAAATTGATCAGCTTATAACCTCTGTGCACCGAGACCAAAGAGAAGAAAATCTCTGCGTGGTTAGCATTTCTTTTCGGATTTGCCCATGCGAAAATTCAACACGTTGCTTCGTTATGCATGTGATGAATAACTGCACTGTGAATGCATGCATCTGCATGGTGTGGTGACATACGTATTGTAGGCTTTGCATGGCCTGAGTACTGTACGGGAGACGAAGCAGCGTGTTAAGCGGATGGATTAACGCATTGATGCGTGCATGCGAAACGAGCGTCCCTGCCGAGAAAAATACATGCGAATCCTCTGCGCATTAATGCCTCAAATTGCTATACGCTGATCATTGTTGGATTTTTTTTTCATTTTGCACGCAGCAGTGCCATGTCAACCGCGGTGGCGCGCGTGGATGGCGTGGCGCCAAGAGAGGCGGCGCGCGCCCACAACCCACGGAAGAAGATGTATATTTCCGCTATTTTGGACAAAATGCGTATATACATGCAAATCGGTGAAAAAAACGATGAGTAAATAACACATAGGTTTAAATTAATCCATAAATAAATCATAAACATGATATTAACTACTACCATCATAAATTACAAGTATATTTTATTAAGACAATTATATCTAATATAATAATAAGTAATAAAACACAACTTATAAAAAGTATAAAAGGAACCATCGACCATGCTGCAAGAAACTAAACAAAATCTAAATAGATATAATTCTAATATGTTTAAAAGAAAAGCAACTAAAAATACATGATTAGATAATAATAATATAGGTATCCGCCAGAGAAAGAAGCTTTGTTAAAAGTCATGATTGAACTAAAATAAGTGAGAAAGTGAGTCATGTCGAGCACTTTTCAAAGACTATTTCAAGAATGACGGTTTTAGAGAACTACTCTTCTAACCATCAGTGCACATCAATAATAGAATAGAAAACCTATCATAGCAGGTAGATGAGACAAACTCTAATTGATATGTAGACTAATAACAAGAGCATACCCAAATATTTAGAGCAACTTATTCAATTACTAGTCGATTTCATAAATTGATCATTATATGAAGGGAGAGGAACCACTACTATAAAAAATGGTCTATAGTCTAATGGAGCAAACCATAAATATACTGGTTGATAGAAGATCTAAAACTAAAGATGATTTTAGTACAATCTAAAGGCAGGCCACTGTAGAATCATTAGTACTAGTTGATAACATCAACTAATACTAATATTTTTCTTTATTACCGGTTGTAACAGTCAGATATTCTTAAATGGTTGTACATGATTTTTAGTACTGGTTGGTATCAGCAATCGGTATTTATTAATACCGGTTGGTGTTTTCACAAGAGAGGTGCTACCAAAATTTTTTGTGAAAGTTTTTTTTATGATTTTACTCATCTAAGAGCTCTAAAATGTTAGCAACTTCATCCTCTATTCTCGTATGGTTAAGATATTATATTTCTACTATATATTTATACCTAATTCTCTCAAAAATATATAAAAATGGATGAGAAAGATTAAAAATTTTGAGAAAATAAGAGTATGACTTAATTGTAAAAATAAATTAATATAGTAATAATAAGAGTATGTTATAATAGCAAAAATATAAGAAACATAGGACAAAAAGGTTAAAAAAGAGGAACAAAGGAAGATTATAGAAAAATAGAGGAAAAAGAATAGAAAATTAGTGCATGTCTTAATATATGATATCTAAAATTAATAAGAGTATGGCCTAATAAAAAAAGAAGGAAAAATACGATAAGTATGAAAAAAGGGGAAATAAGAAGAAATAAAGGAAAGATGGAGGAAAAGGTATAAAGGCTTATGAAAAATAAGAAAATTAAGATACTATGTTAATATTAAAAATATATAGAGAGCTCTATCGGTTTGTGGCACTTTCGGCATAGGGGATGCGTAGCTAGATTTGTTCATATTCCACCGATCAAAGTATTTTACACACAGCTTAGCAATACTTTTCATCTACTCAAACACCCTTTGAGGTTAGGACATTTAAAATTATTAATTTTCTTAAGTAATTTTTTACTTATAATGTAGGTGAACTACAATAGATGTACAACACAGATCAATTGTCAAAGGAGTTCATTGATGGTGTGCATTATTTTCTTAGGGTGGTCGATGCCCACAAGCCTAATGTTTTCATATATTATCCATGCAAAAATTGCAATAAATAGAAGGAGTACTCTTCCTCAAGAATTCTTTATAGCCATTTGTTACACTTGGGATTCATAGCTAACTATAATTATTGAAACAAGCACGAAGAGAGAGGGGTTGCAATGGAAGATAATAAAAAAGAAGACAACAAAATTTCCCACTGGACTTAATACGGTGGTTTTGTAGATATCATAATGGGCGAGACGGAAGGAGAGGTTGTAAAAGATAACAGTGCGGATGGTCTTAGTCAGATGTTGTGTAATACAAAGAAAGACTACAAAAGTAAATAAGAGCTAATGAAATTGGAGCGTATGTTAGTACACCACAAAATGTTGTTGTACTCAGATTGTAAACAGGGCATAAAAAGTTGGATACCATACTAAAATTCTTGCAATAGAAGGCAATAAATAGTATGACTGACAAGGCACTTGAGGAGTTATTGAAACTCATAAAGAGTATTCTTCTGGAGGGTAACAAATTGCCCGCAATAACATATAGAGCAAAATAGGTAGTCTGTATTCTAGAACTAAAAGTGGAGAAGATACATATATGTCCCAATGATTATATCCTCTATCATAGTGAGGAGTACAAGAACCTAGAAGCATGCCTAGTTTATAAGGCATTGCGATACAAGATCAAACGAGATGATTCTGGTGGTGTTGAGGGATAGCTTTTGAAGAGACCCACTAAAGTCATGTGATGTTTCCCTATAATACCATGTTTGAAGCAATTGTTCAAGAATAAAGTATATTCTAAAATGATGCGACACCCCACCGATAGGTCCCAGTGGAGAAAACGCCACATAATATTCCCAGAATTTAAAAATAACGCAGGGAACATAAAGTTTGGTTTAAGTACGTATGTCATGGATTCTTTTGGAGAGATGAGTTGCAGTCATAGCACTTGGCCTATGACCTAATGAATCTATAACCTTCCTCCTTGGTTGTGCATGAAGTGAAAATACATTATGATGCTGGTGCTTATTTATGGTCCAAAATAACCTGATAATGATATTTATGTGTATCTAAGACTATTGGTAAGAACTGATACTATTGTGGAATAAAGAAGGTGTCTTTGTGTGGGATGAGAACAAATAGGAGTAACTAACCTATGAGCATTGTTGTTTGTAAAAATATATACATTTTACACAAGAGCCCAAGATAAAAAAAGCACTAACCAAAACAGTGTTGTCCGTAGAGATACCATAGACAACAATGGGACAAATAACACGTATTATGGTTTTATTGAGGAGATATGGAAACTCGAGTATGGTTCTTTGAAAGCCCTTCTGTTTCAATGCTAATGGGTGAGGCTAACTAGTGGAGGCTCATAATGGTTAATGAGTATGCGATGATAACAGTTGACATTAATAAGATTGGATACTCATATGAACCATTCGTTCTAGTCAACAATGTGACTCAAGTTTTCTATTGAAGAACATGTCTAGCAAACTAAAGAAGGGGATATCTAAGCAAACAAGTAAAGTGCTTAATGAATTAAAGCGCCATGTGGTTCTTAAAAAAAAAATTATCGAAGTTGAGAACAAGACAGATGAAGGTTACGATCAGTTTAATGGGCAACCTCCATTTGCAATGGCGATTGACATGAGCCTTCTCCTAGCAAATGAGAACACTCTATACTTATACCACAATCATAGCAAGGAACATTCGTAAAGAAAAAGTTTATTGCCTCTACCATCACGTCATGAGATTGAATGTATACTGACTACATGTTTTTTTTAATATTTATAACCTTCCATTTTTATTGTAATATTTAACAAATAAAGTACACTGTTAAGCATATTATATCAGTCACCTTTATTAACAATCACAATTAATTATATGAGTCCCTGCATCTTAATACGCTATATTTTAAAGTTTTTAAAATTAAGTATCCTAGTTTTATTTTTTTTTAAATTTACTTATCCTATATTTACTATTATTAAAATTAATTATCCTAATTTTCTTGTTTATGATATTTTCTATATTTTTTTGGTTTTTTAAATTATTCTTCACATTTTTCCTATTTTCTAAATTTTTTGAAAATCTTTTGTATCCACTATACAAAACAACTGATTACTAAATATATTTCGGTCGAGTAGTAAAAATCTTTAAAACCGGTTGTTATAAACAACTGTTACTGCATATTTAGTCCCAATTATTAATACCAACCAAAGAGTAAACACTCTTTTGTATTGGGACTAAAGAGGGGATGGTATATATATATCATCCTCTTATCTTCTCTGATCTAAGTTATTAGATTGCGTTCGATCTTCTTGTCTGTCTCCACCGACGACATCATTGTCATCCTCCACGTCGACGCTATTTGCATGATGCCGCCATGCACCCGTCTTCCCACCGACGCCGCCACCCTCTACGCTATAGTCGTCCCCATTTGCATTGTCACCGCCGCTGCCATCCCTATCTGCATCGACGTAGCCACCTTTCCTATTGACACCAATGTCGATCATCGTGCACTTCACACTAGCCTCTCACACTGAATGGTATAAATTAAACTATTATTTATATACATATATATTACTATTATTTATTTTTTATACCTGAACATTGTATTTATATATATGAATTTTTTTTCCGCAAATTTTGTGTCAAACAAAAGTTATCAAAATTTGTACCAAATTTTATACTTAATGAATTGTTTTTATATATTCATATGTTACCTTTTTTTATATATTACATATGAATTTATATATATGGATAGTCTGTCCCGCCGCTCGATTGAGTGTACGCTAAACTTAAAATATAGTAATTATGGAGTATATATATGTATTGTCGAACTATTTTTTCATGGAGAAAAGAGAAGGCAGAAATAAAATTAGGTCAATAAAAATGTAAATAAAAATATATATTTTAACGTATAATCCGCATATAAAGAATATTAATGTATATCTTCTATATTATCTTATTTGATAAGATGGGAAAAGGAAATCAACTTATACTACTGCTATGTTTATAAATTTATTCATCGTCGCATTAATACTAATAGTGTTCGTATACACCATTCATACATAATTATATATATATGTAATGCCCTATACATATATATATATGTATGCGTATAATATATATATATATATATATATATAAAGCTGTACAGCAATAAAAAACAACAAATAAACATTATAGCAAAATAAATAGGTATAAAAAACACTTTTGTACCAATTGGTTATACCAAAGACAATTAATCTCGGATTATACATATCGATTGCCCAACTGGAACCGGCCCTAAAGAGACTGCGAACAGTACTAAGGAGTATTTCTCTATTAATAAACCTTAGCTTCCAATATAGTACTAATTTAATTAGACTTTAAAGGTCATTTATGGTTTGTTAAGAAGTATTAGATTGGCCAATCAATTAGTGGTATAAATTGATCCAATAATTTAAAAAAATAGTATGTTTTTTAAATTTTTTCTTGCAGTCTGTCAGCTACTCAGCTCCTCCCCTGGTATAATTGACCCGTTCGGATGCACTTCCTAAGGCTGCAGCATAGCCAGACTGTACAGAGATTTGTGTTAGCAACAGCTGTTGCGCTGGCTGTCTTGCAGTGGTTATTCATGCAGCCGAACAAGGCCATATATGCTTGCCTTTGCTAACCTTTGCGATGTCAACGTAGCTAGGCTGCTAGCGCGTGTATCCGTCCATAAATATATAAAGAATTTGAGGTTTAAATTTTGTCAATAAATATATGGGTTCTGGAGTATTATTTTCTCAATCGATCCAACTTAATAATAGTTGCATCGCTAGACGCAAATTTTTTCCAATCAAATAAACTTTTTGGAACATTTAAGTATTTTAACTTAACCTTAGTATCTATTAATCAACCTAAACTCTCTTATATTTATATTTATGGATATAAGAAATACTAATTAAGTGGGGTGCCTCTTCAATGTGCTCTGCTTCTAGTTGGAGTTACTAGGTGTTATCAATATAAATCTTAAAAATAAGAAACTTATATAGCTAGAGCTTGTTTACATGTATAATATACTAGGGAGTGCCTATTAGATGAAGAGAGATTTTTTATTTAGGTTTAGACCCTTAATTGTCTTACTTTCTATCGGCTAGTCAGGAGGTAGTTTTTATATTGATATGGACAATAAGTGACGGTTATAAGGATATATGGGATCTTATCAGCTAGTCTTGCTTAGGGAGTAGACAATCTTGGAGGTTGGATCTTCAGTCAGCTCTGGCTTTTCTCAGCTTGATTGGGCTTGTCCTTGGCCCCTTGTGGACCTATTTATTTATACCCTTTGGCCCGTCGTATACACAAGGGGCCAGTAGAGTTATCCTCAACAAACTTAGGTATAGCCCGTCCCAGTATGATTAGGTCTCTGATAGTCTTCTCGAAGTTAGCTTCATACTATAGATGTATAGGTATTCTATGTATAAACTAATGTTTCATTTAGTCATCGAGGTACTGTACATCGACACGAGCCGTTTGGCCAGTCGCAAAGAAATGGACCCTCTTCATGGAAGGTCGCAATGCTGAAATCTACATCAGCATTTACCATTAGAGAACGAAGATGGAGGGCTTTAAACATGTACAATAGCACCAGAGATACAATTTTGTTTTATTAGGATAAAATTTTAAACAGTAATTACTCTATCCCTCCGTTTCAAATATAAATATTTCTGTGTATTTTTTAAATGGGTAATTTTAGAAATCGGTCTATTTTGAAAAATATGCAGCATGCTTATATTTTAGAACATAGTAGAATATAACTTTTGTGACATAATATTACGTTATTAGATTTATATTTAAAACTACTTTCGTGCTTATAAAAAAATTTCTTATGATTGTACTTTTACGTCATATAAATAATAGTATATTAGTAAAACAAAACAAAACAAAATATTTTATATTTTTATACAGAAAGAAAGATTTTTTAAGGTACATGGACACACATATGATATTTTTTAAGGATAACGCACATATTGATATACTCCACACGCAAATGTCTATAGACACGTGCTACTAATAGATTGGGAGGCCTTAAACCCCAATCTTCAGTGTACGGGAAACGAGCATTCTCACCAAGACGCGCATACATGACAGCCCAGGAAAAGACGTGAGCTGAACCGGTGGTTCGTTGCAGGCTATCAAGACATGGGCCTTTCTTAAGCCCAAAGAGCTACTTAATATGGGCCCATACATCTAATACCCCAAATATTTGTGCAAAAACTGTTGGTATGGGAAGTAGAATCTCGTTGGCTCGGTAGCCAGCTAGCCATCCTGCGAGCTGTGAACGAGAGGGAATATGCATTTATATAAGTGGTTCCAGTTCTGCAGCTGAACCACTCGACCCGGCGGTTCGAACCGTCAAACCGGTGAGCTAAGAGTTTAGACGGTTCAACGACCGGTCCGGTTTTTTCTACTATGTCAACAGTCGAACTTCTGACCGACCAGACGCGCAACTTGAGTCCCGACCAACTGTGCTACGCGCAGAGGGAGTAAGATTTTGACGCGCTAAAATTGAACGCGGTGTAATGTGCATGGAAGACTCTAGTGTACTCTTTTTTTTAAAGCTACAGTGTTCCTCGTCGTTACCAGAGGAGAGGATCTGGATCCTACTAACAAAGCCATGTTGGCAATTTTAATTAGCTTGTCTGCATCTCCTTGTGCATAAAAACACAGTTATATTCAGGTGCCTACTAGTATTCTTTTTTGGAGGGATTGCCTCCGATAACCATAGGGTACTTAGCTTTTTCTATTTTGTGGCCTGCCGCTTTCTTGACCTCTTTCTCTGTGTCAAAAACTCAGAATAAAACGTGTGTGATGCAATGCACTCATGGCTCTATATACTGTTTATTTCTCCCACAGAACATATGACGGCATGACGGTGATGATTAATGCGCGATTAGACCACTATCTCTATGGGTCCACATGTCAGACGCTGTTTTTTTTTCTTTTGTTTTCTCACCCAATAAATATCTCGGTGGCGTGGATTTCGCTCGTCCTCCGCTTCTCCGTCCTCGAGCCGCTCCCCGGCCGGCGGCGGTTCCCGGAGGAGATGGATGGATCCCTTGGGCGGCGGCACTAGCCGTCGTCGGTCGCCGGCAGCGGCCGGAGCCGTTCAGTCTGCATCTCTCCCTTCGGCGAATGGCGAGCGCCGATCCACCGCCGGTTGCAAAGGTTATTCTGTCTACCCATCTCTCTCACGCAGGGGAAGTGAATTCTAAGTGCCATTCGTGCAAATAAGATGAAATGCTATATTCATTGCTGTCTATTTCCTGCAAAAAAGTCTAGAATATTAATCTTCAAATAAAGA
The DNA here is from genome assembly GCA_030770085.1 of Oryza coarctata. Classification (NCBI taxonomy): domain Eukaryota; kingdom Viridiplantae; phylum Streptophyta; class Magnoliopsida; order Poales; family Poaceae; genus Oryza; species Oryza coarctata. The sequence continues at coordinate 10,240,269 of CM061485.1, read as the reverse complement.
ATCTGGGGAATGCTGGTGGTAATTCGATTTACTGATGCGACCGATTTAATTTATGGATCAAATTAATTATGAGCGGGAAATTCTCCATGTCATCACTGGTTCAATGGCATTAGGAAGAGAACTGGTAGAAAAGATAATTGGTTGTCCTGATAAGACCTCAAATTGTCATCAAATTAAAAATTAAGTGGGTACACTTAAAGAGGATTGGTCGATTTGGAAAATTAATCTCACAAATACTTTGCTGGAATTAATGAAATACGGTTGACAGATCTTACATCAATGCGTCAAAGGATGGAGAATATATCTAAAGATTTCGTGATGTGAACAGCCGACACTATAGTTTAAATCTAAGTAATAGACAATTAGATAAGCTGGCTTTCCAAGGATTACTAGCTCCTATAAAGAAAAAAATTCCTCTCAAGAGTTTGAGAGCTTAGCGCATTTGGTACGGAAAGTATCAGCTCATGAAAAGATGATTCCAAAAAGTAAGGAAGGAAAAATTCTAGAAAAAAATTACAAGCATATGGATTTTCATTAGATTTAGAATGAGAGGAGGATTCTGCTATTCAAATTGGCTTAGTAGAGTGGACAAAAAAACAAGAGAATAGTATTATGTCAATGGATCAAAGATATGAGAAAATAATAAATGTATGAATTTGATATAAATAAGGCCAATCTGTTACTTCAAGAGAAACAAATATAACTTCCTCCAAACCACAAGATTCCATCAGCCGATGAACTTAGAAAAAAGAATTGCAAATAACACAATTCAATTTCTTGCCATATAAATAAGTGCAAAGTATTTCGATAACAGATTGAATCAGTTGTGGAGCAAGGGAGGATTATGTTTGATGATGCAAAAAAACTGATCAAAATAGATGGACACCCTTTAATAATAAACATGGTATATGCGGGGTATTCAAAAGATAAGCCAATGAAAGGGGACACCGAGCAAATCAAAACTATGGAAAATTAAAGGTTATCTGATCGCAGCTGATTGAAAAATACTAAAGACACCAAGAAAGAGAGCTTTGGGCTTTACCATATAGAGAGGAGTTCCAATATGATTCACATTGGGATTGTCCATTTTTATAATTATGCTGAGATTAGGGGATGAGGCTATCATCGATTGATGGTTATCTTGAGTGCAACAATAGAAGGCCACAACGTTTTGAACATGAGAGATCCTCACATAAACCCGTACCTATTCAGGATCGCCCATCATGGAAACAGAAATCACTTCACGATCATCTAGGACCGTTTCATAAAGATTTTTTTAAAAAAGGTCGATGATGAGCTTGATGAAGGAATTAATGGGGAATTTGATGAAGGACAATAGGTTCAAAACCTTAAGTGGTGTCCTAGTGGAAATTTAACCAAAATCGAAAAAAATAAAGGTGCACCGATTTTGGCATCGAGAACAAATAGCAAAGTAGCAAAAAAGGTAGGAGGAAGTCAATTGTTGACCCAAAATGACCAGGAAGGAGTGGCATGTTAAGCAAAAAGCCGATGAAGTAGGACCATCAACTCTAGTTAATATGATGTTTATTTTATCTATGGAGTATAAAGTGTATTTATCCAATGATGATGAAAGCAAGGAATCAGTGGGTCAATTGATGTTGTAACCCCAATAAGCAATATTTGAAAAGCCTAAAGCATTTAATGGTAGAGTAACCATAAACTTAATGCCTTAAACTAAGTACCGCAAGTTTTGGAAAATCGTCGAAGATCTTATCAAGACAAATATAATGCTAAAAGGCATAGGAGGAAATTTATCGAAGACAAAAGGGATTTTTAATATGGAGTTGATTGGAGGAGGCAAGACCTTGCCTATGACATTTTTTGTAATTGAAGAAAATGATTATACAACTTTCTCCTATGTAGGGATTGGATTCACACAAATTGCTGCGTACCTTCTACTATGCATCAAAGTTTGATCCAGTTGTAGGAAGATCAAGTAGAAATTGTGTTAGTTGATAAATCGGTTAACATTACAACAACCGATCTACCAGTTTAAAAAATTGAAGAAATTGACTACTTATCTAGACACATATGGGAAGTAGATTTTCTAAAGATAATGGACCATGATATACAACCAATCAATGGTGTCGGTTCCCACCTATTACTCTAAGACACCATAGAAGATATAGATAGAAAATTAGGATAAGGGTTTATGTCGGTTGATGGTTTGGAAGAAGTAGATATAAGTGCTAGAAATAGGCCAAGACTGACATTTATAAGTGCTAAATTATGTCCTGATTTAAAAGAGAATTATTAAAATTATTGAAGAATTATCGATATTGTTTTGCTTGGGAGTACCATGAGATGCTGAGAATTAGTCGATCGATTGTTGAACATTAGCTTTCTATCAAGTCAGGATATTAGCCATGCAAAAGACGATTCAAGGCATAATTATATGAAGAGATTAAGATGGAAATTATGAGGTTGTATGATTTAAATTTTATTAGACCATGCTGATATGCCGAGTAGATATTTAATAGTCTCAGTGAAGAAGAAAAATAGAAAATTAATAGCATGTGTTGACTTTTAGGACTTGAACAAAACTACGATAAAAGATGAGTATCCGATACCGATTGTAGATCTTTTGATGGATGTAGCATCAGGGCATTAAGGTATCAGTTTCATGGATGGCAATGCAGAATATAATAAAATTTTTATGCCTAAAAGATATATTCCAAAAACTACATTCAGGTGTCCACAAGGCATTGGTTTATATGAATGAGTTGTTATGATATTTGGACTTAAATGTACCGGTGTTACTTACCAGAGAGCTATAAATTATATATTTCATGATCTTAAAGATTTATTGGTAGAAATTTACATATATGATGTGATGGTCAAATCCAATAGTATTAAAGGGCATCTCGCCGATCTACGAAGGGTGCTAGAGAAGACAAAGAAATATAAATTAAGAATAAATCTCAATAAGTGCGATTTTGGTGTATCAACTAGGTAGTTTTTTGGGGTTTATAGTGTATGAAAGAGCTATCGAGATTAACCAATGAAGCATCAAAGCTATCAAAGATACGAAACCATCAGCCGGTAAGATAAAGTGATGATAAGATAAAGTTATAGTTCATGAGGAGATTTACTTCAAATTTATTAGAAAGGATTAAGCCTTTTACTTCGTTATTGAAGTTGAAAGTCGATCAAAAATTTATATGGGGAGCTAAATTACAGAAGACGTTTGATGAAATTATGGATTATCTAAGTTTTTCACTAGTCTTGTTCTACTATAAAAGAGGAGGTATACTTATCGGTCGATGAGAGATTTATTAGATCTGTTTTGGTTAAAGAGTTTCAATAAAAAAGAGCGATTCATATTTTATCTTAGCAAAAATTTTGGACGCTGAAACAAGATAATCCGTGATGGAAAAACTTAGTTTTTTTTTATATTTTTTATTTACAAAATTGAGGCATTATTTTCTCTGCAATACTTGTGTCCCAACGTCATCCAGAACATCATCATAGACAACATAGAAGATATTCTGCTTGAATTTTATTTGTATTTCCAAAATTAAATTATATTCTTGCAGTATTATATTCAATATGATGATTCAACGATAATGTTTACAAATCAGTATAATAACAAATCAGTATAATATATATTTAGGGTCGACTATTATACCAACTACGAAATGCTCTGCAGTCAGACTAAAGCTCTATTTCAGGCGTCCTGCTTCCTTTCTTCAAATGTTCAGCTTTTGTTGTTGAGAAGATTGAAAGTTACAATTTTTGATCTAGGAAAAGGAAATCCAGCTCCGAGATTTCAATTATAAATTTAGCCTGTATTTGTTTGAAATAGCTGGGGTCATACAGCATGCTCACCGTTATTTCTCGCTTAATGTTGTTGTGAACTTATGAAGCCTGATGGCTATATCCAAATAGAATTGCTAGTCTACCAGATATTTGAGGTCAACGGTAGATTGCTTCAATCCACTTTACTGTGACAACACGATGCTAATTCTGGAAAACCAAGATATAATAGCACTAGTATAATACGCACTACAGATCAAGTAATACAACAAGCGAAGTTAATCATACCTTATAGAATCTAATCAAACTATTCGGGAAGAACAGAAGGATCAATTTTGCAGCTCGTAAACTCTTGGTGAAGGGTTAAGGAAGCCTGCAGACTAGTCTGAAAATTCAGGTGCTTAATGTTTTCTGAAACTGTCATTAGCAGTTTAGTCTTAGCTCTTAGGGTAGCTTCTTTGGGCCCTATATATAAGCCCTGGAGCTTGCTCTTTTATTAAGAAAAGCATGTCTTCCTAATTCCTCCCCCTTCTTCAGATAATATACCTTTGTGAATGTAAGTAGAGTATCATCTTCTTTGACAAAAAATAATGGAAATTAGAACCGATAAGAGAGGAATACAGCTTTGCTTGCCTCAAGGATCAGGCTCGTCCTTTCAAAGTAATACAAATATTTGACAACATATGGGCCTTACTGGGCCGACAAAATTTACTGGGCCTACTTGTCAGTTGTCAATACATGTTCATAACAATCTTATCTTAGAACATTAGTTTATTGGAAGAGAACTTGTGATGAAGGAACTCTTTTATTTTTTTTCTGTAATTAACAAATGTATATCCAGAAGATAGTTACCTTTACATCTGGATCGACGCTCCCACAAGATAGGGCTTTTTGGTTGCCAAGGAGCCATGCAATCCTCTGAAAATAAGTACTCAAAATGAACAATGGAGCAAACTGGTGTTATCATGATGTGCATTCAGCATTTGATGTACAACTGTGTGTATCGGAAGGTATATTTTGGGTAAAATGTGTTGTTCACTGGAAGTTTGTATTAACATATTTGATTTAGCGTAGTTTCTATGCATTTAAATCTTCAAATAAGGGCATAATATTATAAAATATATACATATATTTGTAACCACTAAATTTCTATATATTTCCGATTAATCAATAATATTTTGATTAATTGTTGAACATTACAATCACTGTTTGACAACCGCGTTTCGTGTTTTCCATACACTGATTAACATGACAACATAGTTGTTAGAGTCCAAATCGTGAGCACTAGCAACGAAATAAAATATAAGAAGCTCGATAAGAAGAAAGTTTTAAAAACGATAAACATGTTATAAATTATCACATATGATACAATATTTAACAGGTGGAAGAATGTTATTAAAGATAGTGGAAAGATGTCACTAAAAGCTAATCTCTAGAGCTTGCTCTTTTATTAAGAAAAGCATGTCTTCCTAATTCCTCCTCCTTCAGATAATATACCTCTGTGAATGCAAGTACAGCATCTTTGACAAAAAATAATGGAAAGTAGAATCTGATAGGAGAGGAATGCAGCTTTGCTTGCCTCAAGGATCAGGCTTTTCCTTTCAAAGTATACAAATATTTGACAACATATGGGCCCTATTGAGCCGGCAAAATTGACTGGGCTACTTGTCAGTTGTCAATACATGTCCATAACATTCTTATCTTAGAACATTAGTTTATTGGAAGGGAACTTGTGATGAAGGAACTCTTTTATTTTTTTTCTGTAATTAACAAATGTAAAACCGGACGATACTTACCTTAACATCAGAATCGACGCTCCCACAAGATAGGGCTTTTAGGTTGCCCAGGAGCCAAGCAATCCTCCAAAAATAATTACTCAAAAGAAACAATGGAGCAAACTGGTGTGATCATGACGGTGAATTCAGCATTAGGAATGACCGGCGTCGGGCACCCGACTTGGTAAAAAACATAGGGCGGTCAAAATGTTGCGGTTGACTGTCAACAAAATATCAAGTCATACATAAAAAAAAAATAATGATTAAAAAATATAAAAGATATGTGAAATACAGTAAAATACATATTGAAACATTTTGGTTTCGCATATAAAACATTAAATTTTAACAAAGATATATATATTTTTTATCAAAATATAATAAGAAATTATTGTAAAGATTTAATTGTGTATAATTGAATAGTAAATTAGATATTCTTTACCTGCAACCTCCTCTGATCATACTACCTCCGAGAGGGCGGCAGTGTGTGTTCATGCAAGCAGCGCAACATGGGTGTCCGCTTCTGGCGTAGGATTTTTACTGTACTGAATTCGGGAGATGTTGCTTCGGTTCATGTGGGATGTTGCTGTGCTGCATAATGTTTTTGAAAAGCATTTTTAGTGTAAAAAAATGTTATTGAGGATTCGAGGATGGCTTTTCCTATTATACGTCGATAATTTTAACCGTAGCAGTATTCCCACTGGGATGTGGATGTCCTCTCATCCTCTGAGAGCATATCCTCTAGTGTATCATTTTTTTTCTAAATTCAATTCATTATTTAAAATTCTAAGAAAATTAAATAATGTAGAGTATATTATACTACACCAAAAATTAAGTTTAAATTTAATATAGACGCTGATAAATAAAAAAAATACAAATTCACATTGAATACTCTGGATTTGTCTATTCTAGTTTTTACATGTGAGTTGTGTTTAGACTTTAGTTTTGGGAGTGTTATAAGTCTATTGTTTGAAAGTTGTCAAACTTTTTAAAAAAATTTATAACTATTTGGATGGTTATTTGAACAAAAAGTTTCTGCTGGTAATATATATTTGATATTTAGAATAATATTGTTATTCGCCCCGGAAGCGATCTGATCTCCCGGCGGCGGCCATCCGTCGCCTTGGAGGAATCAATCTCCCAGGCGGCTGCGTGGCTCTCTGTTCACGTCGTCGTAGTGCTTCGTCGAGCTGTCGTCCTAGGAGAGATCACTCTCCAGGGCGTTCGTCGTCAAGCAGCAGCAGCAGCCAGACACCTTCGGGACGTCGCGCCGATCTGAACTCCCCCAGCACCATCTGCTCCACCGCGGCGCGGGCACGTAGATCTGGAGGACCTCCGCCGTCGGCAACGACTTCCAGGATCCACGCCGGCGACCTCCCTCCGCGCGGATCTTTGCGACCTGGAACTCCACCTGAGCCCGTCACCCGCGCGGATCTGAGGCCGCCCCCGCCCTCCACGCCGCTACCTTCTCCAGCTACTGCTCGCGGAGGTCGCCGCGTTCTCCACTGCCTCCGCCCGATCCGCCCTCCGCCGGTCCGCCTCGCCGCACGCCAGTCTACCGGTCCCCCGACCTCCTCTCCAGTTGTCATTGTTCAGTCTTATGCTGTCCTATGCGCAATCGATATGCCACAACTTTGTAAAAAATATTTTTATTACATCGACATGTCGTCTTGTCAGACCACAGTGTCACTATTCATAATCATTTGCCACTGCAAAACTTAGAGCTATCATTCTCTCATCATCTTTCTCACCAGCTTCACGGTAATGCTTTCATCGTCTGCACAACTTGAGGTCTTCTTTAGCTACTTTGAGCATCGCTGTCTGTGTCATCCTCCAACGGCCACTGTCACATTGGCTATTAACATCATGCCTTTAGGCTATTGGTCTCGTTGCTTCATCTTCATCCACTACATCTCGTCGCCAATACTGTCCCTTCTTTGACTACTTTTTGCTTTGACAACTTTACGTGTTGTGACTGTCTCGGAGGTTTTCTCTATTAGTCTCTCACGACAATGGTGCAAAGTTTATCTCTTACTTCGTCATTGCGGTACTAGCAACACCATTACACGTGTTTGTCCCAAGTTGTCTCTAGGTCGGGTAAACCATGCGTGATGTCTTGTCCTCCATGGTTCGATTGCATCGGTTCAGTGGTATCATCTTCCTCAACAATTATCATGATTGCATCACCGTCTTGATCCACAGCACGTCTTTGCTCACCTTGATTCATGGTGTCGTCCCGTGTGCCCGCAACCATTTCATGGTGCCCCTTGCATGTCCTGTGGCTTGGCTATCTTGTTATTGACACTCGACTTTGGCTACTTCGACCATGACTAAGTTGCGCTCTTCACTTCGGCTACTTTGACTATGGCATGAAGGGCTATCATTGTTGTTGAGTACTATTATTGGTTTCTTCTCCAATCTGAGTATCTGTGTTGTTAATGCTTAGGCTATGGGGATGTTATACATATATGGTAGTTATAATTAAGATATGATTGATTTGTTTAAACTTCTCTAGTACCTTCCAACTTTATCCCTTATACTCTATATATATTGAATTTGTTTAGAGTCCTTATCTCAGTATCATCGTAATCTTTATCTCTTGTACTCTATGTATGGACTCCCCGAGTATCAATACAATCATCGAGTTATGCATTTTTCTCTTCTTCCATATTATTTAAAAGTTAATTTGATTCACTAACGCGGCCGATTTAATTTCTGGATCCATTAAGACTGGCCAATATGCCATGTCAAACTGGTTCAATGGCATTAGGAAGAGAACTAGTAGAAATGATTGTTGCTTGTTGTGTTGTTAGGACCTCAAATTGTCAGGGGAGTGTTTGTCAAATTAACCCCTTCTTCTGAGAGGGTACTGTTCCTGACGAACTTTTACTTGTATTTTTAGATTTTTCCTGTTTTTGAACTATCTAAATTCTTAGTAACATCAAATTCTCATGTCATTTGGGGGAAAACATAACAACAGAACTTTTAGTTTTCTTAAGTAGCGGACATTGGTTCAATGGCAGACACTAATGTTGTGGGCGGTGGGATCTGATTGATGGGCCTTCAAGCTAAGCTCCTTTGATGGCCTCCTTTGATCGTTTCATTTGTTACCCCACACTGACCACGGAAGAAAGAAGCCCATCGCTCCATGCTCTTTGATGCACCCACATTACTATCCAAATGACTACAGTTAAATGCATACCAAAACAATACAGGCCAAAGCATGGCCTAATATCAACAATTCAAGAACAAATGAAATGAAAAACTTCATAATTTATACTAACAATAAAACATCAAGATTACTTCGAAGTGGTCTCTATCAGATCAACCTCACGAGGATTTGCTGCGGTTCTATCTTTGTTGCCACATTTTTGTTGCCCTTGTCAAGAAACAAAAATTACAACCAGGGTTCTTCCAAGAAGGTCACAGTTTCTGTAGATCACACTTGTGAAAATTGATTACTTCGTTTTAGTATATTTCACCAATAAGTGTTGTGAAAATTGATTACTTCGTTCTAGTACATAATTGCTTGGTTCGCTTCTCGGTCAACATTAGTTACATGACTAAGTTTTTATTATTTACAAAGTCCCATGCAATATTACTACAGTAATAAGTACAGCTTTGGCCAACTAGTTTAGTTAATCGTGCTTGTTATTCGTTTCCTATTTTCAAGCAACAGAACCGAGTTTATCTCCGTGTTTTGTTTCAATGAACCGTCACCTTCTAATTTGATTAAGTACACAATTACCTATCTAACCCTCCACCTAATTTGTCAACGCCCACATTTTTAATACCTTGTCATAGCTACCTTTTATTATGGATCGTTAGATTAGAAGTGGTGAACGGTTGTAGTGCCTTAGAAGCATCCAAGAAAAAGTCTTGAAAGACAGTACACACAGCATTTTGAGAGATATTTTTCACAATAAATGAGCTTGCGCCTTTGTAGCAACAATATATCACACCTCTAACCACATGGTGGTTAACTTAAAAGCGTATATCATCTGCACACAAACATATGAGTCAAATCAACAACTGTACAAATTTTTTGATATTATCTCTAATAAATGAGTAGTGAACAGTATTAAAGTAAAATCAATTTGTGTTCGTCCCGAGATCTCGTGCACCCGGCGCGAACACGCCGATACCTAGGAGGTCTTCTTATCTCTAGTGCAGGTCAGTCGGCTTCTTTCCGTGGCTCGAGGTATGTGCACCAGGGGCCGTGGGGTTCGATCGGCTCCGGTGCGACGGTACGGGTGCGAACGTACCAGTCAATTTGACCCTGCAATTGATAAGGAGGTGAGACGAACAGGTCCGTCAGACAGTGAGCCGACACATGCGCTTGCTATCGGCTGGCTGCCGATAGGATCAGGATGGGCATCGACCATGCCCAGAAGGCCCTTCGCTATCGGCTATTTGCCGATAGGAATCGAAAAACTCTTCAATCGGCTGGAAAGCCGATATGAACAGGTGTCGATGAGGGATCGGCCGTAGAGCCGATGGAGGAATCGGGGTGTACTTAGAGGATAGCAAAGCGCATAGGATCCCTCCGTATAGTCGACGGAAGCCGTAGCGGTCGTTCATCGACTGAAAAACCGATGAAGACACATGCGGATTGGCAAAGAATCATATTAAAAGGCACGGGCTGTAAAGCCGATGCCGCTTTAGATATGACAGCACGAGACCCGTTGCCCACTGTGACAGCGCCATTAACACCGAACCTCAAAAATCAGAACTAACTAAGACAGTACGAGGCGGAGGACAACAGCGATGATACGGAGAATGCCGAATCGGCTGTGCTAAAGCAAAGACAGGAACGAACCCACCGGCTAGCTGAGCTGATGAGGGGATGCCTCTCTGAAGGCGGGTGCGTATTCGCTGGAAGAGCGATGCGCTCGGTGTGGCGCATCAAGGAAAACCTCTAAAGACCTAGCACGTATCCGCCGAGGAGCTGATACGCTGGGTGTGAAGCTCAGAGCATGGATAACTCATAGGCTAACACTCCGATGAGACGCCGTACAAAAAACTATAAGGCTACAGCTCCATCTACTGTCGGCAACCCTGTAGGTCGAACCTAACCAATACGACAAGAGACTGACGATGGCGGAGGGAGCTTGATAGACCGATAGGACCTGCACGGACGTGATGCGATACATCTGATCGCCCTAAGATATCGAATCTAACCGATGTAGCCTTAGACGGAGCAGAACATATCAAGATAGTGGCGGGACTTATCCCTTCGCTGGAGATTAAACTTAATCGATGCAGCCTCACATCGCGTCGAGAGTCAAAACCCGTCGGTAGAAACCTAGATAAACTAAGGTGGCGATGCGTCGAAGTTGTATATTGATCGAGAGATATATTACATGTCTCCAGGGGTCTAATATTTATACCCTGGTTTACAGAGTCCGATGCGTTTATAACTATCGGACATTATTTCCTAACAAAAACAAAGGAAAATATCTCTAAAGAAGTTAACTAACTAACAAAACCTTCCTAATTAGATAAAATTACAATTTACAAATATAAAATACCCTGCTGTAGATTCTACGGCTCCTCCGTAAACCTAGTCTTATCTGGATAGTTTTCCAATCTGAAACTGAGTCTTCCTTCGCTATAATCTGATCGGCTTCTTCATTGTAGCTATCGGATACTTCTTAGCTGACCATCGGGCTTTGTAGATTTTAACGTTAACAATTTGATTGTTGTGTGATTATGAAAGTGCGGACTACTCTAGAGCTGGATGCACTTTGGTGTCCAGGTTATATGAGTACCGGGATCTTTACGCCTGAAAGATCTCAATTTTCTTCGAAGGGATATCTATTATCTTCGGAGAGGAGAATCTCTTAATGAAATCTGTCAACTACTCGAATTGTGGTCACTCACTAACCTTCAGGTATTGAAGAGAGGAATAAGCTGACTCAAAGGTTTTAACTTAATGTTTAGTATTAGTTCTACGAGAGAACTTCTTATAAGAGTTGATATTCTCAGTCACTTAGTTATATAGGGTAGAAATAACTAGAATAATATATGTATGTGCTCGCTCGCCTCCCCAGCCATAGATGGTGCACGTACGCGATATGCGTGTAAATAGTACACCAAAATTAGACATCATGCTTATATAAACGGGGCTTTATTTTATAGTTTTGTTGCACTGTATTTAACGGTTGATCTGTTTTTCATGTTAGAGTGACATGGAGTTAGGATAGGTTACACATGACTTATTTTATTTAGTTACACATTATGGAGATTACGCAGGTGTTCTAATTATGCATTCTAATATCTCTATAACTACCGAACCATCGCCTCAACTCGATACATACGAAAACAATATAGGATTTTGCCTTCTTATCAATGTTGTGCGGACGCCCATCGTCTATTCCATCCTGCTCGTCGGTGTGCACTGGTGGATCGGAAGAGCAGGTCTTCGGGACCTTATCCTTGTAAAGTACTACAACAGGAGATAGCGAATAAGATTTTTGGAAAACACTCCTCACAACTACTCACTCATCATCCACTACTGTTTGTTCTTCTTCTTTGGTTGACTACGGTGCGTCGTCGTCGTCATCATGCTATACCGCACGTCATTCGCATGATATCAACTACTGCTACGGTTAACCTTTTAGAATAGGACCGTCGGTACGCGTACATTACATCTATATATATTTAATGTATTCATATTGATTATTGTCGTATGTACATTTAGATCATTCTGTTACTTTATACGATTAATATCATAATTTATTTATAAAATAAATTAAATATATATATATAGTTATATTTTTAACAAAAACACAGTCCTAGAAAAGAGATCTTCCAGCAAGCTTAAAGTATTTCTCTCCCACTCTTATTTCCTGCTTAGTTCCACTAGCTGGATTCCACAGACCCATTGCCATCCAATACATTATATGTTCTCTGAAAATATCAGTCCTTTGGAAATGTGGATAGGCAGGAGAAACATACTTTTAAATCAGATGGAAGTGCATCATAACTCAGATTTAAAACTGACAAGTTATCATCTTTACCTTGTTCAGTACTGAGCAATTTTTCCCCTCTACTTCTTGCCACATAGAAATATCTTTTCTAAACAATAGGCATCCCAAAGTTCTAGCTGCTAAAGGAAGGCGATCGCATTTCTGTACAGTGGATTCTGAGTAACTCAGTATCTGCCTTTACTTCTCCAAAAGCTTATCGAACCAATACTTTCATGCATTCTTCATGTGGTAGTTTTGGCACTTCATATGGTTCTAAAGTTTCCAATACTGATGCAATTTTTGAAAGACGTGTGGTGGTTAAAATGATGCACTTCATATGGTTCTACCACTCGGTAGCAGTGTTTTCAATTCTTCCCAGCAAACATTTTCATTTGATATGCCATCTAACTCTAGCAAGTATCTCTTGTCCCATAAAAGCTCATGAAGTTTCTTTTGTGCTTCTAGTTTACTTGGTTATTGCTTTCACACCTATCTGATCGTATGATTATATTTATAATGTGTTTTAGATCAAACACATTTGATACAGATGCCCATATCATCTTATCAAACTTTTGTTTGGTTGATTTATCATTAAATACCAGTTTTGCTAGGGCAGTCTTTCGTACACCTCCCATTCCAACTAGTGGAAGCATTGACAGGTACTGAAATTAGATTATTAAAATTAGTAAAAATCGGTCTATATTAAAATTATTAAAATTAGCTTATATTAAAATTATATTATATAATTCAGTTATATTAAAATTGTACATGTTAAGTGTAGTGAGCATGTGTGTATGGTTAATTGGTTAGGTTGTGAGAATATATATTTAGAAAATGTTTTTTTATATACGTGCAGGTATAAAATGCTAATAATAGATAAAAAAATTGCTAAAAATTGAAAGAATTTTAAACAAAAATTGATAAATTTAATTTTAAAGTTTGTTATAGTAACGGACTGAAAGTGTGGGCAAATTGATTGCGTAGTACGTTCATGATCTAGCCAAGAGTGGGCTGGCGATGGTAAGCAAGTAGGCCAGAATGGGTTAGCAGAGACTGAAAGCTAGCAGTAAGCAGGCTGGCGAGTTGGGCTAGCGTGGGCTGCAACAGCGAATTAGGCTGGCAACGAAAGTTGGCCAACAGTGCGAAGGTGGCCCAACAGGCGTTGGTGTGAGTGAGTGCGAGCACATGGGATGTGTGGTTGATTGGTAGGTCCGGTGTGGTAGTGGCATGCGAGCGTATGTGTGCGTGAGAGCTTGGTGGTGTAATGGCTGATAGATGGGCCCAGCGTTGTAGAGGGTAGCGCAAGCAAGCACGCGTGCATGTGGCTTAGGTGATCCAAAGTGATAAGTATTAGCTTGGAATTGGTGCAGTGGCATAGCAGGTGTGTATGAGTGGTATTCTTTGTGAAAATGTGTGGGACTCTATGACTCTCTATGTGTGATGTGACGTAGTGTAATCTGAAGCATCGATTTTGAATCTAACGACTAAGAGTAGGTTTAAGAGTGTTTACGAAATCTGAAAATAATTTAGATCTGTTTTTTAGGATTTGTTGATTATTTTTTTATTATAAAATGGGTAAGGTGTTAGAGATTTTAGAGAGAGATTTTGGTAAAATTTTTGTAAACATGATTTTGGTTATAAACATAAAATTTACAGAAAATTACTACAATAATTAATTTCTCTTGGTCGTTCTTAGTGATTGATTTTAGATTAATTTATTTTTTCTGTGATTTCAATTGGTTTTTTTAATCTAAAATTTAGTTAGACTATTTTTCTAGTGTATTTTTAGATCTTGCATTATTAATTAATTAGGATTTAATTAACCTTCTATTCAGTAATTTTTTTCATTACTAGCTCTAATTTATTCTATTAAATTTTTAGGTCAATCGGGTTTCGGATCTATAGTTGTTTAGTGATGAAATAATATTTTGTCCAGATTCTAAAAATATGGTTTTTTAGTTTTTATTATTAGGAAAAAGTGTTAAATTTTATTTTTGACTTTGGTAATCATTTACCCCTTAGTGTGAGTTGATCTTCTGAAACCTTCTTCACAATATCATTTTTAGCTTTATCTCTTCCAAAAATATTTTTCTTTTCTACATGGGAGTATATTTCTCTCTGGATAATTTGATATAATGTTGTGTCTATTGGTTCTTCTTTCAATTCAAAATCTCTTTTAAGCGCAGCTATTTCATTTTGCCTTTCACGAAACTTTCATATTTTTAAAGGAAAGAAGAGTTGACCAAAATAAGTACAGATTTGACCTTTTGAAACTTTCTTTTGCGATGCTTGTGTCCCAACGTCTGACGCGGTTACAACAACCATCGAACTTATCTCTTAAAAATATAAAAGGAAAATATCTCTAAGCAATTGTAAAACTACTCAAACTTGCTTAGCTTATGTAATACATTATACAAACATTTGACCCACCGTTATCCTCATTACTCCTCTTTAGACTCTACTCCATCTGGATAACTTTCTGTCTTTAAATAAACCGATTCAATCTTCCACCAGTTTGATTGGCTCTTTTATAGTGTCAATCGGCTTCACCCCACGAGTCGATCAGTATTTTCGCTTCAACTGATCTTGTTTACAGGCTAAATCAAATTTTGGCGTTAACACATGCCCCCTAATACCAGTACAACAATCAAATCATTTCTACCGGCCAATGTACGTGAACAACTGTCAGATATGATGCATCGGTTGGACATCTCGATTAACTCACTGGTGGAAGATTGCGGGCTGATTCGAGGAAGACTGGCTGAGATTGAACACCTTCTGCTCGAAAAGCTAACCGACGTACTTACACCTACTGCCTACTTAGAATTCCAAAGGACCCAGCTGATCACAAGCACACGACGTATAGCCGATCGTGTTGAGTAGAGTAGTTTGGCCCAAAACGATCGACTGTCCGCCTAGACCGAAAAGAAAAAACTTGATGAGATGACATCTAACCTACAATACACCAACACCAAGCTTGGCCTCTTGAAGAAACGAGAAGCTGATTTAATGTTAGAACTTGACAAGGTGTGTTGTGATATTGAATCCACCGAATCCCATCTTATCGGACTACCAAAATCAATCCAAGATCAAGAGGCCAAGGTAGCAGATAAAGTACGTCAAACAGTTCGTCGGTATATGAACTTGAAGACCATCCTCGGATCTGATGAGGATGACATCCGCACCATCAACGAAATAGACCAAATCCGCCTGCGTGCGATCGAGGCAATCAAGAAATACCTATAAAATGTTGGCCTTGAAAAACCCAAAACGTCATCCTGAACATTGACCGCTTGTAATAAAACTTGATTAGCTTGATCAATAATATATATATATATATATACTCCTTAAAGACGATATCTTAACGGTATTAGCTATCTGTAACCGATATAACCATATCGGCTTCTGTGTATTAGAAACCGGCCACACCTTAGCCGATTTAAGCAAATAGGATCATTAGCTGATATAACATCTTTAGGCTTTTCTATCTTGAAGAGAATTAAAAATCGGCCATACTTAACCGATTTAGGCGTCTACCCAAACGCTAGGATAATACTTCTTCAAATATTTTCTGTTGAGCGCTATGGCAAATCTCTCCCCTTCAAGACTCTTCAGTATATAAGCATTACTAGGCATACACAGATTGATCCGATAGGGCCCTTCCCAATTAGGTGACTATTTTCAAACTTATTATCTCTAGATCCAATTGGTAAAATCAATTTCCAAACAAGATCTCCTTCAGAAAAAGATTTAATCATCGCCCATTTATTATAATGACTAGCAACCTTAGCCTTGTTTTTCTTGATCCTTTCAAACGCCCTTAACCGACTCTGAGCTAATCGTTGGCTATCAATTGATCTTGCAGAGACACCCTTCTAGAGCTGATGTTAACTTCCTAAGGGAGAATTGCTTCATGCCCATATACCAATTGATATGACAGTACTCGAGTAGATCCATGGAATGCCATCCGATAGGCCCATAGTGAATCGTTTAATGTAACGTGCCATCTCCGTGGTTATTCATCAATCTTACATTTGATCAACTTAATTAAATTCTTGTTGGAAGCTTCGACTTGTCCGTTAGCTTGAGCATAGTATGGTGATGAATTTAGCAACTTAGCCCCCATACTAGCAGCAAAATTTTGAAACTCTTCAGACATAATGATAGAACCTTGATTAGTAATAATCGTCTGTGGAATACCAAACCGATATATAATATGTTCCTTGATAAACTCAATCGCGTCTTTAGAAGTAACTTTCCTCAAAGTGATAGCCTCTACCCACTTTGTGAAATCATTGCCGCCAATACGAACTTATGCCCTTTACTTGATGAAGGATAAATCTGGCCGATCATATCGATTCCCCAACCTCTGAATGGCCATGGCTTAATTATTGGATTCATAACAGACGTAAGAGCTCGCTGTACATTCCTAAACCTCTGACAGTCTTGGCATCCTTTATAATATTTAAAGCAATCCTCCAGCATTGTCGGCCAAAAGTATCTAACTCTCCTCATCAGCTATCTCATGTTGTGAGCCGATTGATGGGCTCCGCAAACGCCTTCGTGTACTTCACTCATTACTATTATAGATTCTTCGGCACCTAAGTATCTTAACAGAACCCCATCAATAGCCCGATAATACAGTTTTTCATCAAGTAATATATATATTTAATATATTTATACCGAAGTTTATTAGAAACCGATTGTGACGGATTTTGTAAATATTGAATAATTTCTCATCTCTAATCATAGGCCTCAATATGATTTTCAATATCGGCAATCTCAACTTCCACCTTCCTATCCAGCCGATATCCCAAAGCAATTTGAGCAAGATCATTAGCCTCCAAATTCTGCTCTTTAGGAATATGTTCCAACAATACCATCTTGAAATCTTTTGATAAACGTTGACATTCTTCATAACCTCAAAACTTCATTCTTGCACTTGTACTCTGCAGATAGTTGTCTGATCACCAACAAAGAATCTCCAATGACCTCTACCATATCGGCTCCGATTTTCCTTAGCAGCTGAAGACCTTTGAGCACTGCTTCATACTCCGCTTGGTTATTAGAGCTATAAGGCTTGATTATAAAACTGAACTCAAAACTTGCCCCCTGAGGCGATATAATCACCAAACCGATACCAGATCCATGCTGGCAAACTGATCCATCAAAAAATAGCATCCATGGAATTGGTTCCATAAAATCCTCTTGGACTCCGCTATGTTGTACAGTAAAATGGGCCACCGCTTGTCCCTTGATCGCCTTAGCCGATTCATACCTCATATCGAACTCCATCAGAGCAAATATCCATTTAACAATATGTCCTCTCAGGACTAGAGCCGATAGCATATATTTAATCACATCGGCTTTGCAAAGTACTGTGCACTCAGCCGATAGAAGATAATGCCTTTACTTTGTACACGAGAAGTATAAACATAGGCATAACTTTTCCACCATAGGATATTTGGTCTTAGCATCTAGAAGTCATTGGCTTAGAATACTACATGTTCTTTTAATTTAAATTCCTACACAAGCACTGACCCGATAGACCTCTCATCGGCTGACAGATATAACTTGAACGGTACCCCTTTCTGCGGTGAAATCAATACTGGTAGAGAATTCAAGTATTCTTTAATATGATCAAATGTTTTCTACTGTTCAATGCCCCATACGAACTCTTGATTGGCTCACAACTTCAATAAAGGAGTGAAGGACTCAATTCTCCCTGATAAATTTGAAATAAACCTCCTTATAAAGTTGAGCTTGCCGATCAAAGATTGTAACTATGTTTTGTTGTTCGGTGGCTCGGTGGTCTAGGTAGCTCTGATGCTTCATTGACTAACTTCGATACCTCTCTCATGTACCATAAAGCCCAAGAATTGTCCAGCCGATACGCTAAAAGCACATTTATGAGAATTCATCATGAGTCTATATTTCTTTGTTCTCTCTAGTACTTTTCGCACATCGGCTATATGGTCTTCATTACACTTCAATTTTACCACCATGTCATTAATATATATCTCCACCAGCAGGCCAATAAGATCATGAAATATATAATTTATGGCTCTTTGATAAGTTGCACCGACATTCTTTAAACCAAAAGTCATGACTAGCTACTCGTACAAGCAGATAGCTCCAGGACAACTAAACACAGTCTTGTGGATATCTTCTTTCGCCATAAAAAATTGATTGTAGCATGCATTCCCGTCAAATGATCTTATGACCTGATGTTGTATCAATTAATAGATCTACCATTGGCATCAGATACTCATCTTTAGGTGTCGCTCTCTTTAAATTCTAAAAGTCGATGCATATCCTTAGCTTTTCGGTCTTCTTCTCCACCGGGACGATATTGGATACCCATTCAGCATATCGGCATGTTCTGATGAAGTTTGCATCATATAACCTTGTGATCTCTGCCTTGATTTCATCATACAACTCTGCTTTAAATCTTCTCTGTGGCTACTTGAATGGCCAATATTTTGGTTTAGTAGGAAGCCGATGTTCAACAATCGATCGGCTCAAACCTGGCATCTCATGGTAATCCCAAGCGAAACATTTTTAAAATTCCTTTAACAATTTTATTAACTCTTCTTGGAATTTGGAACTTAAATTTCTACTAATATATGTCGACCTTGGTCTATCTCCTAGTCCTATATTAACTTCCTCCAACTCATCGGCCGATGTAAATCCTTGCCCTAATTTTCCTTCAAAATCTTCTATGGTTCCCATTAGAGCAATAGTTCCGAGCCAACTTGCTGAATCGGTTTTATCCCCTTATTGGTTACCTCAAGGAAATCTCCATTCTATGCTTTCCCGGACACTCAATCAAACCCATCAGTTTCCCAGATTGGCATATTGGTTGCTGCAACACTAGTCAACTGATATGCTGTAATCTCCTCAACTTGATCTCCTTGCCATTGTATCAGGCTTTGATGCATTGTGGATGGATACAACAATTGGTGTGAATCCAATCCGTATCGAGAAGTAGACTATATGATCCTTTACCATCGATAACAAAAAATGTGGTGGAGAATGTCTTGCTTTTGACTGTTAACTCCACGTTTAGTACTCCCTTTGTCTCTGGTGGATTTTCTCTAAAGTCTTTCAACCCCATGTTTGTTTTAATTAGGTCTTCAGCAGTCTTCCCCAGCTTGTGATATGTGCATATGGCATCAGGTTGATAGCTGCACCTCCATCAACTAGCATCTTCATCATCAGCTTTCCATCCACATATCCTTTGATATACAACGGTTTTAAGTGCCGATGCTTAGATTCTTTAGGCTTATCAAATATGGCTTTGTTAGGTTTCAACATCAATTGAGCAAAACTTCTTCTTGATCCTCTTCATTAGATGCACACGCTTTATACTCTAAAGACAAAAAGAACACCATATTGGTCGGAGCCGATGTGCTAACATCATTATCTTTTTGCTTCACGCGCCATACACTTTTAGTCTTTCAACTTCGATCGGCTTCCTCATGGTCCTGACACTGCATTTTGTGCTATTCTTTGTGTCGCAACCTTTGTGCCCTTCTCTTCTGATTTTTTGTGAAGATCCCGGATGGACACCACTGAGCATTTGGGTTGTATTGCCCTTTACATAACTCCCTGTCATCAACTAACTTTTGATTATAGTCTTCATTGATTGGCCCTAATCGGCTATGTACCAATGCCTGCTTGATAGGTGGCCGATCATACGACATCCTGCTTTGCTCGATGTACTACGACCCCACGTTATTACATTCAGGACAATCTTCTATCGATGGCAACCTCATGTCTTGATCCCAACAATACTAAAAAAATAGGCAACCCTAATGTAGATTATACCTTACCTTGTGTGCTATGGCTTGTTAGTCTTCATCTTGTATTCTAAATATTTCTTGATTAAATCCGATGAGGTGACATTTGATTTCCTCCAACGTGTCCCTTTATTGAACCGATCTTTTGAAGATCCTGCAAACACTATGTTCACAGGAAAAGGATGCACATCGACTTTCATCGGCTTTTTATCTTCAAACTTAATTATCCCTTGTTCGACAGCCCATTACAATTGTTGCCAAAAAACTTTGCATTCATTAGTGTGGTGAGATATTGAGTTGTGCCACTTACAATATTTCTTCTTTTTGAGTTCTTCAGCGGATGGTAGTATCTGTTTCTGTTGGAGAAGAAGATTGAATATCTTATCGGCTTTGTTAATATCAAAATCTTATCTTTCCTCCTTACCAGTATTCTTTATCCAGGGACATGATATAGTTTTCCTATTCCTGGACCATTTTGCAAAACCCACTTCTACATTGGATTCCTTATCATCTAAGTCCGATGCGTAAACCTGTAACTGAGCAGCCTTTTGATGAAATCTTTCTTTCTTGGTTTTAGTGAATCAACTTTGATGAGCTGATACCCTCTGAAGAAGATGTGATAGGCTCTCAAATTCTTGAGAAGAGAAGCGTTCCTTGATTGGAGCTAGCAACCCTTGGAAGGCTAAGCCAGCTAATTGCCCATCGCTCAGAATAAGACTGTAACATCGGCTTCTGATATCCCGAAACCGTTGAATGAACTCCGAAACTGACTCATCAGGCCTCTGTCTAACCGATATCAAATCTGACAGTCTCATCTCTTGAATCCCAGCAAAAAAATATTTATGAAATTGCTTTTCCAGATCGGCCCAGCCCCTAATTGAGTTTAGAGGCAACGAATAATACCAGGTGAAGTCCGATCCAGAGAGGGACAATGGAAAGAAACAGACTCTTAGGGCTTCCTCAACCAATGCTTCCCCACATTGGGCCAAGAATTGGCTGATGTGTTCTATTATAGATACACTATCTTGTCCTGAGAATTTGGAGAAATCTAGAATCCTATATCGGTGCGGCGGCAGAACTCTGTCGAACCACTCCGGATAAGGGTGCCGATACATAAAAATTTATTCCTTAGGTCTGATACCGAATTGTTCTCTGACCACTTCTACAACCTTGGCAGACCAATTCTTCTCCCTTGGGTTCTTTCTTTGGTAATGTGGAAGCGAAGTTGACACTTGATATGGTTTAAAATAATCTCCTTGATAATTGGTCGTATCATTTTTGCCACCTGGATATTCTTGCTGATACCCCCCGTAGTAAGTCATCCGATAATATCCTGGCATCATATCATCGTATTGCCCCCCAGTCCGATCTTGTACTGGTGGAAATATATTTGTTGATACATCCCTTCTGGTACTATAAGTAACCTGTGATTGATCTATTTTTATTGGCAAATATACTGGCCCGTGATTAGGTTCCTGAGCAATTAATCCATCCACCGTTTTCTTGATCAGATTATGCAAAGTATTCACTAGCACACCTGATTGGTTGATGAGTGCCTGGTGAATAGCTTTGTTAACTATCTCTTGCAATGGCTTCTGAGGACTAACAGGTGGTGAATGGCTCGATTTTTCTACAAAAACTGGCTTTGGCAGTTGGGATTTCTGAATCGACCCTTGTCTGGTCATACTGAAAGATTCTAGACAGTTTTTGATAATTAGCCGTGTTTTGCTCCACCTGGTACCTTTGATCTTCAGTCAAATCTTTCATTGTCAGTAGAATCATGTTGTCTGTGTTGATCTCTTTACCTGCCATTATGTTGCAGTTGTTCGACTTCTAATCAGGCGATTGTACAGTCTCGCAGCTGATGAACGAAACCTTCAGATGGTCCCACCGGGGGTGCCAAAAAGCATGCTCGCCACCAAATCTCATGGGGAGAGGTCCGACCGAGGAGAGGCGGTGGCTCGATCACGCGAAGGCCTAGGAGGTCTGCTTAGCTCCAGTACAGGTCCTTAAACTTCGAGGTTCGAGGGCGTGTCAAATAATTTGATCTTACAATTGACAAGGAAAGATAATGAGACCCATGAGCCGGTCGGCCGATGGGCCTATCCGGCTCTCCCTATCGGTTGAGTGTCGATAGAGAAGTCAGTGCTTGAGCATTGGCTGAATAGTCGATGGAGATGTGAGAGATAGACGTGCATAACATACTAGAGGATCTATCGGCCAAAGAGCTGATGACGCTACTCGGCATCCAAAGCGCGGAGCGAGAGCTGATCCCCCGCGAAGCCACGTGGGCCAGCGACCGTGGTGACGGCACCGTTAGAACCAACCTCGATAAATTGGACCAAACCGAGACAGTATGAGGCTGGGGACTAACGACATGGAGATGATGGAGACTTAGACCGAACGTGACGACGAGGGAGGAAAGAAAAGAGGCGATGGGCTACCTACCGGCCGAACGTCCTACGCAGCCCTACACCTAAACTTAACATGTCGAGGAGCTGATACGATGGGCATGGTGCTTGGAATATAGATAACTCATTGGCTAACACTTCGATGAAACGCCGTACAGAGACCTATAGGTCTACAGCTCAATCTACCGTCGGTAACCTTATAGGTCGAACCTAACCGATGCAGCAGGAGACCAACGACGACAGAGAGCCTGGTAAACCAATAGACCCGCATAGACGTGATACGGTACACTCGATCTGACTAAGAGGTCAAAACTAACAGATAAACCAGTATAGCGGCGGGACTTACCGCTTCACCAGAGATCGATCTTGACCGATGCAGCCCCGCGTCGAGAGTCAAAACGCGCCAGTGAAAATCTAGATGAACTAGAGTGACGATATGCTAAAGTTATATTGGATAGATCTGTTGATGTTTTTATAGGCTTTCAGGGGTCTATATTTATACCCTAATATTACAGAGTCTGACACAGATACAACGACCATCGGACATCATCTCCTTAAAAATATAAAAGAAAAATATCTCTAAACATTTGTAAAACTACTCAAACTTGCTTAACTTACGTAATACATTATACAAACACCTGACCCATCGTTATCTTAATTACTCCTCTTTTGACCCGACTTTATCTAGATAACTTTCCGTCTTCAAACAAACCGATTCAATCTTTCACCAATTTAATTAGCTCTTCTACAGTATCAATCGGCTTCACTCCATAAGCCGATCAGTATTTTCCCATTAGTCGATTAGGCTGAATCAAATTTCGGCGTTAACACATACTTACTATTATTTTTGTCGTGAACTTCTGAAGCCTGATGGTTGTATCCAAACAGAAGTACCAGTCTACAAGATATTTGAGATCAATGGTAATTTGCTTCTGTTTACTTTAGGATGCCAATTCTCATCTGGAAAACCAGGATAGATGGCACTACTACAGTGTAAAGAAAAGATTAGGACATGTCAACATTAGATGGCACTAGTACAATGTAAAGAAAAGATTAGGACATGTCAACATTGATTTGGACGAAACAAAGATATGGTTCACTTTCAGATATAAGCAGATGAATAATGCTGTTATCTCAAGAAATGAGAAACCATGCAGTAGTGTTTAAATATCATTCTGCATTACAGATCTAGTGATGCAACAATCAAATTTACTTGTACCTTAGAAAATCTGGCAACAGAAAGATTAAGATTGCAGCCCGTAAACTTTTGGTTTAAAGGGACAAGGAGTCTGCAGTCTAGTCTGAAATGCAGGCACTAAGGTTTTCTGAAACTGTCATCAGCAGTTCAGTCTTAGCTCTTATGGCAGCTTCTTTTGGTCCTATTTATAATCCATGGAGCTTTCTCTTTCATTAAGAAAAGCATTATTTTCCTAATTCCTCCCCTTTCTTCAGATAACATATACCTTTGGGAATGACAGTAGAACATTATCTCCCCACAACAACAACCAAAAAAAAAAGGTGGAATCTCATAGGAGAGGAATACAACTTTGCTTGCTACAAGGATCAGTCTTTTGCTTTCAAAGCGGTACAAATAGTTCACAATATATAGGCCCTACTGGGCCAGAAAATTTTCCTGTGCCTACCTGTCAATGGCGGTTCATAACAACCTTAGAACAGTAGATTGCAATAGATTGTTGGAACAGAACTTGTGATGAATAAACTCCTTCCATTTTATGCTGTAACAAATGTAAAGCCAGAGGATACTTCCCTTAACATCTGAATTGATGCTCCTACATATAGGGCTTTAAGGTTGCAAAGATGCCAAACAATGTGCTATTCTCCAAGTTTCACTCAGATGCAAGATAGCCAAATCTCCCCAGAAACAATTCAAAACAAACAATTTGTGCAAACTGGTGCGAGTGTGATTGTGCATTCTCGTAGGTTTAGTTTTTCTTTAATAAATTTACAAAAAATGGGCAAAATTTACATCTGAAAAACCTTGTAAAATTTATATTTTCTCAACCAAACTCACCGTAAATGTCTTTTGCATCTTAACAATGTACTCCAAGTAAACGAAAAATTGTTAAGGACCAGCGTATACATGGGCTGAGGAATTAATTGCATGGCCCATCTATTTTCAATAATCAGAAAAATTTTACAATGGCCGGGCATTTATTCCTCTCTGTTATGTATATTGAATGCAAACTGGCAATTAAAATATCATGAATCAGTGATGTTGCTTCAGTTCATGTGGGAGATGTTACTTTGGTGTATATTGTTTTGAAATGTTTTTTTTTGCGAAATCTTGAAAAACATTTTTAGTGAAAACAAAATGTTATTATGGATTCAAGGACAACTCTACCTGTTATATGGTAATTTTCGTTTCGAGAAATTCTTTTTAAATTGAGTTTTCTTGTAGGGCATAGTAATCTCTTAGAGCATTTTCAAAGCTATATAATAGAAATCTTCAGTCCATATGAACGGACATAACTATATGGTCACCTAAACCCTGGTGCGTGGACTCTCATGATTTTACTGTCTCACCAATGATGCTTCCCATTTTAAACTTGTATCATGCATAAGATTTCTTTTGGAATGAAGAAAACACTGATTGACAACTTTCATTAACCATTCATTTGGTCTCAAAATAAACAACAGATAAAGATGCCCATTTCTAAGTGAGATTCTTCAAGTTCTATTCCTGCTGACATATGGATGGTCAAGGGACTTCCTAGATACCAATTGACGGTCGAAAATTTCTCAATGGGAAAAATCAAAGAAAAGGCAATTCAACTATATGTTTGAATGACAGCCGACACTCTGGAATAATTAAGATACTAATAGGTGATCAGAATTGCTAACCAGTTGATGATTCGATCAATCTCAAAAGCTACTAGGTACAAGCACGCACAGCCACTATAACAGCACTACGTTCTCCCTACACAACTAAAGAACTGAAAGAGGCTACAAACGCCATGACATATCTGCTACTTAGCTTCCTAGAAAGTTAATGCATCACAAAGATGCATTCGTCGTAAGTTTATTCCCTCTTTCAGAATATTCGTGCCACACTCGAGTAAAAAGATTTGATCTCCTCTAATAAGTTCATTCGCATCTTTCACAAGTTTCTACTAACTTAACAAACAGCTGGAACAAAATCTAACATGGGGTACACTAATGGACGCTTGCATTTATTTTGACGAATATTAACACCACCAATGGAATTCTGAGTTTATTTTGTCAGATATGCAAGGACACTGGACTATATAAAAACAACTCCAATTACCTCAAAAAGGGCTGATTTATAGCGTTTAAAATTTGTCTAAACGAGATAATTTTTAGCTTCATACCTACTATTGGTTCAAATTGAGAAATAATAAATGAATCTTATCTCTTTAATACCACCTACCTATCCAATTGGATAGCGAATCTCCTGTTGCTGCCTGTGAGGTACATTATATGCCTAACTTGCTTCGTCTTTGATGTATCACTGGTGATACTACTTTTTTATTAATGTCGACTTTGGACTTTTTCCTCACTACTAATTTTTCTCAAAATAGCTGGAAATTAACTTTTTATTACTATGGAGGGCGTAATTTACATCCAATGGGAAGAAAGGAAGGATATGATCCATTCATCCACATGGAAGCTACCTAGCTAGCTAGGCACCTACAGAGTAAAGGCATACTAAGTGCAATCTAGCTAGATACTAGCTAGATACACTAGAATTTTAATCCGAAAAATGGACAAAAAGAAGAATGGAAGGAGTAATTGCATTTACAGCTAAATATCTAATAGTCTTATAATTAGGAGATAAATTAAATTAAAGAATGCCGATCGAGGGACAAATCGGCCGTCAATCAACGTACTTCAACTTGCATTGCCCACTTGAGCATATGGCAAACCAAAAGAAATGATATGATTAAGTAAATCCCACTGGAAACACCCCTGCATCAATGCAGAAAAATGCACCGCATCTTGAACCCTCTTTTGATCTTTGAGTAGGAGAAGCACCAAGTAAGTTGATATTTATATCTGAGCTGAACGAGCACCAAGGTGGTACTTGGCTACTGGTACGCAATGATCGATGATGAAGGTCTAGAAACCTTGTTTTAGACACCATAAGATTCTTCAAAGGCCTCCATAAGGTTAATTGCATGATATTAATTAATATGGACCGTCAACTGTTCAGGCATCTGAAAAAAAAAGTCAGATTTTGGACAGAAAATATGACTCTGAGATTCGTGCAGCAATGAAGCTACCTCCTCTTCTTTCCCTCACCTGACGCCGATGACGGTGCAGTCTTCTCTTGACTTCTCCTTATTTGTTGCCACCACTAGTGCCGTATCTCTCTGCATGTCCCACCTTCCTCTATCTCATTGGCGTTGGAACCTATGAACGACGTAAAATCTCTATCCCATTGGTTCTTCCTCATCACAACGGCCTCCTTTCCTTCCCTTCTTCCTCTAATGTTTTTCTTTAAGTCCAATGATGTAAAGTCCTCATCTCATCGGTCCTTCCTTAGATCTGGGGGATTATGTCGCTAGATTCATCTCTACCACCCTGCTTCATAACCACTTGGGTTGTTTTCACTCCATGCTACCAACTCTACCCACCGTTGACCATCGCCTCTGGCTTCGGTGGCGTCACTGCTACCTCATTGCTTGTTTTTACCCGTTGCCCATTGCCAATGGCTATTTCTCTAATCTTAAGAAAACCTTACTCTTCCCCCACCCCTAAGCCTCCTCCCACCTCAATCTGCACTATGAAACCTAAACTCTAAACCTAGTGCCTCATTTGCCACTGTCGCCACACCATCATCACCAGAGAAGATGCTATCGTTGGTAAGTCTAAGCTGCTACCTTCCCTATCTCATCTCTTTTCTTCCTCTCCATTGATCTGCTAGTGGTTGAAGATGACTTTATATACATTGATTAAAATCCAACTAAGGTATGTGATTAAGATTTGGTGAGATTTTAGTTACCTAAAATCTAGCATTTTCCTAATTAATTAATATATTGGACAAAGGATGCATTACTAGTATGTCGTTTTAGGTAGTTGGTGCCAACTATCAGTGGTGAACGACAGCGTTTTGGATAATGATCTTGCCTTCACTGGTTAGATTGACTGGCAAGGTTGTGCTACGGTACTGTATGGTCTTTGAGCTTCGATAGTTTTTTCTGGGGTCAAAACCCTAGGTACAGGCACCCGTCATTGGTTGGATATGACAACAACATTGACTTTTGGGAGTCGTTGCCTCAAAGATTCAGTACCTGAGGTCTAAGAGGAAAAACCATAATTTGACCTTTTCTGGTAAGATCTTGTAGCGATGATATGAGTTGTATGATAATAAAAATGGATCATTAAAACTTTTATATTTATATTATTTATGATTTAAAAGCTAATATAAAAAATAAACTACAATAAACTCCTAAAAATTAAATTTTAAAAATTAAAATTTTGGTGTGGCTGATAAGAATGAATACCACTCATAGATCATCCCGATTGTAAGTTTATAGTGTTTTCTGCAGTGGTTGTGTATATGTGTAGTTGCTAAAGCGGCTGAAAAATTAATATACTTCTATTGTAAAATAAAAACAAATATACTTATAGATTTTTTTAGCTTTGTTAGCACAACTCCTTTGATCCCCTCCATTCATATTTCATAAACTATGTTTTATGCATTAATTCTCTCGAAGAAACTATAATTGATTATGCTATGCAAACCTTGATGTTTGTGTGTGAGATCGATCATTTGGTCACCGCCATTTCAACTAGTTTTCCTCACTAATCTCTCCTCTTTAAGTCACATGATCACGTCATCACACTTATAATTTATTGTTAGAACTGAAACAATTTCTTACCGTCCAATTCCCAAACCCTAGCTCACTACGTACATAATTAATCACAGTAATTCATGGACTGGAGTGGTAATTTTTTTACCCATTATTTACACTACCGCGTAACAGCGTATCAATGACAGTATCGGTTCAACTATATCTAGTATTGATAGTACCCCACGCGCTATCAATCGGTGTTGGGTCTTTAAAAAATCAGCACTGATGAGAGAAATATAAATCCACACACATTACTACTATCATTAAAGGACCTGGCACTAATAACAACCATGCCGGGTTTTTTAATGAATCCATATTTATATTTGTCTCATCAGTATCAGCTTCTTAAAGACCCAACACTAATTGATATACTATCTACTGGATTTAGTTGAACCGGTACTGATGCCCAACACTAATTGATATACCATCTACTGGATTTAGTTGAACCGGTACTGATGAGGATGGCATTGATATGCTATTACGCACATCAATGCTGACTTTTAAAAATACATGGCATTGATATAGCCAAGCCAAGCTATAAAAATATAAGCCGAGCCACATTTTCTCATCTTGATCCCTCTTTTATTCTCTTCCTACCATCTCACTACCTCCATCTCTCTTGTTTTCTTTCGATCCCTCTCTCTCCTTATCTCCTTTCTCTCTCCCAATGCTCTTACTCCCCATCATGTGCACTAGGCAGCGGTGACGGTGTTTGCCCTCACAAGAACCGACAACTAGGCTCAGGAGCCCATTGGCGGTGGAAGCAGCAGTGACTCCCTCTCTTACTCACTGCCAGTCGCTAAACCTCTCTCTCCCACTCCACTGGTCGCTATACATCCCCCTCCACTACACCATGGGCTAGAAGATCCGACCACATGGAGGTTGAGGGCCACTAGATCTAGCTGCGTGGAGGTTATGGGCCACCTCTGACCTCACCACCCTACATCCTTCACCGCCGAGCCCTCCTCCTGGCCACTGCGACGTTGCATTCCCTCGAGCTCCCTCCTCTTTCTGTGCCTTCCATTCCCCATGCAGCATCACTAATTCACAAGGGCTAGATTCAACGACCCTTGAGCTTAAGCCTACTAGATCTAGCGGGTGTGAGCTCGAGGTCATCGGATTTGGCCCTCGTACTGTCTCTTCCACTGTGACGAGGAGAAGGAAAGGACGAGCAGAAGGAGGCAGCGGGCCTGATCTTGTTTAACAATGACTATGACGATAACGACAACGATATGGTGGAGGATGAGGAGAAGAGGGTGAATATGGCGAATAAGGAGCTTGGGGAAAATGATGGCTCTAGTGGTGGTGAATTCTATATTTATGGTGTTATAATGATTTGCGATGTTAATTTTTTTTGCTAGATGTTGATATGTGCATATTGATTTGTTAGTATGCACATTGATTTTCATTACAGCATTGATTTGTAATGATTTACGATGTTGATTTTCTTTTTTGCTAGATGTTGATTTGGACATTTGATATCCATCTGTGCATGCATTTGTTTATTGATTTAAAAGTTTGGTATCGATCTTCATCAGTCTTATCAGTGCCATAAGTGTTGTGTCGGTTGAGGATTCGGCGCAGATGTGAATTCTCAACCGGCACTGAAGCTGTTTTCCGTGGTAGTATTAACAGATCAGCCTGGACATATCTCTATGTGGTCCAATCTTGTCAAGAAAACCACATCTCTAATACGCATACTTACCTTCAGTTTCATCTTGAGGTGATCGCACCTTTAATTCTCACTCAAGAGAGGGATAGTTGCTCGATCTTGTCTGTTGTTTGAGCCTTTAATTAATTAATTTCCTTCAAAAATTAATCAAGTATCATTATTTAGTTTCAATTCCTTTCAATTATGGCCACAACAGCATGATCTGATATATGATAATATGATGTGCCAAGTGTACACATGTGCATGCACCTGTGATGGTGAAAAGAGAGGGTACGAAGCAATGGATATGGGCGTGCAACGGTGTGCAAGTAATGACCACCACTACATCCTCTGATCTCTCATTCCTTTTCCTTTTGTACGAATGATAGATATCAAGCCATGGAGAAAGAGGGTAAAGGAAGACTGACAAGTCTTGTCCTAAATGATTAATGCATTGTCTAGTGTCTCCTAGCTGGTGAACCTTACCTATGCAAAAGCTAGGAATCCTGAAGCTAAGTATATCTAGTGTTTAGTTTTGATACTTGGATGAACTTTGCATGGCAAGCATGAATTGAGCTGCATTCATCAGAATTTGATTTTTAGAAAATAAAGTTTGACTGAAAACGTTGCTTGTCTGTAGCTGGCACCCAATATGAACTATTCGATTCTTTTGAACAGTATATTACCAAGAGGTAGTACAGTCTGAATTGCTAGCGTCTACCATAGAATGAATACAACAATTCGAGCAGCATGAAAGAAATTTCCCAAAAACGGGGACATCTCTTCCGAGGTATTAAAATTCACGTCCTTAAGGAATAGGTGCTATTTATTATGCTAAATAGTTGAATGGTTTTTTTTATAACTATTCTATTATAAAGTTAAAAAATAGATTTAAATAGTTTTAAAAAAATTAATATATAGAAAGTTATTGCAAAATCCGTTATTGCAAAAGCCACACTATTTAGTTGTTCGAAAATCTATAGCCATTCCATTCCAATTAATTTGGAGGAAATTTCACCACGCAATTGCAACATATGTTCATTATCATCTCTTACTAATCATATGGTGTGCCTATGCATCTACCGACCCAAATTCAGGGTTTACAATTTGAACTTAAATTTGTTTCAAGCAAGCTTTAATAAAATTTTGCTAGAAAAAATTAATAAACATTTAAATTTGATTGTGCTTTCCCCTAATAATTATGCATATTTCAAAATGTTGAATTTAATAAAAAATATATAAATTTAGCAAAATTTCATCAAATTCCAAAAAATTAATTCTAAACCCCTTTTTTTCATAAATTTCCAAAATCTCGCCCCAACCCAAAATGTTTATGCAATCTGTAGTGGTGAACCTTGCCTATAGTCGAAGATGCATGCCCTCCTGTCCTGTGTAGCGTGACTAACCCACGCCCTCTGCTGTTAACTAGTGAGAACACATGGGCTCGGATTGAGATCGCCTGCAGTCGTAACTACAGCCGTTCATTCTGACGATCAATGGTCTACGACTTTTTACGTAATTTCTACAGTCTCTTGTTACGACTTACCAATTGGTACAGTGGGCAATATGATGTGCTTTAAAACACAATATGATTACTTTTTCAACTTTATTGTTTTAACTATTTATGTCCCAATCATATAACAACTATTAAACACCCTAGGTGACTTCAAATAATAAAAATTGTTAATTACAACGTTTTACATCTCATCATGTCCTACAACTTTCATACATAAAATATCTCCATCCGAGGTCATTTAAAGAATTTAAAATTTTATTTATAAAAATAAAGCTTACCTTATCTTATGTATATTTAGACATGTAAATTATCTTAAATGATAATATTATCAATTACAAAAAGTTGTAAATTTAGTTGAGATAAATATCATATAGAGCATGTTTTCATGTGAGGTTATTTGCAAAATTCAAAATTTCATTTGTTTAAATAGATCTCTTCACTTATTTGGGCATGTAAACTATCTTGAATAAAAATATTATCAATTATAAAGTTTTAGATATTGTTGAGATTTATAACTTTAATAAATAGAAAGTTTCCATTTGATGAATTTTCACTAGCTTGTTCATAACTACTGCTCGTCAAATATAATATTACTTATGAAGGGTGATAGTTTATTACCCGAGTGATATGTGATATGCTATATGTGATGTGATGGATCGTACCTACTTTTTGTTATCTCAAATGGATCGTATTGCGCCTGTTATAGATGACCCGCCACAAATGGTTGATACTAAAGATTAGAATTGTTCTTTTAATTATGGAAGCCCATATTGTAATACGTGTATATATCACAAAGCTGCATGCTTGAGCTGCCGGGGTATATGTCGTCAGTTTTATATATCGATTATGCTCGAGACCAATATTAAGGCTTGCAACTATCCACTAATCTCCGCAACAGCGATGGCAAAGACATGATGTTTGTGTTTATTATATGGGAAATTTAGATCCATTATTTTCTTGAAATTAAAAATTCCAAAATTCAAACTAATTAATACCTACAATAATTAGCCACTCTGAAAAAGCTCCGATTCGAACTAAGACTAACCACTAATTAGTATCTTATTGTCATAACCCTAAATGGTAGTGACAATTCATATTAAATAAAAATATGTCATAGTATATAAATTTTCCAGAATAGTAATTTAAAATTTTGGAGTTCATAACATGAAGCTGTACCTATCTTACTCTTAGTGTGGTACTTTATTAGTTAAAATTTGAAATTTGATATCAATATTAGTGAGTTGACATGGAGTCTTTTATTTTGATCCGTTATATTTCAAAAAATAACCTACATATTTAACATAGGATTAAAATTGTAGTATTTATAAACCAATCTTACTATCCCGTGGAAATGTGTAATTATAAATAAAGAATGAAGAATTAAGAAAATTAACAAATACATCGATATGCCAATTATAATTTTTACAATAATGATTCATGTAGTTGTGCATTGCCCTACTCCCATGATAGAATATGCTTATTTTTTAAAAAAATAAAAATATATAATAGTAGAAAATTCTCATTTCTTTCAAGATGATCGGATCAACTAGTTCTCTCTAACTGTCTAACCAATAATTATTCCAATAATGTATATATTACAAATAGAAGAACATTAAATTAAAATTGTTTTTGCAAGTTTTTCTTATTGACAACTAATATTAAAAACATAACAAGACTGAAATAAATCAAAATACACGTATAAAAAATCAATGAATCAAGCATTTTACAGTTAATACCTCGATGCTATTAATTATCTAAAAAACCTTATAACACATTCCTCAGTTTTGTTTTTACTATTATATTAACATATGAGTTCTACTCCAGCTATTTCTTACAGGTCCTAGACAGACGTACATCTCTTAAGATGTTTTACAATGGTTGGATCTTCCAAAGAACTTTCATTACTCTCTACAACTTCTTTTAGAATCACTCTCTATGTAATTAATATGCAGAGTAGGACAACAATTTAAGTACATCGCGGACCTTTTTAGCATTTGCATGCACTTTTGGCCTAACAACAGCATTATTCTAATGGCTCCGTCTCCAAATGTGTACAGATCGACCTATAACCCATGGATCTTGGATCAGGAGTCGCCCGCCTAACTAATCAATTTGTCTACCGTGCATCAGCTTGGTTAAATACTTTAAAGAGAGTAGAAATAATATTTACTACCAATTCACACCATCATTTAGTTTCGGTTATGCAATCGGTAACTACAATTCGAGACTAAAACCAGATATTTATTTTAGTCCTGTTTTAATTGAGTACTACTTAAAATCTATCTTTAGCACTAATTGGTGTACTAAACATAGTCATCTACGTGACATGAGGATGACTTACTGGTTTGTATTACCGACCGATACTAAAGTTTTTTTTTCTGTAGTGCTTTTTGTTGTTAATTTTGTTGAACTACTTGTTTACTATTTTCTTTATTACTAAACTAATATATATATTATATATAAATATATATATATGATTAATTACCTTATTTATAATAAATACGATGAGTTGTTCTTCGAATATTCCTTATATAATCCGTTAAAAAGAGTTTTTATTTTGGGATAGTGATAATGTCGGTGGTGGGAGGGCATATGATGGTGTCGATGGTGGAGATTGGAATGGCAACAACGTCGATGATGGCATCATCGGTGGGAAGGCGGATGTGCAGGGTGGAGGGCGGCGTCATTGGTGGGAAGGCGGACGCATGGTGACGTTGATACGGATAGCATCAACATGGAGGATGATGACGTGTAGAGATAACAAGAACACAATCTAGGGACTTAAATCAGAGAAGATAAGAGAATTGTGTATATATATATACCATTCTACTTCTTATAAGAAACAAGCTGCTAGTTCAAAATATTTCTAGCCCCGATTATTATTAATAACTGATACTGAAGAGTTTTTTTATTTAGCCAAAATATTTTGTCCTGGTAAAGAGTTTCCTGTCTAATTAAAATAGTACCGGTTGTTTTGTACTATGAGTATAAAAAAATTTAAGCAGTAAAAATATGATACAAAATTTAGAAAACAGAAAAAAATATGAAAAGTAATTTAAAAAACAAGAAAAATTGTGGGATAAATAAATTTAAGAAAAAAGACTAGGCTAATTAATTTTTAAAATTTTAAGAGTAAAAACCTTCTTGTTTTTTTATTTTGTATTCTTTTTCCTCCATTTTTCTCTAATTTTTCTTTGATTCCTATTTTTTAACTTTTTTGTCTTATCTTTCTTGTATTTTTGCTATTATGAAATACTAGATTATCTCTATTTTTTCAATTAATACACACTCTTATTTTTTTAAAAAAATATTCTCTTATCTATTTTTATATATTTTTAAGAGGATGATGTATACAAATATAGCTAGAATACAATATATTAATCATATGAGAATGGATGATAAAAGTACTAATCTTTTAAAGCTCTTGATGAGTACAATCACTAAATAAAACTTAAAAGCACCAATCGATACTATTGTACCAGTTGGTTTCTGTAGTTGATTGGTAACACCAATCGGTATTAATGCTCAAGGCCATATGGGTCTTCGTATATTTGTGTATATTTGTGTTTTGGGTCATTAGAAAAAACTGGTAGTAGAGATAAGTTAAGTGGAGCATCTAACAAAAATGACATAGGGTTTCTACAACGTACACGGAATATTATATCCCACTACTGATTCTATTGGAACAACATTAATTATTCGGGCTTGTTTGGATATGACTCCTGATCGCGCCGAGGTATGGTGGACACGGCACGAACACGCTGGATTTCTTGTGAGGTCTGCTTAGCTTCAGTGCAGGCCGATCAACTTTTCTACGTGACTTGAGGTACGCGCACTAGGGGCTATAGGGTTCGATCGGCTCCGGCGCGTCCGTACGAGTGCGGGCGTGTACGGGCACGCCAGTTAATTTGACCCTCAATTGACAAGGAAGTGAGACGAGCAGATCCATTGGACACTAGGCCGATACAGGCGTTCGCTATTGGCTGGCTGCCGATAGTATTGGCATACTCTTCGATCGGCTGGGGAGCCGATATGGACAGGTGTCGACAGGGAATCGGCCGTAGAGCCGATGGAGGAAACAAGGTGTACTCAGGAGATAGCTAGGCGCATAGGATCACTCCGAATAGCCAAACAGTGATTCATCGGCTGGAAAACCCGATGAAGGCATATGCGCGCTAGGCAAGAAATAGTATAAGAAGGCACGGGCTGTAAAGCCGATGTCGCTCCGGATATGACAGTACGAGACCCGTCGCCCGCCGTGACAGCGCCATTAACAAGATTGGACCTAACCGAGACAGTACGAGGCTGGGGCCAGCGACGATGATACGGAGGATGCCGGATCGGCTATGCTGTAGCAAGGATAGGAACGAACCCATCGGCTACAAAGCCGATGAGGGGACGCCTCTCTGAAGGCGGGTGCGTATCGGCTGGGAGACCGATACGCTCGGCGTTACGCGTCAAGAAATACCTCTGAAGGCTGATGCGTATCGACCGAGGAGCCGATACGCTAGGCGTGAAGCTTAGAGCATGGATAATTCATCGGCTAGCACTCCGATGATACGCCATGTAAAAGACTATAGGCCTGAAGCTTGATCTACCGTTGGCAACCCCATAGGTCAAACCTAACCGATGCAGCACGAAATTGATGACGGCAGAGGGAGCTTAACTGGCCGATAGGTCCTGCACGGACGTGATGCGATACGTTTGACCCGCCTAAGAGGTTGAACCTAACTGATGCAGCCTCAGACAGAGGAGAACATACCGAATAGTGGCGGGACTTACCCTTCGCTGGAGATCAGACTTAATCGATATAGCCCCGCGTCGAGAGTCAGAACCCACCGATAAGACCTAGATGAATTAGGGTGGCGGTGCGCCGAGATTGTATATTGATCAAGGGATATCTTACATGTTTCTAAGGGGTCTATATTTATACCTTGGATTTACAAACAGAGTCCGACGCGTCTACAACCATCGGACATTGTTTCCTAATAAGAACAAAGAAAAATATTCCTAAAGAAGTTAACTAACCAGCTAAACCTTCCTAATTAAGTAAGGTTATAATTTACAAAGATAAACATTCTGCCGTGGAGTCCCTGGCTCTTCCACAAACCTAGTTCCATCTGAATAATCTTCCAATTTGGAACTGAGTTTTCCTTCGCTGCAACCTGATCGGCTTCTCCACTGTAGCAATCGGACCTTCTTTTACTCAAACCGATCCTTTTCCTTCCTTTCCTCGGGCTTCTCGGACCTAACTCTGATCGGATAATTCCCTGTCTTCAAGCTGATCCAATCTTCTACTAATCTGATCGGCTTTGTCTTAGTATCTACATCGGCCGATGACTGAATTAAACTCTCCATCAGATCTCTCAGCCGATCGGTTTTAGCACCATCGAATCGTCCAGATTTTGGCGTTAACACATGGCCCCCAATTTCAGAGTTTGCCAACAGACTACAAAATTTCGAGCCGATAGAAACCTTCGCAAACCAGGATGACCCGTTAACACCCGTATTAATCGGCTCAGATTTCTGCCTAGGTCGCTCCGCCTCTATAAAATACATCTCCACCTTAGCCTTCTTCCACACACTTCTTCTCATCAAAAACCCCCAAATCTCGATGAGCTCCAAAGATGTCCGCAAATCTCCAAAGGCGAACTACCGCAAACCTCGATGGGCTCCGAAGACTGAAGGCGAACTCTCGCAGATTTTTTCATCGGCTGCTATTCCTTCTTCATTTGTTGATATGACCACGCCATCAAGCAAGATATCACAACCCTCAACTCAAGCTACACCAACTTAGGTCTCACCTATATCAATACCAGTCCAAGTAATTGATGGACCGATTATACGTAGTCGAGCAAAGAAGGTACAACAAGAGGTGCACGCGCTACTTTGTGAGATTCATTTTAATATTAATGAGAATTATATACTACCTAAGTCATGTACATTATTAATGGTTAGGTTCACTAAGGAGGAAGACATGAACACACAAGGAGATGACTTCCGACTAGCTGCAGACCACTTCAGACCAGTTGCCGACCATAAACTACCATCGAACCAGTTTAGCTCTGCAGAACCATCTAGAAGAAACAGTCATATATTTTGATTCCTAGAAGCTATGGTGGTTTATGAGCACGTTTTGGAAAGCTCTTCAAGTCTAGTTTCCAATGAGTCTAGCCCTGACTAGTTTGGAGCTACCATTTGGGTACAGACCACCGTTTAGTGTATACTGCTTGGAAGGTCAACAGCCAGTCTGATGCTAAAGTTTATGTATTAAACTGTACCATTCTATAATATTACGTGGTGAATGGCATACATGGTTGGAAAGGGTGTCAAGTCAAGAATCCAACACTACAAACCGTGCATCATTTGGACTTTCCTAGGTGGAGTTATTGCCAAAACAATAAAGATTGCGCAGAAGACTAACAACCAAGCAGAAACTCTCCAGGAGCTCATTCTGAAGAGGTCTTTTCACATAGTCGTCTTTTCGAGTTTCCACCTACCTAGAAGGGCTGTTGCTAGTATAAATACTCCCTAGACTCATTGTAATCATAGATTATGATATTGAGAATATAGACTACTTTGTTCAGCTGTGCGTTAGCAAACCCCTGAGAGTTAATCTTTACCCCTTTGCTCTTGTGACTTCCTTCGCAGGAATTATAGAAGCGACAGCTTTATCCGCTCCCAATTGGTGCTCCTACTCCCTTCGAGGTCTCCTCGATTGATTGTAGGCTGTGTTGGTTGGTTTCTTTGAGAGTGTGGTTGGGCGAATCCTCGATTCAGGTTGCCGTATTGAGACGGTGGTTGGCTTCGAGTTTTATTCGTCAGGTTGCACTAGTTATCGCTGCTTGTAGCAAGTTATCTCGGCTTATTTGAAGCTAGTTATCTAGTGATTGATCCTACGTTGTGAAGATCGGGATATCGAGGCGTATCATCTGGTATTAGAGCTTTCGTTACCACGGTAGGATTCTTTACCCTTAGCTACATATAATTTTGTTCGTCCTATCCACTATAAGCCATAAAATTATCATAGCCCTGTGTTTCAATCTGTTATTTGTGTGAGTTTTCTTAAGTTTCATTCCTTTAGAGTCATGTTTAGTTGCTGATCGTATTATCCTTCATGTGTCCTTTGTGCCTCTTTCATATATCTGAAAATCCCCACACAAAAAAAATCTGAAACCTTTATTATCCTTTGTGTAAACTTTGATCCTATCAAGTTATAGCTTCTGGTTGTGTCTTATTTCTTTTATAAAGTGTGCTTCTGTTATTTTTAATCTTTGTTCTTAGTTCTATAAAGAAAAAAAAGTGTCTCAAAAAAAAGAAGAAGAAAAGTACAAAAAAAAGAAAGAGTTGAGAAAAGTTGAGAAAGAAAAACTGAAGTTCAGTTTGTTGAAGTGCACAAGTACTGAAGTTTATCATATCAAGTTGTACAACCAGTTTGCTATTTGTGTTTGGTGCAAAATTTGGTTGGGTTTGATCACAACACTTGCATCCCAATCATACTCCTTTGTTTGCATCAAATCTAAAAATTCTTTGCATGTGTGTGATCTATTTATATCTATCATATCTTGTGGTCAGCACTGGACATAGAACTTCTAGTTTGGATTGTTACTTAACTTAACAACAACTAGAATTCAAATTGCATTCTTTGTGTATCAACTCGCCACCAAGCTCCACATAAAAACCATCGCAATCGGTACTCTCTGATCTTGTATTCGCCTCGCCATCACTTTTGGTTACCATCACACATTTTATTTGTAATCCACAGCACGAAATTCATAAGAGCTTTGGTTGGTCAGAGAGGTGAGGTTGAGAGAGTCACCAAAAACTTTCCAGCCAACATATACAAATATATTGCTTGTATTTTGCTAACCTTTCAGGAAGATGGGTGAATCTGAGGTAGAAGAATGTGTTACTATTGCACAATTTAATGAGCTCAAACAAAGCCTAGAAGATAGACAAGACCGGTTGACACAAGATCTTCAAGCCATCTTGGCTGAAATCAGAGAACACCGTCCACCTCGTGATGGTGCAAGCAACCACAATGAAGATGAAGAAGAAAGTGAAGGAAGAGCTGTTGCTAGAAGAGCTAGAGAGCAAGGAAGGAGAAACCAAGGTGCTGCACATGGTAGAGGAAGAGGTCGAAATCGAAGAAACGATGATCATGATGAATCTGAAGAGGATGATGATGATCAATCCCAATATCGATATGGTCGCCGAGCTCGTAGAGGAGGCAACCGAGAGGAGAGGTTTGGCAAACTAAAATTTACCATGCCAAAATTTGATGGAGGATCTGATCCTGAAGCTTATTTCACTTGGGAGTTGAAAGTGGAAAATATCTTTCGCTTGCATAATTATTCCGAAGAGAAGAAATTAGCTATGGTATCTCTGGAGTTTGAGGGATATGCTTTGATTTGGTGGGAGCAACTTCTCTCTGATCTTGAGGAAGATGGAGAACATCCTATTGAAACTTGGGATGAAATGAAGCAAGAAATAAGAAAACGTTTTGTGCCGAAGGACTATCGGCGTGATCTTTTTGATAAATTATAGAATCTGAAGCAAGGAAGTTTCTCTGTTGAGGAATATTATAAAGAGATGGAGAAGACTATGATTAGAGCCAATGTGTATGAAGATGAAGAGCAAACTATTGCACATTTCATGGCTGGTTTGCATCGCAATATTCAGCGCATTGTTGAGTTTCAATCGTACCGTTATCTAATTGATTTGGTACATCAAGCAACCAAAGCTGAACGACAATTGTAGCAAGATGCTAAGAGCAACAAGTCCTTGTCATTTGGTATAAGGAATATATCCGAGGGAAGCAAGCAAGTCTCGAAGTTCACTACTGCACCCTCATCAGCAAAAAACTCGTTTGGAGGCTCACGTTCTAATGTTCATAGTGTTTTTAGTAGGTAGAACACTGCTGCCCCAAACCTGAGCTCTAAACCAGCGGCATCCACCTCTACTTCGGTAGGTTCTATAGCCAAGAGTAGTGGAATTCAGTGCTTCAAGTGTGGAGGCCGTGGGCATATAAGTAGAGAGTGCCCAAACAATCGGGTGACCATTATGAATAATAATGGAGAGTATGAATCAGCTAGTGAAGAAGAAGATGAAGAAGAGTATGTTGAAGAAGCCCATGAAGATGAGGAACATACAGGGTGTGAATTTGAGCAGGGGGCTGCTCTTGTAGTGGCCCAAATCTTGAGTG
This sequence comes from Oryza coarctata, assembly GCA_030770085.1. Lineage (NCBI taxonomy): Eukaryota > Viridiplantae > Streptophyta > Magnoliopsida > Poales > Poaceae > Oryza > Oryza coarctata. The sequence goes on along the minus strand of CM061485.1, from coordinate 10,199,327 downwards.
TTCAAATGAAAGAAGCTGAAAATGGACAGCGGCACAATTTATTTCAAACACGTGCAAAGGTGCAAAACAAAGTAGTGAAGGTGATCATAGATGGAGGGAGCTGCCACAATCTTGCAAGTCGTGAAATGGTTGACAAGCTTGGTCTAAAACTACAGCGACATCCACATCCATATCATGTCCAATGGTTGAATGATTCGGGAGATATTAAGATTGGGCATCATGTGAAAATTCCATTCAAGATTGGTGAATATGTTGACACAGTAGAGTATGATGTAGCATCCATGTCTGTGTGTCACTTGCTGCTTGGAAGACCATGGCAATATGACCGTTACACTCAGCATTGTGGGAGAACAAATCAGTATACACTAGATCTGAAGGGAAAGAAGTTTGTGTTAAAGCCCATGACCCCTCAACAAATCATGGCTAAGCACTTACAAAAAAAAATCTGAAATTGGTCCAGCAAGTAATGGAGAAGAGCAAAAGAAATTGAGTGCCATCCACAATTCGGTGAGTGAGAGCCACAAGCCAAATGTGAGAGAAAAAAAGAAAGGAGAGGGAGAAAATCTAGTTATGTTAGCCACAAAATCTGAAATGAGAGGAGTAAGGAACAACCCAAATTAAGTGTTCTTTGTACTTATGTGCAAAGACATTTTAATTTCAGCTAACGACATCATCTCTCTTCCTAGTGTTGTATCTCATCTATTGCAGGACTATGGAGATATTTTTCCAAAGGAAACACCGACTGAACTACCTCCAATTCGTGGGATTGAGCATCAAATTGATCTCATTCTAGGGGCTGCACTACCTAATCGACCACCATACCGAACCAACCCTGAAGAAACGAAGGAGATACAAAGGCAAGTACAAGAGCTTCTTGACAAAGGTTTTGTTCGTGAAAGTTTAAGTCCTTGCGCTGTTCCTGTGATCTTAGTACCTAAAAAAGATGGATCTTGGAGGATGTGTGTTGATTGTAGGGCTATAAATAACATCACTGTCCGCTACCGTCATCCTATTCCACGCTTAGATGACATGCTTGATGAATTGAGTGGCTCTACAATATTTACTAGAATTGATTTGAGAAGTGGTTACCATCAAATAAGAATGAAAACTGGAGATGAATGGAAAATTACGTTTAAAACAAAATTTGGACTGTATGAATGGTTAGTTATGTCTTTTGGTTTGACTAATGCTCCTAGTACTTTCATGAGATTAATAAACCATGTCTTGAGAGCTTTTATTAGGAAATTTGTGGTTGTCTACTTCGATGATATCTTAATTACAGCAAGTCTTTTGAAGAGCATGTGAGTCACATTCGACAAGTCCTAGATGAGCTTAGAAAGGAGAAATTATTTGCTAATCTTGAGAAGTGTAGTTTTTGCATAGACCATGTTGTGTTTCTTGGCTTTGTTGTTTTAGGAAAAGGAATAGAAGTGGATAAAAGCAAGGTGAAAGCCATCAAGGATTGACCCACTCCAACAAATATAAGTCAAGTGAGAAGTTTTCATGGTCTTGCTGGTTTTTATAGAAGGTTTATGCGAGATTTCAGTACCATCGCTGCTCCCTTAAATGAATTAACCAAGAAAGGAGTTGAATTTAAATGGGAAAACACACAAGAAAATGCTTTTCAAAAATTAAAGAAATGTTTAACTGAAGCACCACTACTTGTTCTTCCTGATTTCACTAAAACTTTTGAAGTGGAATGTGATGCTAGTGGAAATGGAATTGGAGGAGTTTTAATGCAATAAGGAAAACCTGTAGTATATTTTAGTAAAAAATTGGGAGGTGCTCAACTGAATTATTCTGTATATGACAAAGAATTGTTTGCTTTGGTACGTGTGCTTGAAACATGGCAGCACTACTTATGGCCAAAGAATTTTGTTATTCATTCCGATCATGAAGCTTTGAAGTACTTGAAAGGTCAAGCTAAGCTGAACTGATGCCATGCCAAATGGGTCGAGTTCATCGAAATATTTTCATACATTGTGAAGTATAAGAAAGGTAAGGACAATATTGTTGCCGATGCGTTGTCTCGGAAGAGTGTGTTGCTGAACCAACTCGAGGTAAAGGTTTTGGGTCTTGAAAATTTGAAAGATATGTACAAAAATGATCCTGAATTTTCAGAACCATATGCCCATTGTAAAGACGGAAAAGGTTGGGAAAAATATCACATCAATGATGGATTCTTGTTTAGAGCTAACAAACTTTGTGTTCCAAATTCTTCGGTTAGATTGTTGTTGTTACAGGAATCACATGGAGGAGGATTAACAGGGCATTTTGGACAAAAGAAGATATATGAGATACTCGATGATCATTTCTATTGGCCCAAGATGAGAAGAGACGTCATCAAATTTGTGGAGCCATGAGTCACATGCCACAAAGCTAAGTCTAAACTGAATCCTCATGGTTTATACACTCCGTTACCTACTCTAAATACTCCTTGGGAAGATATAAGCATGGATTTTATTTTGGGATTGCCTAGAACTCAAAGGGGAAAAGATTCAATTTTTGTTGTGGCTGATAGATTTTCAAAGATGGTTCATTTTATCCCTTGCAATAAGACCGACGATGCTTCACACCTTGCTAATTTGTTTTTCAGAGAAATTGTGAGGCTACATGGAATGCCCAGGACCATAGTGGCAGATCGTGATGTCAAGTATGTGAGCTACTTTTGGAAAACGCTGTGGGCAAAGCTTGGGACTAAGCTCTTGTTCTCCACCACTTGTCATCCCCAAACTGACGGACAAACTGAAGTGGTGAATCGAACCTTATCAATGTTGCTATGAAACATGGTGAAAAAGAACCTGAAGGATTGGGAGGATTGCTTGCCTCATGTAGAGTTTGCTTATAACAGGGTAGTACACTCTACCACTAATTTGTGTCCTTTTGAAATCGTATATGGGTTCAAACCTATTGCTCTGATAGACTTGTTGCCCCTTCCATTGCAGGAAAGAACCTACATGGAAGCCTCCAAGCCTGCTGCATACATAAAGAAGATACATGAGAAGACTAAGGAAGCAATTGAGCTCAAGGCGGTACACAAGGCTGCAAGTATAAACAAGCATTGGAAGAAAGTGTTGTTTGAACCAGGGGACTTGGTGTGGATTTACTTGCGCAAGGATCGCTTTCCAGATCAGCGCAAATCCAAATTGATGCCACGAGGGGATGGTCTATTTCATGTTCTTACAAAGATCAATGACAATGCATATAAGATAGATCTTCCACCAAGTTATGGCGTGAGCAACACCTTCAATGTTGCTGAAATATCTCCATTCACAAGTGAACATACTTCAGAGTCGAGGATGACTCCTTTTCAAGGGAGGGAGGATGATATGACCACGCCATCAAGCAAGATGTCACAACCCTCAACTCAAGCTACACCAACTCAGGTCTCATCTACATCAACACCAGTCCAAGTAATTGATGGACCGATTACACGTAGTCGAGCAAAGAAGGTACAACAAGAGGTGCACGCGCTACTTTGTGAGATTCATTTTAATATTAATGAGAATTATATAAGTCATGTACATTATTAATGGTTAGGTTCACTAAGGAGGAAGACATGAACACACAAGGAGATGACTTCCGACCAGCTGTAGACCACTTCAGACCAGTTGCCGACCACAAACTACACTCGAACCAATTCAGCTCTACATAACCGTCTAGAAGAAACAGTCATATATTTTGATTCCTAGAAGCTATGGTGGTCTATGAGCACGTTTTGGAAAGCTCTTCAAGTCTAGTTTCCAATGAGTCTAGCCCTGACCAGTTTGGAGCTACCATTTGGGCACAGACCACCGTTTAGTGTATACTGCTCGGAAGGTCAACAGCCAGCCTAATGCTAAAGTTCATGTATTAAACTGTACCATTATATAATATTACGTGGTGCATGGCATACATGGTTACAAAGGGTGTCAAGTCAAGAATCCAACGCAACAAACCATGCATCATTTGGACTTTCCTAGGTGGAGTTATTGCCAAAACAATAAAGATTGTGCAGAAAACTTTCAGCCACGTGGAAACTCTCTAGGAGCTCATTTTGAGAAGGTCTTTTTACATAGTCAAACTAGTTATTTTCTTTTCGAGTTTCCAACTACCTAGCAGGGCTGTTGGTAGTATAAATACCCCCTAGACTCATTGTAATCACAGATTATGATATTGAGAATATAGACCACTTTATTCAGCTGTGCGTTAGCAAACCACTGAGAGTTAATCTCTACCCCTTTGCTCTTGTGACTTCCTTCGCAGGAATTATAGAAGCCGTGGCTTCATCCGCTCCCAATTGGTGCTCCTACTCCCTTCGAGGTCTTCTCGATTGATTGTAGGCTGTGTTGGTTGGTTTCTTTGAGAGTGTGGTTGGACGAATCCTCGATTCAGGTTGTCGTATTAAGACGGTGGTTGGCTTCGAGTTTTATGCATCAGGTTACACTAGTTATCACTGCTTGCAACAAGTTATCTCGGCTTCTTCGAAACTAGTTATCTGGTGATTGATTCTACGTCGTGAAGATCGGGACATCGAGGCGTATCATTTGTGCAATGGCTTCTACACATGTAATCACTGAGGTAACTATTATCTGCTCTTTCATTCTGTGTTTTACACGAATCTTTCCCATCCCGATTTCTCATCAGTAGTCAGGTTTTGGTTTCTGTAGGATCTCAGGAGTCAAATTGCTATTACAATTTCCGACCGCCCCGGTCACTTCTTTCTTGGCCTATGGATAGCGAGGATCCGACTGATTTCATCAACTCTGAAACAGAAAAGATCCCGTTCAAGCACTCTTCCATGGACATCACCGATTGGGCTAACAACTTTAGATCCCGTTCAAGAACTAGTACCTTAGGGTTTCCGCCTCTAAAAAGTCTTTCTGGGAGGATTTAGAAAAAGACCATTGCATCAACCTTTTCTTAGCCGATATGGAAAGGAATGAACCTCTGCTTGCATCGGCTTCTTACTTCTGGTCGGACATCTTAAATGCCTTTATGTTCGGACATGGGCCGATGACCCCCACCTTGATGGACATTGCTATGTTGACCTGCCACCCACTATTTAAATCTGTTCAGCCTCAGATTCAAACCCACGCATCGGCTAAACACCAAGAACATCGGAGGTTGGACTAAGTATATTTCCCTGCATAAAAAATCCTTCGGCCAAGTCGATGGGCGTGAACACATAGCGTTCTTGAACCTCTAGTTAGAACGGTTCGTCTTTGGTGGTTTGACTTTAGGTACAACAACGAATATGCAATGTCTAGGAGAGCTCCTGGCTGATCACCACCAGATTCCCCTGGGGCAATATCTTCTCGGAGCTACTTATCAACTGCTTCATCAAGTGGTAACCAAGCTATCGGCAGGCCAACCAGTCGGATATATTGGCGGACCCTAGTGGTTTATACAACTCTAGTTGAATGTCTACACCTCCAAAGTCATCGCTATGCCTCCTTTCTCTTCCATGACTTACCCGACCGACTACCTAGAAGAAAACGAGGCCAGCCGATGCCGATGCATTTCTCTAGGTGAAGCTTCATCGGCTCTTCCTGGAAGCAAAATAACTCTCCTCGGACTCAGCCAGTGGTTCAAGTGTTTCTATTACGGCTTCACTAAAGAGGTCACCATCTGGTTTGCGTACGAGGATGACTCATCCTTTGAAATGCCTTCCAGGTTTAATCCGATGAACGCCTTAGCCAATGAAGAATCGAAGACAATCTTTTTGTCCTCCATAACTCCTTGTCTTCTGCTGATCGGATTTTCAATGGGCCGATCCCAACATCCATTATATGAGTTCTACCATCCTTCGGTTGGTGCTCGTCAGTTAGGCTTCGGCCAACTCTCCATCGGCTTATTCTTCATTAGCAAGCTCCGAGCCCGTAGAGAAGTAAAAAGTGGCTTGGAGTATGACCGTCTTAGTTCGATGGCATCAACCTTGTCCTTAGGGACTATCTCCACCTTCGAGCCCTGTATATCCAATACCAAAATCTTTGCTCGATGGTGGTCAGAATGGGGAAGGCATCTATTCAGTCTATCGGCTGAAAATTACTGCCTTCGTCTCAACCCCTGACACCTTCGCTTTGCAGCCTGAACCATCGGCTCCTAAGTCCAAACACCAGACCCTGTTATTGGGGCTGAGCCGATGGTATCCTCAGAAGTTTTAGTATCCACTCAAACTCAAACTGCCCCACATCAAGCTAACACCCGCATAATCGCTCAAACTGCTCCCACTGTATCTCAGATACGTCCATCCTACATGTCATTTCTGCTGACTCATGATCTCCATATTTACTAATGTTGTCATGCAGTCATTAGCCGATCTATTTTCCTTCGACATCGGCAAATATTTGAAAGCAGAGGAAGACTCGGCCACCAGCACAGCGATCGAAACATTTTTACCAGCTAATGCACGTGAGCAGTTGTCAGATATTATGCATCGGCTGGAAGTTCCGATTGACTCGCTGGTGGAAGATTGCGGACCGATCAGGGGAAGACTTGTGGAAATTGAACATCTTCTGCCTGTGGAACTGATGGACGTACTCACGCCTGCTGCCTACTTGAAATTCCAAAGGACCTAGCTGATCGTATCAAGACGACGCATAGCCGATCGCGCTGAGCAAAGCCATCTGGCTCACAACGATCGGCTGACTGCCCAAGATAAAAGGAAAAAGCTTGATGACATGTCAGCTGACCTTCAACGCACCAACACCAAGCTTATCCTCTTGAAGAAACGAGTAGCCGATTTGATGGTGGAACTCGACAAGGTTCGTGAAGACATCAACTCCACCGAGTCCTACCTCATCGGCCTACCAAAATCAATCTAAGACCAAGAGGCCAAGGTAGCAGACCAAGTGCGGCTCGTAGTTCACCGGCATAGGAACTTGAAGACTATCTCCAGATCAAATCAGGATGGCATCCGCGCCATCAATGAAATAGATCAAATCCGTCTACGCGCGATCGAGGCCATCAAGAAATTCTTGTAAAACTTTAGCCTCAGAAAAAATCCAGATGTCATTCTGAACATTAACTTTTGCAATAGATTTTAATCAGCTTGATCAACAAAAGTTGTGTATATATATTTTCTAAAGGCGATATCTCCACGATATTGGCTATCTGTAACCGATACAAACTATATCGGCTTCTGTACATTATCAATCGGCTATGCCTCAACCAATTATACGAACGGTATCATCAGCTGATACCACCCTTAAAACCTCATCTGTCTTGAAAACAAAAAATCAGCTATGCTCAGCCGATTTAGGTGCCTACCCAAGGATAATACTTTTTCAAATATTTTCCATTAAACGCTTTGGTAAACTTCTCCCCTTCAAGACTTTCCAACATATAAGCATTGCCAGGCACACACTGATTGTTCTGATAGGGTCCTTCCTAATTAGGTGATCATTTTCCAAACTTATTATCCCTAGATCCAATCGGTAAAATTAACTCCAAACGAGATCTCCTTCAGAAAAAGATTTGGTCATTACTTTTTTGTTATAATGCCTACCAACCTTAGCCTTGTTTTTCTTGATCCTCTCAAACGCTTCTAACCGACTCTGAGTCAAATCATCGAGCTCATCAGTCATCAACATGTAATAATCATCGGCTGTCAACTGATCCTATAAAGACACCCTCCTGAAGCTGATGTTAACTTCCCACGGAAGAACTGCTTTATGACCGTATACCAACTGAATGGCGGCACTAGAGTAGATCCATGACATGCCATCCAATAAGCCCACAACAAATCATTCAATGTAACATGCCACCTCTGTGGTTGTTCATCGATCTTACTCTTGATCAACTTTATTAAACTCTTGTTAGAAGCTTCTGTCTGTCCATTAGCTTGAGCATAATATGGTGACGAATTCAGCAACTTAATCCCCATACTAGCAACAAACATTTGAAACTCTTTTGACACAAAGATAGAACCTTATTCGGTGGTAATCGTCTGTGGAATTCCAAACCGATGTATGATATGTTCCTTGATGAACTCAATTGCATCCCTAGAAGTAACTTTCTTCAAAAGAATAGCTTCTACCCACTTTGTAAAATAGTCTGTTGCCGCCAATATGAACTTATGCCCTTTACTTGATGAAGGATAAATCTAGCCGATCATGTTGATTCCCCAACCTCTAAACGGTCATGGCTTGACTATCGGATTTATGACTGACGCTGGAGCTCGCTGCACATTCTCAAAACTCTGACAATCTTGGCAGCCTTTGTATAATTTAAAACAATCCTCCAACATACTCGGCCAAAAGTATCCAGCTCTCCTCATCATCCATCTCATGTTATGAGCCGATTGATGGGCTCCACAAATTCCTTCATTCACCTCGCTCACCATCAACGCAGCTTCTTCGGCACCCAAGCATCTTAAGAGCACCCTATCAACGGACCGATAATATAATTCTTCATCAAGTAGAATGTACTTAATAGCCTTGTACCGAAGCTACTTGAAAACCGATCTTGATGGATTTTGCAAATACTGAATAATTTCCCATCTCCAATCATTGGCTTTCATGTGGCTCTCAACATTGGCTATCTCAATTTCCACTCTACTGTTCAGCCGATACCCGAAGCGGTCTGAGCAAAATCATTGGCCTCTACGTTTTGCTCCCTAGGAATATGATCCAATGTCACTATCTTGAAATCCTTTAACAATTGTTAACATTTATCATAATATGACTTCAAAATTTCATCATTGCATTCATATTCTCCAGATAGTTGTTTGATCACCAACAAAGAATCCCCAATGACCTCTACCGTATTGGCTCCAATTTCTCCTAGCAGCTGAAGTCTCTTGAGTACCGCTTCATATTCTTCTTAATTATTTGTGCTATATGGCTTGATTGTGAAGGCAAACTCAAAACTTGCCCCCTGAGGCGAAATGATCACCAAGCCGATACCAGATCCATGCTTGCAAACTGATCCATCAAAGAATAACGTCCATGAGATCAGCTCCGCATAATTCTCTTGTACTCCTCTATGCTATACAATAAAATCGGCTACCGCTTGCCCCTTGATTGCTTTAGCCGACTCATACCTTAGATCGAACTCCATCAGAGCAAATATCCATTTACCAATCCACCATCTTAAGACTGGAGCCAATAGCATGTATTTAATCACATCAGCTTTGCAAAGCACTGTACACTCAGCCGATAGAAGATAATGCCTTAACATTGTACATGAGAAATTCAAACATAGGCATAATTTTTTCATAGTAGAATACCTGGTCTCCGCATCCAGAAGTCGTCGGCTCGAATAGAATACTACTAGTTCTTTTGATTCAAACTCTTGTACAAGCACCGATCCAATTGACTTCTCATCGGCTAACAAATGTAATTTAAACGGTATCCCTTTTTATGGCGGAATCAATACTGGTGGAGAATTCAAGTATTCTTTGATATGATCAAAGCCTTTGTGCTGCTCATCACCCCATATAAATTCTTGATCGGCTCGTAACCTTAATAAATGAGTGAACAACTCAATTCTTTTCGATAAGTTTAAGATAAATCTCCTTATAAAATTGAGTTTGCTGATCAAGGACTGCAACTGTAGCTTGTTGCTAGGTGTCTTGATGGTCTGGATATCCCTAATGCTTCGTTGACTAACTTCAATTCCTCTCTCATGCACCATAAAACTCAAAAATTGTCCAGCTGATACGCCAAAAGCACACTTGTGAGGATTCATTTTGAGTCCATATTTCTTCGTCCTCTCTAGCACTTTTTGCAGATCCGCTATATGTTCTTCAATAACTTTGAATTTCACCACCACGTCATCAATATATATCTCCACCAGCTGTCCAACAAGATCATGGAACATGTAGTTCATGGCTCTCTGATAGGTAGCACCGGCATTCTTCAATCCGAAAGTCATGACTACCCACTCGTACAAACCAATAGCTCCAGGACATCTAAATGCAGTCTTGTGGATATCTTCTTCTGCTATAAAAATTTGATTATAACCTGCATTTCCATCCATAAAGCTAATGATCTTGTGACCCGATGCAGCATCAATTAATAAATCTGCCATCGGCATCGGATACTCGTCTTTAGGGGTTGCCCTGTTCAAATCCCGGAAGTTGATGCATATCCTTAACTTTCCATTTTTCTCATTCACAGGGACAATATTGGACACACACTCAGCATATCGGCATGGTCTGATAAAATTTGCATCATATAACTTTATGATTTCTGCCTTGATTTCATCATGCCACTCTGCTTTGAATCTTCCTTATGGCTGCTTAAATGGCCGATATCCCGGTTTGATAGGAAGCCGATGTTTAACAATCGATCGGCTTAATCCTGGCATCTCATGGTAATCTCAGGTAAAGCATTCCCAAAATTCCTTTAATAATTTTATTAGCTTTTCTTAGAATTCAACACATAGATTTTTACTAATGTACGTCAGCCTTGGCTTATCTCCTGAACCTATATCTATTTGCTCTAACACATCGGCCAATGTAAAACCTTGCCCTAACTTTCCTTCGAAGTCCTCTATAATTCCCAAGGGAACAACGGATCCGAGCCGACTTGCTGAATCGGCTTTATCCCCTTATCAGTCACCTCAAGGAAATTACCCACCTATATTTGTTCGTGTAGACAGTTGAACCCATCAACTTCCTAGAATGGCATATCGGTTGTTGCACCACTGGTCAACTGATCGGCCGCGATCACCTCAACTCTATCTCCTTGCCACTGTTTGAGGCTTTGATGCATTATTGAAGGAACACAACAGTTGGCGTGAATCCAATCCCTGCCAAGGAGTAGACTGTACGACCCCTTACTATCGATGATAAAAAATATGGTAGGCAATATCTTGCTTCTAACTGTTAACTCCACATTCAGCACCTCCTTAGTTTCTGATGGATTCCCTCAGATGGATTCCCTCTGAATTCTTTTAAAACCATATTTGTTTTAACTAAGTCTCCAGCCATCCTACCTAATTTGCGGTATGTAGAATACGGCATCAAATTGACGGTTGTGCCTCCGTCAACTAGCATCTTTGCCATCGGTTTCCCATCAACATCCCCGTTGACATACAATGGTTTTAGGTGCCGATGCTTGGATTCTTCTGGCTTGTCAAATATGACTTGACTTGGTTCCAATATTAATTGGACAAAATCTTCTTCTTGACCTTCTTCATCGGATACACATGCTTTATATTACAACGGTAAGAAGAATACCATGTTAGCCTGAGCCGATGTACCAGCATCATCCTCTTTTTGCTTTACTTTCTATATTTTTTTAATTTTCTGGCTTCGATCGGCCTCCTCATGGTCCTGATGATGTCTTTTATGCTGCTCTCTATGCCGCAGCCTTTGTGCCCTCCTCTTCTGATTTTTTGTAAAAATCTTGGACGGACACCACTGATCTTTTATGTGGTGCGATCCTTTGTTTAACTCTCTGTCCTTAGCTGTCCTTTAACCATACTCTTCGTTGATCGGCCCTAATCGGCTATGTGCCAATGACCTAGTGATGGAAGGCCGATCATACAACATCCTGCTCTGGTCAAAGTACCAAGATCCTGGTTTGTTACATTCAGAACAGTCTTTGATTGAAGGCAACCTCATATTCTAATCCTAACAATACTGAAAAAAGGGACAACCCCAATGTGGATTATACCTTTCTTGTTGTGTTGTAGCTCATTTTTCTTCATCTTGTATTATAGAATATTTTTTGATTAGGTCCGATGAGGTAACCTTTGACCTCTTCCTGCGCCTTTTTTCATCGGACCGATCTCCTGAGGTCCCTGCAAACACCATATTCATCGGGAAAGGATGCCCGTCAACCTTCATCGGCTTTTTGTCCTCGAACTTGATTCTCCCTTGCTCAATAGCCAATTGTAACTGTTGCTGAAAAACCTTGTACTCATTGGTATGGTGAAATATTGAATTGTGCCACTTGCAATACTTCTTCTTTTTGAGTTCTTCGACAGATGGGATTACATGGTTTGGTGTAACTAAATCTACTTTTCTTGGAGGAGAAGATCAAATATCTTGTCAGCTTTGTTGATATCAAAATCATATCTTTCTCCTTTATTGGTATTCTTGATCCATGGACATGATATAGGTTTCTTATTCCTAGTCCATTCCGTCAAACCCACCTCTGCATTGGATTCCTCATCATCTGAGTCCGATGCATACACCTGTAGCTGAGCGGCTTTCCGATGGAACCTCTCTTTCTTGGTATCAGCAAATCGGCTATCGTGAGCCGATACTCTCTGGAGTAGATGAGACAAACTCTCGAACACTTGTGATGAGAAATGTTCCCTAATCGAAGCCAACAATCCTTGGAAAGCCAAGTCGGCTAGTTGTCCATCACTTAAAATGAGACTGTAACATCGGCTTCTGACATCCCAGAAATGCTGGATGAATTCCGGGACTGATCTGGATGAATTCCGGGACTGATTCATCGTGCCTCTGTCTAACCGATGTTAAGTCTGACAACCTCAACTCTTGAATTCTAGCAAAAAAATACTTATGGAATTGTTTCTCCAAATCAGCCCATCCCCTGATTGAGTTTGGAGGTAACGAAGAAAACCAAGAGAAGGCTAGTCCAGATAAAGACAATGGAAATAATCAGACCCTCAGAGCTTCATCAGCCGATGCCTCCCCACATTGAGCGAGGAATCGGCTAATATGTTACATTGTAGATACGTTATCTTGCCCTGAGAACCTAGAGACATTTGAAATTTTGAATCTGTGCGGCAATGGAATTCTGTCGAACCACTCTGGATAAGGTTGCCAATACATGAAAGTTTGTTCTTTAGGCTTAATGCCGAATTGCTCCCTTACAACTTCCACAATTCTAGCAGACCAATCTTCTTCCTTTGGATTTTCTTTCTGGGACTGTGGAATCGAAGTTGGTATTTGACATGATCCATAATGATCACCTTGTAATTATTACCAGGATGTTCTTGCTTATACCCCCCGTAATAAGCTGTCCGATGATACCCTGGCACCACGTCTTTATGTTGTCCCCCAATCCGTTCTCCGTTCTTGTACTGGTGGAAACATATTTGCCGATATATCCCTTCTGGATCCGTAAGTAACCCGTGGTTGTCCTGTTCTCATCGGCAAATACACCGGCCCTTGATCAGGTTCTTTAACAATAGATCCATCCACAGTTTTCTTGATTAAGTTGTGCAAAGTATTCACCAGTACACCCGATTGGTTAATGAGTGCATGGTGAATAGCTTCGTCAACTATCTCTTGTAGCGGCTTCTGAGGACTAATGGGCAGCGATCGGCTCGATTCTCCTTCCAAAACTAGCTTTGGCATTTTGGATTTTTGAATCGGCCCTTATTGGGTCATGCTGAAGGACTCCAGACAGAGCTTCTGAAAATTAGCTGTGTTCTGCTCCACCTAGTATCTCTACTCCTCAATCAAATCCTTCATCGTCACTGGGATTACGTTGTCTGTGTTGATTTCTTTACCCGCCATCAGATCACAGTTGATGAAGGACTTTCAACTAATGAAAACAGTCTTCTTGTCCCACTGGGCGTGCCAAAAGGCATGCTCACCACCAAAAATCCCGCGACCGGGGAGGGATGGCGGCTCGGTCATGTGAAGGCCTAGGAGATCTGCTTAGCTCTAGTGCAGGTCCTTAAGCCTCAAGGTTTGCGAGTGTGCTAGTCAATTTGACCCTACAATGGACAAGGAAAAGGGGATAAGACGTGTTCATCGGTCGGCCGGAAGGCCTGCCCGACTCTCCCTATCGGCTGATTGCCGACAAAGACAAGAACACTAGCGCATCGGCTGAAAAGCCGATGGAGGTATGGGAGACAGACACGTGTAGCACGCTAAAATGTCTATCAACCAAAGAGCCGATGGCGCTACCTGCGTCCGATACGCGGAGCAGGAGCCGATCCCCCGCGAGGCCATACGGGCGAGCGACAGCGGTTACAGCGCCGTTAGGGCCAGCCTCGATAGATCGGACCTAACCGAGACAGTATAAGGCCGGAGACTAACGACACCGAGACGGTGGGGCTCGGACCGAACAAGACGACAAGGAAGGGCGGATACCATCGGCTTACTACAGGCCTAACACCTGAACCCATCGGCCGCACGACGATGTGGACCTACATTTGGAATAACTCATCGGCTACTCACTTCGATGAGACGCCGTAGAGAGACGTATAGACCTAAAACTCAACCCTCCGTCGGCAGACCCGTAGGTCAGACCTAACCGATGCAGCACGAGACCGACAATGGCGGAAGGAGTTTGATAGGCCGATAAATTTTACACGGACATGATGCGGTACACCTGATCTGACTAAGAGTTTGGACCTAAACGATGCAACCTTAGACAATACAAAGCATACCAAGATAGTGACAGGACTTACCCCTTCGTCGAAGATCGGATTTAACCGATGCAGCCCCGTGTCAAGAGCCAAAACCCACCGGTAAACACCTAGATAAACTAGGGTGGCGATGCACCGATATTGTATATTGATCGAGGGATATCTTACATGTTCCCAGGGGGTCCATATTTATATCCTGGATTTATAGACAGAGTCCGACGCGTCTACGACCATCGGACATTGTTTCCTAATAAGACAAAGGAAAATATTCCTAAAGAAATTAACTAACCAGTTAAACCTTACTAATTAAGTAAGGTTACAATTTACAAAGATAAACATCCTGTCGTAGAGTCCACAGCTCTTCCGCAAACTTAATTCCATCTGAATAATCTTTCAATTTGGAACCGAGTCTTCCTTCATTGCAACCTGATCGGCTTCTCCACTGTAGCAATCAGACCTTCTCTGATCCTTTTCCTTACTTTCCTCGGGCTTCTCGATCCTGACCCTGATCGGATAATTCTCTGTCTTCAAGCCGATCCAATCTTCTACTAATCTGATCGGCTTTTCTACAGTTTCGATCGGCTTTGTCTTAGTATCTCCATCGGTCAATGACTGAATTAAACTCTCCATCGGACCTCTCAGCCGATCGGCTTTAGCACTATTGGATCATTCAGATTTTGACGTTAACACCTCCATAGATTTGATCAAATAGTTCATCCGGTCAAGAAATCTTGTCGTTCTGAACATATATAGATAGAGGGTTTTTGTCACTTTTCATCTGTTAGATTGGAAGCCATTTGGCTAGAGCTACTACTTGTGCATGATCGAGTTTCAAATGGATGACCACGTCTTACTGTTGACAGTGCTCCTACATATATCTCTATGCAGGCATGCATGCAGGCATGCAACCCAACACCCTTGAGATATTCATCTCCAAATACCAGATAGGACCTCTCCTGAGTGCCAAGTGAATGCATGATATGGCACGGTGCATCATCCATATCCAAGCAGATAAGTCCAAGTGACAAAGAGAGATGGCAAACATAATGGACCAGTGACCCCCAAACCGTAATCTAATTGGTTTCAAGGAACAGCACAGAGAGATACTACACGCAGCAGCCACATAATTGAGGTTGTCATGCAAAGGGATGTGCAGTTTGGTGACGACACAATCTTAAAGCCATATTTGATCAGGACACAACCACTTTTCTGCCAAAAAGAAATGGAAAGATATCCTGCCTTTGGAGGCCTTCTACCCCTGGTGCAACCTGCCGAATAATGCATAGTGTCTCTTCTTTGACAATAATTATAGGATAGGACATAGAGATTAACACCAACAATTCATACAACAAAAGAAAGGTTAATGAGATTATTTTCCTTCTTACTTATATATGATGGATGGGATCCTTATTAAGAACAAATATGCATATATCATCGGCCAGATAGTGCTAGGCTGCAGTGCGCACTCAGCAATGGTGGTGAGCTGTCAATTCCATGGCCACGAACACCTAAGGAGGAGTGTGAAGGTTCTTCGAAAAGCCACAAAGATTTCCATGGATGATATTTGGTGACATCATCCATGTTAAGAACAATCGAGTATTATAGAGACAATTCTGAAAATGTTTCAATCATTATTGTTTGATGTCGATTGGGTTTGCTTGGAGGTAAAACTTGTAGAAATTTCACATGGACCACTTTAGATGTTACGTGTAACGAATTCCGACCACACGCTATTGTGTAGGTCAATAGTTTTTACAAAAAGTAGGAAATGGACATGCTTTAATTTGTAACATTTCAACTGTTTCTTTTGGGTGTAGGATGTAACAGCTGATTATAAGCCGTAATGGCTTTTCATCGATGAAAAATATTTTATGGGTAATATATATATATAAGTTAAAATAAATTACGATGAAAAAACCTAAAAATCAACACAAAAATTTTAAAATTCAAACTTTCACAGCTGCTTATAAGCTAAAAAGCAAACAATGGAGAAAGTATGATATGGTTCACATTCTGTAGATTGTACAGCACACAGTACAATTTAGTTTTTTCTCGAGATTGTATTGCAAACTTTATAAGGTTTTATAAAGTAAAATTGTTGTATTTAGAAATTAGCTAGTCCCTACTCAAATTAAACTTACGTGCTGACTTATTTCATATAAATAAATCATTTAGTGTTGAATTTGTTTATTTGTCAAGACGTTGTTCTAATGTTCTTGACTGCCCTCGGGTTTGGACATATACACGATAAATTAAAAAAAAAACCAAGATCTATTATTAGCTAGTTTGAAAATATAAACGCATAAAGACTAAAAGTATGGGGACAAATATATATCTTGTATATATTGAAACTGTCAATATGTAACAATACAAACATTTTTTATTTGAAGAAAAATATGAAATCCAAAACAAAAAGAAAAAAATGAAGATAATTTTCAGTTTATTATGCTTCCATCAAAAACTTTATTATGCCTCTCATTGTTTGCTTATTAGATTATCAACCATAGAAAAAATATATATTTTAAAACTTAATTTTAAGATTGAATTAAAAGGTTTTTTTCATCACACACTGTCAGACTTTAGAGCAAGCCTGTGAGCCGTTATATTTGCTGTGAGTTCCACAGCTCACTCATGGAAATATGAATTTTTGTGATGGGTTTACTTAATCCCATAGAAAAATTGCCATATTTCTGTCGGTTCCACGTGAACCCACAGAAAAATTAGCACTGACATGTAGGTCATATAGGCCATCATATAAAACTCAGACAGCCAAACCCCAAAACCTAATTCTCTATCTCTCTCCTTCCCGAACCCTCAAGCCAACTCCGCCCTTCTATCTTCCCTGAATCCCCATGGTGAGCCAGACAAAGCCAGCTTCCGCACCAATGCCTTTGATGAACAGGGACCATGCCTCCACCCTCTAACAACGACAAGACACTGCTGACCACACCCGTCTTCGGTCGGCGACAAGCTTCCGCCATCTCGAGCTTAGGTCCTCTAGATCTGAATACCCCCAACTGTCAGATTCGGCCTTGAGGAGAGTGGTGGCGCCTCCATCCCCTCATCTTCACTAAGTAAAGGCAGCCAAAAAATGTGTATGAAGGGTGAGGGAATGGTTTGGAGCGTCTCTGCCACCATGTGTTTCCGCTGCTAATCCCCTCCACAACCACTGATTTATTCAGGTAACCGCCACGGGAGTTTTCTTGGAGTGATATTAATCCGCTGCACAGCTGCAGCCAAACCATTCTCTTTCAGGATAAAAAGGGTAAGCCTACTCATACTTGTTTACACTTGTGGATTATTGTGCCTCTGATTTGTATTACATGATTGACAGATGGTAGGTCTAGAGTTCCAGACAATTAGTGGCTAGAGATTGGATTAATGCTTGTGATATGTTATTCTGCTTCAGATTATATGCATTCTTAGACTTGCTATAACCCAGTGCTGTCTTTGCTTTATGATAGATGGTTTTTGCAGTTAAAGCTTTGTCAGTAGAATTGTGTATTTGTTCCTATTTTCTGGTGAGGCACATTCTACTTCATGTGTTCATATTTTCTGGTAAGATATACTGCCACAAGTATTAGATAAATGCATGTCATCGAAACAATAAATTGATCTCTTGTTTGTTAATTTTTCTTATGTAGAAACCCTTTATAATTCACCTTGCTTCAGTCTGTATTTTGCTTAACAGGCCAAAGATTGCAGCTTAAATTGCTTTGGTACACTGATTGACTAGTTTACTCTATTGTTTTGTATAACAGCTATGTGTACTATCGTATTTGTTTTGCTATAACCTAGGCATTCACATCCGTTGTCATTTATTTTGTAATAATGAAGAACATTCTGCCAACTGTATATCATTTTTATTTTTTTGCTTCCCTACCCAAGGCTGAAGTACAACAGAACTTGGATTGCTGCTGGAAGACAATTTTCTTGTAAATGTACTCCCCTATCTTACCAGTGATCAATTATCAGCCCATACTTGATGAATTAAACTTAGATGGACAATTTATGTAAGCTTTGGAAGCTTAAATTTTGATGTATGAATTGATGATGGATGTTCATATATTTATCCATATTACCATGTCCATTATATTACTTTTTTATTGGGTTGACACTTATTTTTTTCTCATGGTGAGTCATGTTTTTTCCTGATGGGTCCGCATCAGAAGTTAAATTTCACAAATATGATGCTAGAGGATTTTTTTTTTGTGTGCCAACCCACAGAAATAACTGTCAGAAATTATTTTTCAGTGAGAAAAACGCTAGAAAATTTGATTTTTTCCATGGTCTTTTTTCTGTCAAATTTTTCTGTTGGTCTACCCACAAAATATAATTTCTGATGGTAAAATGTATTTTTTTTATGGTTTGTCCCGATGGGCGTGCTTTGAAGTCTAGGTGTGGACGTGAAACCATTAGAAAAATATGCTTCACCGTTAGAAAAACTATTTCACGTGGGTGGATAGACAGAAATAGCCCATAGAATAAAGACCATGGAAAAAGTCAATTTTTTCATTGGTTTCCCTATAGGAAAGTATTTTTAAGGCATTTCTGTGGGTGGAACACATAAAAAAATATTTTTGTCATCTTTCTAACATGGAAATGTAAAAAATACCGTCAAGGTCTTTTTTTTCTTGTGAGTCAATCTACAAAAAAAATTAGATGTGCAACCACAATAAATAAATATTTTTCACTAAAAATGAAACAATATAATATTGGTTAATCATATAAAAACTGATAGAATAATTGAATAGAATATTAATAGCTAATAAAATCCCATAAAAAATTTGACTGTATTGTACGTAACACAAAGTATCCAAACATCCAAGCATTCAAATACACACAGATTCAGAAATACTACAGCTAGAAAATATACCAGCCCACAACTTGACTTAAAGTCTAGTAGTGAGTCTATTTTTCACCATTACATTAATAGGGAATAGGTTATCTGGTATGAAAACCTCATTTGTGATGGGCCAGAAGGAAACCATAAACCATAAGTCATCGGTTTTAGAACACAACCTATAATAGATAACTTTATCATAGGATATAATTTAAGTCATACATGACCTTCCGTGACGGGTTTTGATTACCACACATCACAGATATGGGTCATCTATGACGGGTTAAACTTATAGCCTGCGATGTGGTTTTATGCAAAAAATAATAATTTATTTTATTAGCTAGACTTAAGTAATTATTAACCATGCTCTCTAAAAAACAACAGAATAAATATACATCCCAGAACCAACTAGCACATATATCCCACACATCCACACATATATATATATATATATATATATATAACTTCTCATACATTCCAAATTCACATACATATCTCATATATTCCACATCCACATACACAAATCACAAATTAACTTACCAGATACATCTTCAAACTACATCCATCACAACCTAAGAAGATAGATAAAATTTCCAAGAGGTAGTAATTAATAAAAGATAAGATAAGAATGTTGTAAACACATGTGACATAATGATTATGTTTGCAGCATGCAAGAATCGGTGTATATTACAACCAAAGAAGCATTCAATATAATTTATTTTCTACAGAAAAATGTGGTCTCTACATGCTTCGGAAGCTGCCTTTTTTTTAATGAGTTCTACAATTGAAGGTAGCTATTCATCCTAAAATGTCGGCAGGTTGATCGGCTAAATTTTCTAGATACTTTTCTATTAGGGTATACGATGAGAAATAATAGCGGCAGATTTTAAAGGTTGAGAATCACGTGGGAACAAACCTCAGGATCCTCAGGGGTCACTTTGGAACTATCATCACTATGACTCAACGTTCCCTGCATGATGAACATTTACTGATAAGCAATTCTTATCCTACGGAATATAAGAATACGGCTCTTACTGTTGATTTTGGGTGAGCGTTATGTATTCCTTGTCCTGTGTACTGTTGATTTTGGTTGAGCGTTATGTATTCCTTGTCCTGTGGTCACACAAGCAATGGTTGATGTAGTCAACCGCATCACCTAGCACAACCCGTAATAAAACCAACCTAGCATTGCCATCCTTCTAGACTCCTTCCAAGAATACCTATTTAGAGCGTAGTTTGGTTTAGAACACAATTGAGATATGAATATTTGTAAAATATATTAGAGTTATTGGCACTTATAAGGAGTAGCATTTTAGGAGACTCATGTCCTAAATACATCATAAAGATCATCAAAGCCCACAATGATTGGAGCGGAAGGTGTTAGAAATGCTTCACACCCGTGTTGGCCAAATATGCATGTATCCCTATTCTTCCTCTTGGAGATGGCAACATCCATGTGCCATTTGTGCAATTCTCGGCAATCTACACCCATTCATAATAGTTGATCATCGTCGGCTACGGGCAAGCCTAACACAAAGGTATGAAATTCTAGCTTCTTAAGTGCCAACAACGGCTTGTCCTTTTCCTTTTTCTTGCCCTTCTCCTTCCATGTTGGTTTCTCTTATGGTCCATTGAGGGCAAACTAAGGGCCTTGGTGGAAATCTCAATTGGAGACAAATCTTCAAGTATTATGTTGAAGTCCATTGGTATTGGTCTAAAATCCACTGCTTTCATAAATGTAGGATAGTGAAGAGCTTGAGGTGGTGGAGGATCTAGGAGGGCTAGTCGAGCAGAACGGTGGCCATCTTGCTAACAATGCCTGACTTGGGCCATTGGATGATGGTCAACCGTGCATCCCCCAATATTAGAATTTCATTATTAGATGGGATTGGAAGCGGCTAGGAGGCCCAATTGTCCTTGACCATGTTGACCTAGACCTTGCCATATCTAGCCACCCCATCTTCGTCATGCACTTTTTGATCTAGAACTAGCTTGAAAGCTATTCATTCGATGACATCAGAACGAAAGGTGGGGTTTACTCTTACTTGTGGGATGTAGTCGACTACATCCTGAATTGAATTGAAGAATTTTAGCATTTTTAGATTGGATACGTGTGTCACTACATACTAGTGCTCTAGAACATATGACTTAACTCTATGTGGTCGACTATGGTTGGTATTTGGTTCATTCTTGAGCCACCCCCATTTGTGTGGGGCTCACATCCACATGAAGTGCCAGTTGGGGTTCACAAGGTACAATGGTTTGTCGTTGCATTTCTAATCTTAGCCATTCCATCTCTTCATACAGTTTAGTGTTGAACTCTTGGTAAGTTTGTCCTTCACCTCCTTCACTTGTTGCTTCAGACGTGCCTCTTTCTCCACCTTAGATATATTTTGTTTCTTATACTTGGCACTGTACTTGGGAAAACCATGCTTCCATGGTATGGTTGTATCAATTCCTCTTGTTCAACTATGATTCCAGGGTTCCCAAGTGCCTTAGTGAGGATATCATCCTTGCACATAGGCGGTGCTGACTCAACTCCTCTTTGTGAAGATTGTTTAGCAACCAATGCCAACTATGTAAATTAATATAAATATTGTTAACATGAATGAGATTTTAAGAAGTTTATAAATGAATAGATCATAAGATAACTCACCAGTTATTGGAACGAGACGGTTCCATCGGGTTTGAACTTACCTCGTGCTATAGCCCAATTCCTGGCTCGTTCCTCATGGATATCATGGAATGAGAGAGGTAGATTAGCTTCTCTAGCACCCTGATCCTCCCGAGCCCATACTTCTTCCTTCCTGAGGTACCCACCAGTGATGAGTTGGTGTGGGTGCTGGTACCTATCTTGGAGTTCCTATTGTGCCTCACTTATTGCTTGGAACTCTTGGTTAGTTTTGTAGACCAACAAACTATCTCCATACTTCTGGAGTGATCTATGGGTAATCCACAAAGGGTGTATGATTTCATGGGGAAAATAAATAATGGTTTGCAAGCTTTGACTTGACATTCTTCCATGCAAGACCCATCTATTGTAATGCATGATGCTTTAGGACGTCGATCACTTCCAATGCATATTTGTACTTTTCCTCCAACTTGGCCCATGCATACTATTTCTCTAAAAGAGAAACCTTGTCGATGACCTTCCAAAGGATCCCATGGTGAAGTCTAACAATGGACCCCATAGTTGTTCCTGAACTTTGTGACCACGCTTCTTTATGCTACAAGCCTTCCACTAACCTCGACCTCTGTGATTGTCAACTTTGCATCTGGGGGCCTTTTTTGGGTCCTAGGGTTCTAGCTTAATGTCATCATGCTAGTTCTGGCCGCCGTAGTTGTTTCCTGATGATCCAACATTTCTGCTTATGTACGATTGTAAAATAAAATTTTGTGTTGTAATAACTAAGTACATTTATTTGGATAACTAGCTGCTTAAGCACTAATTTTTTTTCATATTGTAATAACTAACTACATTTATTTGAATCATATTATAACCACATTTCCAAACTACATTTCAAACTTTACACGTGAATTTGAAATTTTCTGAACCACATTTATATTTGATCAAAACTTATGCTAACATTTATATTCCAAAAAAAATTGTCCTAACCAAATTTATATGAACACAAAAAAATTTTGAACCACATTTATATTCAAACAAAAAAATTTCTATCCACATTTATATTTGAACAAAATTTTTCTGAACCACATACAAAAATTGTCCTAAACACATTTTTGAACTACATTTCCTAACCACACAACTATTTGAACATTCATATGTAACAAAAAATAGAGGGAAAGTAGGGTAGTCAACTGGCACCGATGAGGGAGCTTGGGGATGTGGTGGTAGAGGAGGGGTGGAAGCGGCGCTGGTTCTTGGGGATGCCATGGTAGCTCGAGGAGGCAGTGCTGGTGCTTGGGATGTCGCGATGGCTCTAAGAGACACGACAGCACGTAGACAAGCTTGGGGTAGAAGACGATGGAGGCGCTTGGTGTGACGGTGGGGCACAACAAAGTTGGTAGTGGTGGAGGTGCTCAGTCTAGCAACGGTGGATGGCTCAAGCAGTAGCATGTTGGTTGATAGGATCTGAATGTGTGTGACAAGGGTGATGAGGCGGTGTGGTCTAACCCTAATACCTGGTTAGCGTCATCTATGACAGGTGACACATCTGTGACAGGCTGTAAGTTTGGGCCTATCATAAATGAGTTACCTGTGACGAGCCATGTTTTTCTACTCATCATAGCTATGTCATCAATGATGGGCCAAATGTTTTCGCCCATCACAGATGATTTATCTATGACGGGTTGTAGGTTGCCATCCTTCATAGATAAGGTTGACCTTTTTTACCACAATTTTTTGACTCCACTTTAGACTTCACTTTTCACTTCAATTTTGACACCAATATTTGAATGTCCATCCCTTCCTTATTTTGTGGTCAAGGCTGCTCTACAAATATATATAGCCCAACTTGCAGAATAAGAGAGCATATAGAGAAATTATTGATGTGTGACACAACGAAACCTTATAGTATTTCCATGGCAACACTGTTTACACACACATATAAAGAAAGAGAATTATAGGGTAACATAGAGATTAAACATAGTTTACTCCTGGTGGCATTACATAAATATTTCCTCCTAATGATCCGCACGTATGTACACACTCCCATCCTCTATTTGCTTTTCTTAGTGACAAATCTTAGCATGAAAGGACATACTGGTTGTAATCATCCTCGTCTATAATGTTGTTAATTCCAATGGTAATTCTTTTGTTTTCCCTTATGACAAGCAAGATCTTATTTGTCGAATCCTTTACATAGAATACTTGGTCAATTTGCTTTGCAAAAATATATGGTTCATCCTTGTAGCCAATCTTATTTAGGTTAACAAGAGTGAAAGCTTCATTGTTAACTTTAATTGCATGAAAATCGACCAATCAGCACCGAAACAATGGTATTTTGAACTTCACATTGTTCACTTTCCATGTTTGCTCTATATAACCGTAGTTGTCACTACGTCCAAGTTGATCCTTAAATGCCTCTATGTAGACCTCACTGTTCTGCGTTGTGCTTTTGTTGTCTTGCTTTATATTGTAAAAGGTGAATCCATTGATGTGATATCCTTGCCAAGTGTTCACATCCCATGAAGGAGCATGTACCAATCATTGCAACTTTACGCTTGTAGTGGTGCCCAAGTTGGTAATACAATTTTTGAACCATTCACCAAAACGAGAGACTTGTTTTCTAACCCAAATCTCTAGTTGGCCAACGTTTTGTTCTTAGATATTTGCTATGTGCTCTTCAATGTATGGCGCTACTTCTATTATATGCTAGAGAAGCGTGCAATGGGCTTTATCATATTGCCTAGGATCTAGTATGACAGTTTTCCTTCCAAAGGTGTGACCTCCTTTAAGCCTACCCTGATGTCAAGATATAGGAACTCTAGTTACAAAAATATCAGATATGTTGTCAACACAAAACTCAATTTCCTTCTTCTCATGTATCCTTCAACATTGGTTCCCTCCAGCTTTGATCTATTTCTCCTGTCAGACATGAGAATTCCCATGTTCCTTTCAAATGGGTTCATCTACTATAGAAACGCAACGCAGGACCACACACCTTCATCTGCTTCACTAGATGCATAATGAGATGAACTATGATATCGAAGAATGACGGTGGAAAGAATATCTCTATATGACATAGGGTTTTCACAACATCTGCTTAGACTTTATCTAGCTATGTTAGATCTAAGACTTTCCATCCAATGGCATTAAGGAAGAAGCAGAGATGCATTATCGTGTGGTGTACTTTTGGTGGCAGTATATTCATAATAGCAAATGGTAGAAGCCATGTAATTAGGAGATGACAATCATGGGACTTCATACCATTCATTTTTCTATTGTCCATCGAAATCCACTTACTAATCGTTGAATGGTGCGCCAGATGGAACTTTAATACTATTTAAATACTCTAACATTGACATTTTCTCCTTCTTTGATAGATTGTAGTAAGTTGGAGGGAGGTACACTCTTCCTGTTTTAGTATTTTCAATTGGTGCTAGTTTACTCCAAATATCCATATCCTGCATTTCTTGCCATGCATTTAACTCATCCTTTGTCTTCCCTAGAATGTTGTAGTAACCCAACAAAACTCTGATAAACATTTTTCTTTACATGTATCATATCAATATAATGATGAAACTCAAGATGCTCCTAGTAAGGTAGTTGTTAGAATATAAACTTTTTCTCACACCCTTTCTTGCCAAAAACATTATGTATTTCCTTCACCTTGTTGTATACCTCTGATCCTATCAAATCTGGTGGCGCACGGCCCTGCTTGCTCTTACCATCAAAGTTTTTCTTCATGCTTCTATACGAGTGATGCAACTAGAGGAATCTCCTTTGATGCATGTACACCATCTCACGAAGGTTCTTCAACCCCTTGCTATATGTTTCATCCATAAAGTTTGAACAAGCCTTCTTTCCATTTATAGTTTGATTGAAAAGGTTACCTAGTGCAAAGTACTTGCTAATAATACAGAACAAGAGCGAATGAAGGTCAAAGTTCTCCCATCTGTATGCATCCCATGTTTATACCCCATCCTTCCTAGCAATGACTCTCATTTGCTAGGCTGTCTCCTTTTGAAGTATATCCAAGGTAATTGGTTGAAGTTAACAAGAACGATTGGTCAAGTGTTATGATAGCTACTCATAACCCCAAAAAGATTCATACCATCCATACTCAAATTGAACCTGATGTTTCTAGGATCATCTATGAATTCAAGATATATCTAATCGATATTTCTCAATTGCACTAAATATGCAGGGTACCTGAGCTTACTGTCAAACTTTCGATTTATGGCATGCCAACAGACTAAGCGGACTTCCTTAGGGTTGGCAAATGTTTGTTTCATACAATTGGCAATAGAGAAATATCACACAACTTTTTAAGGACCACCCTTCTTTGACTTCTTACCTTTGTTCTTCCTTTTATACCGAGGATCCTTGCATATAGGGCATGCCTCCAAGTCAGCATATTCTTTGTAGTGCAATATGTAGTCATTTTTACATGCATGAATCCTTCTAGCATCCAACCCCAATGGGCATAACATCTTCTTAGTCTCATATTTAGTCATCGATAGTGTGTTTTCTTCTAGAAGTAATTCTTGCATTAGCTCAAGCAATTCTATGAAATTCTTGTCTAACAATCCTTTACCTACCTACATCTTCATATGCTCAAGGATAGCATACAACTTCATGTACTTTGGCTTGTATCCCGAGTACAGAGGTGTCTCCAAATCAGTCACCAAAGTTGTGAACTTCTCATATTCCTTTCATTGTAATCAAGCTCCTCAAAATCATGCAACACAGTGTTAAGGGTATCATTGTCGATATCATCACTCAATAGAGAAGGAACACACATATTAGCTTCATCATGTTCTTCATTCTATCTATCCATTGCATCAGTGATTGTGGCATTCCTAACTTGCTCACCGTGTTTGGTCTAAGTAGGTGTAACCCTTCGTAAATCCTCTATGTATCAAATGAGACTACAGTTGTGCTCTATTTGCAAATATTTTCTCATTTCTGCAATCAATGCACTGACAAACCATATATTCATTCCTTCTCCTAGGCTTGCCATCCTCTCTAAAAATTGAGGATTCAACTACACCATTCCTATACTCTTGGCTTAAGTGATTACTACAATACATCCAACTTCGATCCATCTATAATAGTGAAAAGCAGTGATAAATCATTCTCATAGAAAATAAAAATTATTCAACATATAATTAGTTATTAACTACACACTAACCTACCACAAAATAATCCAAATAACATTTTTCCACTAAAAAAGTGCAAAGAATCTTATCCCTTAGCCCTTTCTCCCGAAATGTAAATAGTTCACATGGAAGGGATGTCATAGTTCACATGGAAGGGATATCTAACCGGTCTAGGAGGAGGCTATATATAGTTAGCCACTTATCTGTGATGGGTCATAAGTCAAAACCCGTCACAAATGAGTTAGCTCATCTCTAACGGGTCGTAATACAAACCACATCACATATGTGCTCACCGTCAAAAATCCCGCGACCGGGGAAGGACGGCGGCTTGGTCACACGAAGGCCTGAGAGATCTGCTTAACTTCAGTGCAGGTCCTTAAGGCTCGAGGTTCACGAGCGTGCCAGTCAATTTGACCGGAAAATGGGATAAGATATGTTTGTCGGTCGACCGGAAGGCCTGCCCGATTCTCCCTATCGGCTGGATGCCAATAGAGATGAGAATGCTAGCGCATGGGCTAAAAAGCTGATGGAGGTGCGAGAGATAGACATGTGTAACGCACTAAAGGGCCTATCAACTAAAGAGCCGATGACGCTACCCGCATCCGATATGCGGAGCGAGAGCCGATCCCCCACGAGGCCATGCGGGCGAGCGATAGCAGTAATGGCGCCGTTAGAGCCAGCCTCGATAGATCAGACCTAACCGAGACAGTATGAGGCCGGAGACTAACGACACCGAGACAGCGGAAGCTCGGACTGAACATGACGACGAGGTAGGAGGGATGCCATTGGCTACCTACAGGCCTAACGCCTAAACCCATCGGCCGCATGACGATGGGGACCTACGTTTAGGATAACTCATTGGCTACTCACTTCGATGAGACGCCATAGAGAGACGTATATACCTAAAACTCAATCCTCCATCGGCAAACCCGTAGGTCGGACCTAACCAATGCAGCACGAGACTGATGATGGTGGAGGGAGTTTGATAGGCCGATAGATCTTGCACGGACGTGATGCGGTACACCTAATCTGACTAAGAGTTGGAACCTAAATGATGTAGCCTTAGACAGTATAAAGTATATCAGGATAGTGGCGGGACTTATCCCTTCGCCGGAGATCAAACTTACCCGATGCAGCCCCGCGTCGAGAGCCAGAACCCGCCGGTAAACACCTAGATGAACTAGGGTGGCGATGCGCCAAGATTGTATTGATCGAGAGATAGATTATATGTTTCCAGGGGTCTATATTTATACCCTGGGTTTACAGATAGAGTCCGACGCGTTTATAACCATCAGACGTTATTTCCTAACAAGAACAAAGGAAAATATCTCTAAAGAAGTTAACTAACTAACTAAATCTTCCTAATTAAATAAGGTTACAATTTACAAAGATAAAATATCCTGTCGTGGAGTCCACGACTCTTCCGTAAACTCGGTTTTATCTGAATAATCTTCTAATTTAGAACCGAGTCTTCCTTCGCTACAACTCGATCGGCTTCTTCACTGTAGTCATCGAACACCTCTTAGCCGATCAGCTTTAGCGTCATTGGGTCGTTCAGATTTTGACGTTAACAATATGAGAGGTCACCTATGATAGGTCTTGGTCTACAGCCAACACAGATGACCTAAGTCGGTTCTAAAACAAGTTATAGATGAGTGGTTGTGCCCTGCAGCCTCATCTATACTAGGCCATTTTTTAACCTGTTAGAGATAAGGTCATTCGAGATGGGGGCACTTCAAAGATGACTTGTATCTACAGCAGCGTTCATTTTTAAACCGCTAATAACACAAATACGAAAGTTTTACACATGAATTATTTTTAGTTGCTTTATTCTTTCTTCTATGACTTATCAGCCATAAATCAAATGATAAGACCTTCTAAAAGACCTAGCAGAGCACACATGACTGTGATCCGCATGAAGTGCATGTTTTCTTTCTACATACCTCAATCATCTAAATTCAAAATAGGCAATATACCTAACACGCAAAACTATCCTCTAGAATACTGTCTTCAAGAAATTTTTTTCTCATGAAGAATTTTAAAGACTCCTTTTATTCTGGTAATAAGTAAATTGAAAACATTACCATGTCCGTCAATGTTCTACCCTAGATTTGGACCATAATGGTGGGATAGGATCATGCCCCACTACTGCTCTACACCATAAGATGTGTTCTCCCAAACAATACTCAGCTGGTACTGATCCCTCAACCTGCATATTGTTAGCAAAATATATGCTTGTTTTGGTAACTCATCTAGCACCGATCCCTCAACCTACGTTTTGACATAAAACAATATTAAAATACAATAAAAATAATATAATAATTGATTATCTAAACAACTGTTGAACCAAAAATGTAGAAATTTTACATGGACCGCGTTTGATGTTACAAGTAACAAACTCCGACCACGTGCAATTGTTTAAGCCAATAGCTTTTACAAAAAAGTGGGAAATGAACCTGCTTTATAATTTGTAACAGTTCAATTGTTTCTTTTAGGTGTAGAATGTGTATATGATATGGTTTACATTTTGTAGGTTGTACAACACAGTTTAGTTTTTTTCTCGAGATAGTATGCAAGACTTTCTAAAGTAAAATTGTTTTATTTACATATTAGCTAGCCCCCTAGTCAAATTAAACTGGCATGTTGATTTGTTCTTTATAGTTTAATTTGTGCAAGTCGAGACACTATTCAAATGATCTTGACTACCAATTCTCTAAAAAATGATACCATAGTTATTAGTTTGAAAAATATAAATACCATATAAAGACTAAAGTAAGGGGACACATGTATATCTTGTATAAATTGAAACTGTCAGTATGTACAGATTCTTCCCATCAGCCGTCCGTAAGGACAGTAAATTTTTTTAAAAAAAAAGCATCAGCACGCTTCATTTGAGGACACCATCGATGCCCAGTCTGTGGACGTCATCCTTGATCGCCGTGGACGCAAAACCTTGGAATGAATGTCGTCTCTGGATCTATTGTCGATACACCGGTTACAGCCACCCATCGCTGGTGAAGAGGGAGGTTTAGGGTTAGCACAGGCTCACTTGTGATGATGGTGAAGGAGAGAGGGTGTAGGACAAACTACTCCTATACTTTTGAAAGATTTAATCTGGACTTAATCTAATAGCTTTAATCTTTACGGACGGTTGGGGGTTAGAAGGGCGTATATAACTTTCATATATAATTTTCATAGACGGTTGACTACCTGAGCCATCTATAATAACGTATTATTACATATGAGATGTATTATGCTTTTTTAAGACAGTTTTGAAATATGATATGTAATTAAGCAACGTATAAAGTTTTTTAATAGAGAAATATACAGTAATAACAAAATATAGGGATGCAAATCCATACGAGATGGAGCAGTTATAGGTGTACTACACTATAATTATTAGGATTTAAATTGTAGTGTGCTGTACATATAAACACAATTAATATAGACACTAAAAATTAATTCTATCATTAAAACCTTAATAATTTATCAATGTACGATCGACATGGATGCAGAGTCGGGTGGTGATGATCACTTGGAAGACCAATTCTGCGGTCCATCAGCAGCAAACCATGAAAGGACGGTGAGGAACCCTGGAAATAAAGAGACAGAGAGAGAGAAAGAGACGGACAGAAAGAGACAGGGAGGATCTTTTCCATGACTTAATTAAATGTGCCCTTAATCATGTGTCACTGGAATATTCGCACCAAGCTGCGTGTCACTGTCATAAGAATCTCCTCAAGAAATATCGTCACTACGTAATTAATTAAATTAAATCAACTTACGTCCTCTCAAAATTGGAATCAGCTAGGCAAATGGTGATTTTCTTTTGCTTCTAAAGGGAAATTCTTTCAGTCATCATTGCTCCTAACAGCGGGCTGGCCGAGCTAGTGAATCTGTGTGACGGTATGGCTTTTATATTTTTTTTTCCTGCTAGGGACCTTTTGACCACATGCAAGACGATCTCTCTCAACCATTCGTGTATAGAGTTCTTACATTTTAATTGGTCTATATATATGTATGTAGGTCTGTTGACCAATTGCACATTCAGAACGATGATTCTGTTATCGCGGATACGTGATAAGTTTTTTTTTCTGGAAATATTCCCACCATTTAAAGATACACGACCTATTTTATTTTACAAATGTAAGACGAAGGAGATCATGAAAACAATACACCATCAAAGTAATTAGTGACTATGAATGTAGAAAATTTTGTTTTGGGTTACAGTACATTGATGGCACAATACTTGTATACTAGACTGCACTTTTTTTTAACTTAATTTGTTGTACCTCTCGGCACCTCAATAGAAGAGAAGTACCATTGTATAAAAAAAATTGCAGTAAAAAGTGAGGTACACCTTGTAAATTTCTACAGGACAATAAAAACTCTACATTTTATTAGCATTGGAATATAAAATACACAGTGGAATTGTGAATAGACCATCAAATGTTGTCATATAATTTTTGAAAAAATATTATTTGTTTTGTCATTGACAAGATCATTTCTACAAATCGCCAACAACAAACATGGGTTCTATGACAACACAAGTGTTTTTTTTTCACTTTTATCGTCAACATAAACCTTCTATTGACTATACACCATTAACACATCGCAAATAAAATGGACTTTTTTCATGTGTTAACAGAGTGCAGTTGACAGAAAGTTAATGGCAATGTCAAAATGGAAGAAAAAACTTTAGGTGATGGTATTTCATACACTCATATTCGCCGATTGCAGTTAGTAGAATTCATCGCTTGTTAATGGCAAGGTGTTGAACTTCTCTTTAATTTACTACTGTCAACTTTTGCTCTAAGTACAGATGTCAAAGATCTAAAACTGAACATGCACCTAGCGCTTACACAGAAGACAAATGCATTATCGTGGAGTAAATGTATGGGAAAGGTTCAGCTAGCCAGTTCACACCTGATTGAGCCAGTATTTTCCAAAAATAGACACCCATTGCAGCCGTTCTTTGCTTCCTATTTTTAACAAACCACTTTAGTTTGGCTCCGATCATGGTTATGAGTCAAACAGTCCCTCCAGACGTTTATATCAGAGGCTCATATTTCAGACGACATGTAATTTATTTCAGACATGCATGACAGCCTTTCAGTGCCTCTGCTTTGACACCACTAATTCCAAAGATAATTATAAATAACTACTGTTTGATCAATTAATTAATATACGTGCTTTTCAATATTTGTATGTTTTAACCAAATATTACCTATATGTAGACATATTTGAAAATGATTCATATTTAAGTTATAATTATCTAACTGCAGTGAGGACGTCTCCTTATCTAAGAAGAGAAATAGTGAGGACATCTATGTATATGTTCCAATTAAGATTCAAATGACAATCATCATGCATGCGCGTAAATATTATTTGTATGTATCATGTGTTAATTAATTAGTAGCACGCAAACCTTAGTGCGAATTAAGTATGCTTTTCATACATACTGTACTATGCAAGCTCATCTAGGTCGATTGGAAATGCAACAGCAGCCGCAGAAAAAGTAGAGAAAAAAACAGAGCCACTAGATGCATGTCAGCATATACGTGGGAGTGAAGGAGAAACGCAAGAAATAGAAATCAACATGCATTCAGAAAAAAATTGCATGATAGCTAGCCGACAGGGATATCTACTGCACGTGAAAACTCTCCTTTGATAAAAATAAGTTACTTTTTATCAAAAACAGTTAAAAAATAAACATATCACACCCATGGGAGAATTGATTATTTACTAACATTTTAATTTCCGGTGTGCAAACAAACTACAAAACATACGTACATACTCCCTCCCTCTGTTTGCTCTGTTAGACGTTTGGAACTTTTTTAAGTCAAACTTTTATAATTTGATCAAGTTTATAAAATAAGGTAGCAACACTTTTAGTACAAAAGCAAACATATTATAAAAATATATTTAATATTAGATTTAATAAAACTAATTTGATATTATAGATATTGTTACTTTTCTCTATAAACTTAATCAAACTTGAATAAGTTTGATTTAAAAAGTTAAAATGTCTTTCAATATTAAACAGAGGGAGTATAT
The DNA here is from genome assembly GCA_030770085.1 of Oryza coarctata. Classification (NCBI taxonomy): domain Eukaryota; kingdom Viridiplantae; phylum Streptophyta; class Magnoliopsida; order Poales; family Poaceae; genus Oryza; species Oryza coarctata. Next base: position 10,166,356 of record CM061485.1, on the reverse strand, counting down.
ATGAGCCAACAACCCAGTAATTAATAAGTCTTTTGTACCCAGGCAATAAATAATTGGAAGATCCTGTTATAAATTTTATAACAGAAAGATGCAGATTTCCAAATTTTTTTGTCAAGTATGTGTATATAAATATAAATATATATATATATATTCTCCTTGGTTAATATTAACCGTATAATTAACAGTAATACTTTCATAGTAAAATTTAAGTCAAAAGCCGTATCAGGAATACTTTACTGGGAGAGATCTCATGTGTTTTCCTCTTGCTCTCGGCGACTAGCTACCGTTCCCAGGAAGCTTCTGCTGATGGAGAGATCTACTGGCAGTGGACAAAACAATTAGGAGTGTTCAACAATTCACTAATTAGCTAGTGAGTGCGCACAAAGCCAACTTTTGGAAAATAGCCACGATTATCTCTAACAGTATATCATTTTGTAAAGTTTAATTATTATGCTTGTCCAAAAACATTTCCTCAAAAAACAAATAACAAAAATCTTTGTATAATTTCATGATTAGTTTGATGTGTACATGATTGGATGGGAGGCAACAAGGGCTGCCACCTAGCTTGCTTGTTCCTATATAAAGCGGCCAACCTTCATTCTCCTCCAAGAGTTTGAGCCAACACATTGAACTCTTCCCTCAGAGCTCTCCCTTCCCTCCACAAGGGGGCAAGGGTTAGAGTGTGAGAAGTTCCAAGCAACAACAAGCTGTGTTGATTCACTAGTGCAGTTGCTTAGCTTGTTGGGAAGTTTGCAAATCTCGCACATCTGTCCCCTTCAAGTACCCATTTAGCACACAATGGCTGGCCTATCCCTGCAGCACCCTTGGGCATTTGTCTTCGGCCTCCTTGGTATATCACCTATCACAAATAAGACATGCGCTTGATTGCCAACATTTCATTTCCTTTTTATTTAGAAATTATTAAGTTCGTATATAACCACAAAGTTATGATCTTTTGTTACTTGCTATCAGCAATAATACGTATAGCTTACAACACCCAGTCTGGGTTGCACTTTGGTGATCATATAAATTTGTAGTACTTCTTTCTTTGTTTTCTTTTCCTAGCTAGCTTCTTCTAGTTATTTTGGACAAATAAGAGTTTCTTCCAGCACTTCTAGTTACACCAGCTTACTTTATTTATTTACGCATATTAGCTGCTTATAAGCTGAAAGGCCTAGCCTAAACAAAGAAACAACTTCTGCATTCCACCCTTTTAAAGCAATATGGCCTACTCTTGCACTAAAAGCCAAAAACTAGATTTGAGTTGTTTTTTCCTTTTTGGCTTTTGTGCATTACAATTACGTCTCCACCCTTAAACTTGTGGCCTAAAATCCACAATATTTAAACTAAAAGGACCTAAGCATACTTAATTAGCTGTAGTCATCTATTTGATCTGCTTTGTTAGGCGACACTAAGTGGAGGTAACAACCGATCCTTTAGTGTAACATCTATATATCTATGTTGCCATGGAAAGAGTGGAATAGTACAAGCTATAGTACTGTACTGACATCATAGTGCACCATAACACAATAATTAAAAGAGCAAATTAAAGCCAGTGCCTAATCTTTGTTCAAAAGAAGGCAAGGCTAGACATAAAGGTTGTAACGTACGTGTCAACGTGTCTATTTATCACTACTTATCACGTCTGCTAGCTAGCTATCTATCTCCACGGGGCTCTTTACTAGAATTACTGTTTTCTTTAATTTTTACAAACTACTGATCTTGGAGCCCTTTTTATTTCTTTGGGTTTGCAGGTAACCTCATCTCGTTCACCACCTACCTGGCCCCAATGTAAGTGACTAAATTTCTACTCCCTCCATTTTATAGTAAGTTTGACTTTTTTTAAAAAAAAGTTAAACTTCTTTATGTTTAAGCAAGTTTATAAAAAAATATAGCAAAATTTTCAACATACAGTATTAAAATATATTTAATATTAGATTTAATAAAACTAATTTGATGTTGTAAATGTTACTATATTTTTTTTATAAACTTGAGTTAAAAAAATAAAACGTCATATAATATAATATGGAACGAAGAGAGTAATGTTTTTTCATCATGGTCTTCATCTGGAAATGGATGTTTTTTTCGATTCGCTCTGCATCTGCATCCGACAGGAATGAAATATATGTATAATATGTGTATATGCATGCAGGCCGACGTTCTACCGGATCTACAAGAGCAAGTCAACGGAGGGGTTCCAGTCGGTGCCATACGTGGTGGCGCTGTTCAGTTCCATGCTGTGGATCTTCTACGCCCTGATCAAGTCCAACGAGGCCCTCCTCATCACCATCAACGCCGCCGGCTGCGTCATCGAGACCATGTACATCGTCATGTACCTCGCCTACGCCCCAAAGAAGGCCAAGGTCGGTGTCATGCACGCAAACCCTAGCCTAAGCTTGAATTTGCAGCAAGATCATGATCAAGTAAATGATAGAGTGAAAACAGTATGGTTGATGTTGGGTCATCGTTTCGTGCAGGTGTTCACGGTGAAGATCCTGCTGCTGCTGAACGTGGGAGTGTTCGGGCTGATCCTGCTGCTGACGCTGCTGCTCTCCCACGGCGAGAAACGCGTCGTCTCGCTCGGCTGGGTCTGCGTCGCCTTCTCCGTTAGCGTCTTCGTCGCGCCGCTCAGCATCATCGTGAGCTACCTCTTTCCATGCGTCAATCATGCATCGTCTAGTTCATCTTCTGCTGGATTGATCTGTTTTCTAACTGGATTACTTTTTCATGGATGCAGAGGCGCGTGATCCAGTCGAGTAGCGTGGAGTACATGCCCTTCTCCCTCTCCCTCACGCTCACCCTCAGCGCCATCGTCTGGTTCCTCTACGGCCTCCTCATCAAGGACAAATACGTTGCGGTAATTAATCACCTACTCCATTAATCACTTCTTGAAATCACTAATTACTCCATGGAAATGATGACCTTGGAAACTAAACTATGATGTGTGAATTTTTGCAGCTCCCAAACGTGCTGGGCTTCATATTCGGGGTGTTCCAGATGGGGCTGTACATTTTCTACATGAACGCCACGCCTCTGGCAGGCGAGGGGAAGGAAGGGAAGCCGCCGGTGGACGAGCACGTCGTCGTCAACGTCGGCAAGCTCACTGCCACGCTCGAGAAGAGCTCCGGAATATACCCGGTCAACGAGATGGCCACCGCTACCAATGCCGCCGCCGTCCCAAGGAGCTACGCGGCGGAGGCGGCGGCGGCAGCTTAGCCTGAGGTTGTGGTCGACATGCCGCCGCCGCGCGCTGTCGAGGTGGCCGCCGTCTATGGTCCCCTGGCCCACGCGAGCATTCATGGGCCATGCACGTATACGCCCTTTAATATTCCCGGGCAAACTGGAGGAGACAACGAAATTAATTAACCTAATTATTATTATCTCCCTAATTAATTAATAAGCCGTGCATGCCAACTAGAGACAAGGGGAAGTTATGAATGTATGTCCATGTTATCTCTGTGTTGGTTTCTGCTTCTCTGTTGTATTCATTTGTATCCATCAGTCGATGTATATCTATTCTTAATTAGTTCCTTGTACGTGTAATATGTCAAAATAAACATAAATGTAATTTGTATCCATCGGTCGATATATATCTATTATTTTTATTAACTGTTAAATCTCATGCACATGATCTGGTATTAGTATATATGTTAATCAGGTGGTTCAAGTGTGTTAGTACGTCAATTTGCTGTCTTCAGGTTCCGTATTATATTGATGCATGCATGGGTGTAAGATACTGCTACACGATAAGAAAATGACGTAGATTATGATTGATCCAAACGGTTGGCCCGCAGCAACAGAACCTTTTTGTTCATCTACACTTACGCACGTAGGTACTTCAGTTTTTGTCATAAACATACGGCCCTCCTAGTCTCCTTTTTAGCATAAGTTGGCACGTATCTATTCACGTTTTACGACGCGAGAAAATCGGTACACTCCGGAATTATTTTTTTTCCTGGTTTCGTTCTTCCTTATAAATGTAAATCTACTATTATTGTCATGGTAAATCTACTTAGTGTCATTTCATTTTTTTTCATTTGTATCACGTAGTTTATAAAGTTTAAGTTCACATACTGCCATGATACACATTACAAGAAAGAGTGGTATGTACGTTTATACTTTTTATTGAAAAAAAAAGTTGATTGTACATATATTCACTTATGTTCTAGATATATTTGTGTAGGAATTGAAGCAGCATTAGCACAATGTTACAAGGACAACTAAAAAATTTCACAGAGAAAAATTAGCTCAATGTTTACAATATTTCGGAGAGGCCAGGCCACACCACCCCTACTCGAGCTTTGCCTCTCCAATGGCCCTTGTCCATTTCCCACAATCTATTGCCTAATACTACTCTTCACCATTATCAAGGGCTCATCCACACTCACGCCCATGTGGTTAGATCTCAAAACTAGTAACAATCCTTGACTAGCCGACTAGGAAAAGCGAGACCAAGGAGCTCTAAGATAGAGTATGACTAGCTGATGATGGACACGAATTGGCGCTCAACCTACAATCCTTAAAGCACCTTCTGTCTCCATCGTAGTCTCCATCGTAGAGACAAGATTGGTGGTGGCATTGCTAGAGGATGGCCTTCTCGCACTGTCTCTATCTTTTTAGCATGAGAGGACTAACTATAATAGTGGCAGTTGTCTGACCCTCACGGTGGAGTTCAACCGGAAGAGAAGAGGGGAAGGAAAGAGAGAGACATATGGGTCCTACTTCTTTTTATTTTTTTATTTTTGAAAAAAAACCGTAGATATGATACACATGTTTTTAATTTTATTTTTTTTAATATAATGCCATATATAGCAAAATTAGACGTAGTTTAGGAAGACAAAACAGACTTCTTTGGGAAGATATGGAGAAAAGGAAGGAAAGAAAGCCCAACTGCCAAAGACTCCCCGACAATATCCTGTGAAATAATTTGGGCAGATTTAGGTTACTTGAGATGAGTTTTAGATACTTGCCACAACTGTACGTGGTGTTATAGCCTAATTACTACCCTCGGTTCCCTCTCTGATTTGTAATGTTTAACGTTCTTTGACTTTTAGATATATGTTTTACTATTATCTTATTAAAAAATTACAAAATTATTAATTATTTTTTATGATTTGTTTTATCATTATAAGTAGTTTTAAATGATTTATATTTTTTATATTCATACATTTTTAAATCAAAAAATTATCAAATATATGTTAAAAATTTAATGGCGTCAAATATTAAAATCGGAGTTTGTGTTTAGTTACTAAGTCATACCTCTTCAACTCTACATTTATTAATTTTAAATTTTAGAATTCTTAAATCGTGGTAGAACTATAATTGAGAGTCCTTAGGTGTTTGTTAATTTTGAATATAATAAATCTAAATACTTCGCGGTGGAATATCTTCGCTTCTAGGTTTGGTAGGTGGACACATGTGATATTATCTTTTTCAGATTAACATTAGAATTTCTAGTTTTTCCGTTGATAAAAGAATTTTAGCTTTTTTAGTGCGAGCCTCTTATAGATATATATAAATTAAGATTCACTCGTGACATCAAAACAGTACACTGGAATTGTTTTTCCTAACTTTTTTTGGCTCGTGACATCAAAACAGTACATAAAAAATTCATAACAATGTAAGATGAAAAATTTATAGTTTTTTTAGCACTTTAGCGGCACACAGTGGGCTATTGGTTGGGGTCACCCCCTTTCTAGCTTTTTTTTTGACACTTTAGTGTCACATGCTGGACTATTGGATGGGGTTTACTATCTCGCTGCGATAGCTAATACTTTCATAGAACACCTAATAGGTGCCGCCGGTCGGGAACTGGTCTTTGGTGCCAATTTCCCACCCTACACCTGTTCTTTACTCGACCAGCTCATGAGAAGGCGAGGGTGCTTTATTTAGTCATTATAGGCACTGATATATAGCTAGAACAGGTACCCATAGTTTAAATGTGTCGTTATTTGTATAGCCCGGCACTTTAAATGAGAACCACCAACGGATACTTGAGTGTGATTGTTGGCAGGCCCTACTAAAAATGCCGATCAGTGCTAATAATTGCTATCTATATTTCGGTGGTGTTATATGTGCCAGTTATTATTAACAATGGGCAGCTATGAGTCCATATTTGTGGTGGTTTTTGGCTACGGCCTTCCACGGGGCCGCACTTGAGTAGAAAAATCCCTATAAGATCTGGGTTTAGAGGAGCCGACACCTATAGAGCCATCTCTTATTCGTTGTTTTGTAGTAGTGTAAACAGCTTACACTAATTGGATCAATACAAGTGAACTGGGTGAAGAAGAGCAAGTGTTGCCAGTATTGTTTCGTGGGAAAATAAGAGAAACAGAAGGAGTAGATGTTTACACCAAAATTCGGTAAGCGTCATAGATTGAAGAGTTGATCAGCCAATTGAAAAGAGCTCGTTTGATACACGGAAAGAGCCGGTCGGACGGATGGATTCGGTTCAGTTAAAAATAAAAGAATATCTAGATAGTACCGAATCTAAAGAGAAACGTGAAAGCTATAGTAGGATACTTTAGAAGATATGTTTAGTTAGCTTTATTAAATTCCTTAAAGATATTTTTTTTATATTTTTAAAAAATAACGTCCAATAATTATTGTAACTGCGTTAGACTCTTATAATCTCATGGTATAAATATATAATTCATCTCTCAATCAAATACAACTTTAATGTATCGTCATCCTAGTTTATATAGGTTTTTTATCAGCAAGTTCTAGCTCTCGATATAGGGTTGCATCAGTTAGGTCCGAACTTCGATGAATGGGTAAGTCCTACTATTATCCTAGTATATTCGCTTTGTCTAAGGTAACATTGGTTAGGTCCGACCTCTTAGTACGATCAAATATACCACATCACGTTCGTGTTGGATCTATCGGCTTATCAAGCTTCTTTTATCGTCATTAGTCTCGTACTGTATCGGTTAGATTTTGACCTACTAGATTGTTAATAGTAGATTAAGCTATAAACTAATAGGTCTTTACTCAGTATTTTATCAGAGTAGCTAGCCGATGAGTTATCCACACATCGAGCATCATATCCAGTGTATCGGCTCCTTAGCCGATACACACATATCTTCAGTGATATTCTCTCTTCAGCCGATACACACATATCCTCAATCTCACACCTAGTGTATCGACTTCTCAGTCAATACACACATATCTTCAGAGATCTTCTCTCATCGGCTCAACTAGCTGATGTGTTCGTCCTTTCCTTCCACCTGCACGTCTGATCTAGCGTCCGCCGTCTTGTTGCTGTTAGTGTCAGTCTCATTTTGTCTCGGTCTAGCTCGATCTATCAAGGTTGACTCTAACAGTACCGTCAGGGTGGTCACTGAGTCTCGTACTTTCGAAGGATTGGATCTCGCACCTTCTTATTTAGCACACATTATATTTAGAGTGCCTTCGGCTTTAATGCCGATGAATCTTTTATATTATTCCTTGCCAATCTATATATATCTTCATCGGCTTTTCAACCAATGAATGAGCGCTATAGCCTCCATTGGCAACCAGCTAATAGAAGGATCTCATGTGCTATTCTTTAAATACCATATTCTAGAGTATCATCGGCTTTGTAGCCAATAAAATCATTATGGTATTCTTTGAATATCATTTTATGTCTTCATCGGCTTTACAACCGATAGACCAGTATTACTCCTTCATTATATCTGAAGCGCCATCAGTTCTACAGCCGATGTATCTTTCATTCCCTTTATCGCCATATGCTTATGCCACGATAGAAGAGTGTTCCAGTCCTTATCGACAATCAATCAATAGCAAAAGCGCGTCAAACGCAGCTAATGACTATCTCAACCCTATCAGCAGCCAACCAATAATAAGAGTTCGTATTGACTCATTGTTCGACTAACCCATTCTCTTTGTCTGCTTATCAATTACAGGGTCAAATTGACTAGTACGCCCGTATCTCCACCGTCCTGACAAAGGGACAACGAAGCCGAAGGACCTCAGCGTACTCCCGAACCAATCAACGAAATCGAAGGACAATCAGGAGTGCACATCATCCAACAAAGCCGAAGGACCTATACTAGAGCGAAGCATATCTCCCAACCCTCAGCGTGTTTACAAGTTTTGGCGTGAACAATAGGCTACCGTGGGGTGGATAAAAATCCACTTTATGTCCCATAAGTCAAGTTTATGTTGAGTTTTTTTTATCTCCTCAATTGAAAAACTAGGTATGGAGCATCTCTAAACTATCAAAACAAGTGCAAATCGAGTCTCTTGGCAACTTAGATGGTGGTTTTATCCTACATGGTGTTCATGTGGCATGGCGACATGGTTTTCATCTTATGTGACATTTACATGGCGCTTAAGTGTCCCTAGAAAAACTAAAAAATAAAAAATTTAATAGGACCCACATATCACTACCATAGGCTTCCTCTCTTCTCCTTTTCTCTCCTCCTCATAAAGTTATGAAGAGACTGGCATGACAACGGCATCCTCTCTACCCTCTACCACCTCATTGGTTGCCACCATTGCTCCTTGCTAATCTCTAGCTGACCATTAGGGAGGGAAAGGCTAGGAAGGAGACGAGCCAATAATGGATGTTGAGTAGGAGGAGATCGACATTGTGCACCTACCACCGAGCACCTTGAGCTCCCCCATGCATGCCACCTAGCACCTCGAGCTCCTAGCCCATGGCCGTCTAGCACCTCGAACTCCCTCTCTAGTATCTAGATCTAGGGTTTGAAGCAGCTTCTAGTGGTCTTCTACCTATCCTCTTCCTAGCTTCTAAGACTAGGAAGAGTTGGCAGATCAAGGGGAGACGACGTGGTGATGATGATAATAGGGATAAGAGGCACAACGAAAGGGAAAGAGGTTTGGCATCAACGATTGTCCCCCCAACCTCAGGTAGCTCAAGCTTGAACTCCTCTTCAGCAGAGCTCGTGCAAAGCGACCACAAGCTTCTTAGCAACCGCATAACTTCCTAGTAGGGGCCTTTCCATCATTGTCACAGTGCCATTGGCTGCTGCATCAGTGCTGTGCCCAATCTATCCACTCCTGCCTAATCGAGCGGTGGTGAGGGGAAGGGAGGTGGGGGAGGGGCTGCAGATAGCTATGCCCTGTATGCTCTCCACAAGTGTCATTTTTGTCTCGCCTGCTGGGCATCCTCATGGTCTGCTTGCCAATGGCTGTCATCATCGTTTGTTGCACTAGGAGAGTGGAAAAACATGTGGACGAAGATGAGGTGGATACTTACATGTGGGTCTCGATGTATTATTTTTTATAGTCGAGTGATGTTTTATATCTAATTTTATGATTCAGAGATATAAAGGGGACCTTTCCTAAGGTAAACAGAATGAGGGAAAAGAGATCAGGCCTGGGGGACGCATGAATCCATGACCATGAGTGATGGACTAGGGGACAGTTTTCTCAGAATATATTTGACCGTATTCTCAATACATTTAGCTAAGATTTGGATTCCAATTTGAAATTGGAAATCAAGAATAAAATGTGAGGAGTTAAAGGAAGTATATTTTGATGGGAAGTTTTGGTTTCTGGTTGAATTTTAATTTCTAGAATTCGAGGAGAGGGATCAATTCTTAGATGGAAAAGAAAATGAAATTTCTTTGAATATTTGGTGTGAGGCTTGAATCCAATTGCCAATGATGGGGAATTGAAGGGCCGGCATTTGATGTTGAATTTTGATATTATGAATTGGAGTGCTATATTTTTAGGGAATTTGGGAGTGTAATTCTCAGGGTGTTTCAAAGAAATTTTGAATTGGGGAAATTTGAATTTTTAGTGGACCTTGAGTTAGGATTTTTGGGGACCTGGTTTTGGGCAGAGAAATCAAGATCCCTTTTGCACTATTCTTCAGATAATGCAATAAAATCGATAATGTTTCAAAGTAATATTTTATTAAAACAGTTTTAAACTCCTCCAAAATCATGACATACAATCCCCTCCGTTGGTCCATTGGTGGTGGCGCCACATCCCACGCCTCCTCCGCTGGTGAAACGGCACTGTCCATCGCCTCCTTGGACGGTGTCATGCCTAGTTCCTACTCAACCAAGCAACAGGACCATAGCCTTGTCCGGTTGTCTTGAGGAGGGTAGGAGAAGAAGCGGCAGCAGTGTTCGTACAAGGAAGTTTGCCAATGGAAACCTTAAGTTTCAATGGTTAACATACTCCGCAGCAGGCGTGCCTTTGAACCATCCTTTTCAGTCTCCGCTCTCCTTTTGTTAAGAACAATCCCTGTGATAATGAAGTGAGCTATCTCTGGTAACTGATCATCTTTTTTAGAGTCCTATATGCTGCTCTTGTTAAGATCCCCACCACTTCTTTTTTTTGCAATTTTAGTGTTTCAAATTTATTCGTTTGTACGTTTGAATAATTATCATGTATCATTTATCTACTCGATCCATTCGTCCGAAAGAACACACCTCTTTACTGACAGCGTAAAGTGAAATCCGAAAGGTATGCCTTTTTTTTTTTTGCAGCATGTACATTTCGTTGCACAATTCTTTGCACCTGAACAACCAACAACACCATCGTTAGAGGATAAGAAACTATCCGATTTAGTGGGGAGAGTAAATTTTGCCCATAACGTAGCACTGGTACAATTACATGTGCGTTGCGAAGAGCGCACACACCACTACTACAATCTATTATAGTTTTTAAAAAAGTCATTATGTTTATTTTGAATATATAAATTACTATGTTAATTAGAGAAAAATAGAATCTTCACCCTTATATCATTGGCCTATATTTTAACCGTTAGGATTGATTTTGTACGTACAAATAAGAAAAATCTAGACAATGAAAGAAAGGTCCTGTTCAGACTTCACCAAGTCCCAACCGGACAATACTAACATGTTTTTTTTATACGTAAAAAAAATCCATCCCAGCCTATGTCCACTGCAGTCTGCAGGAAGCAACGCTGCATCCTGCATACGACCGGAAAAGAAAGCTGGCAGCTAGCAACTGAAGTCACCTGACCAACCAAGGCCCCTTCCGTACACAATAATGTGATATTTCGATAGTCATGTCATGCACAGAAACGACGGCACTGAAAGGCAAGTCCAGTATATGATCAATTTTTTAAAATAAGGTTTAATACGTTTGGTGCTTATAGAAAAACATGATGGTATTCCTTAAGTTCTTTTGCATTTGTAAAAGACAGTTTAAAAAAAACCATAATGTTTGCTCTAGACACGTATGAATTATCAAAAATAAATAAAATCTACGCTGTTAAATCATGTGGACCACATTAACAGTTGAGATTTAACGGAAGAAATGTAGATTTTAAATTTAGAAGAAAGAAATAAAATAAAAAATTGTACTCCAAGTAAGCAAAATAAAATAAAAAATTGTACTCCGAGTAGGCAATATGAATCCGTAATTAATGGTCACATATAACTTTGTTGGATTTTGACAAGGAAGTTTCAGCGTATATAACAATGCTCTGTTGACGAAGGGATGCACAGATCGATCTGCGCACTAGCTGAGTTAAAGTCAGAGTCCCCATGAAAATGCCAACGAACACTATCAGAAAATGATATTTGATACAACGAAATATACTGGTTACTAAAAAAGCAGATACTTTGGTGTTGGATACGAAGGTTTGGGTCACTGGAATATTATTAATACAGCTTGGTAATACTGATTGGTATAATATCGATTGTAACAGTTATACATTCTCATTCTCAGTAAGTGTACGATAACAGTTGATAATCACAGCTAAAGATCTATATATTAAGCGTTATCGATCAATACCAATGTATCGAATACTTTAGCATTGGTTAGAGGCTTGAGTTATGGGGGAGTTGCTACCCAAAGAGCCATAAACTTCACTTCAAAATATTTATAAATTTTAAACTCTCAAATTTCTCAAATTTCTCTATAAGTGTAGAATAACTATTAATTTATTACATCAACATTCTAACTTTTCTTAGCTAATAATTTCTCAAGGGTTCTCTTATTTTAAGGATGAGCAAGTCATTCAAGAGCCCCCTCTTACTCTCTATCGTCTTAATAAGCTTGGCCATTTAAGACAGTGTGCTTTTGTTGATGTCCTCATAATTGAGTTCATCAACACTATCATCACTGCTATCATCATCACTATCTAAGGGCTTGAAAGAAGATAGTATCTTGCGCCCTTGTTTGAGCATGAATTAGTCCACCGTGTTCACTGATGGAAGTTCGATACAATGCGCCTAAACACATGAAGACCTAGAAGATTTGCTTAACTCATCCTTAATCTCCTTAGTGTCTTTAGGTTGTTGGGGTTTAAGGTGTGCCAATCAATTTTATCTCTAATCGATAAGAAATATAGATAGAGTTAGATCATCAAGCCAATCAATCGATACACCAATACGAACTCCTGTTATCGGCTGAATATGCCAATAGAGTTGAGATAGGAATCGGCTGTGAGTCCGATGCACTCCTGCTATCAACTAGTTGCCAATAGGGATTATAGCACTTATACATTAGCTAGAAAGTCGATGACAGCATAGCCAAATAGTAAGGAATAAAATAAAAGACACATCAGCCATAGAGTCGATGACACTCTAAATAAAATATACGATAAGAAGTAGAGAGCAAAGTCCGGTCTTCCAAAGAGACGAGACCTAGCGACCATCGATGATCGTACCATTAGAGGTAGCCTTGACAGATCAGATAGAGCCGAGACAATATAAGGTTGAGGCTAACGGCACCGAAATAGTAAAAACTAGGTCGATCATGCCGATGGAAGGAACGGGTAAACTCGTCAGCTACTACAACATAAACAGGTAAACTCATCAGCTAACTGAGCAGATGGAAGGAATGAAACCCACTAGATCACGATGTTAGCCCTATTAGACACAACCTTGATAGATCAGACATAACTGAGATAGTATAAGACCGGATCTAATAGAACTAGATCAATTACTAGTGGATTAACTATTGACGATATATGTATATCGGCTAAAAAGACGATACATTAGTGTTCGTGCCGACACCCTGCACGCCCGACACAAACACGCTAACACCTAGGAGGTTTGCTTAGCTCTAATACAGGCTGATCGGCTTCTCTCCGTGGCTCGAGGTACGCGCGCCGGGGGTCGTGGGTTTCAGTCGACTCCAGCGTGACGGTGCGGGTGTGGGCGTGCGAATCAATTTAATCCTGTAATTGACAAGGAGGTGAGACAAACGGGGTCAATTGGATGACGGGCCGATACGAGCCCTCGCTATCGGCTGGCTGCCGATAGGATCGATTTAGTCATCGGTCGCGTCCAGATGGCTCCTGCTATCGGCTAATCACCGATAGGAATCAAGACGCTCTTCCATCGGCTAGGGAGTCGATGAAGGCGTAGGCGGATGTTGACGAAGGATATGATGGCTTCTGGTATAGCGAAAGCAAGATCATGATCCATCGATCGCATAGCCGATGGAGGCACCAGAGTGTTCAAAGAATAGCAAAGCACGCGGGATCCCTCCTAGTAGTCGACGGAACCTATAGCGGTTGTTCATCGGCTAGAAAGCCGATGAAAGCATATGTGAGCTGGCAAGGAATCGTATAAAAGGCACCAGCTACAAAGTTGATGCCGCTCTAAAGCACAAAACCCATCGCCCGCCATGACAACACCACTAGTGCCGAATCTCAAAGATCGGACCTAACCAAGACAGTAAAAAACCAAGGCCAACAGCAATGGGACGGTGGACGCCGGATCGAATGTGCTGAAGTAAGTGCAAAGCGAAACCATCGGCTAGCTAAGCCAATGAGTAGACGTCTCTCTGAAGACAAGCTCCAGCCGATGCGCTTGGCGTGGCACTCAAGGGAAGTCTCTGAAGACTGGTGCGTATCGGCTGAGGAGCTAATACGCTGGGCGTGACGATCAACGTATAGATAACTCATCGGCTAAAACTCCGATGAAATGCCGTATAGAGACCTATAGGCCTAAAGCTCATTCTACCGTCGGTAGCCTCGTAGGTCAAACCTAACCGATGCAGCACAAAACCGACGACGATGGAGAGAGCTTGATAAACTGATAAATCCTGCACGGACGTGATGCAATACATCCGATCAGCCTAAGAGGTCAAACCTAACTGATGCAACCTTTGACAGAGCGGGACATATCGATATAGTGGTGGAACTTACCCCTTCGCCGGAGATCAAACTTAACCGATGCAGCCCCACGTTGAGAGCCAGAACCACTAGTAAAAACCTAGATAGACTAGGGTGACGATGCGCCGAAGTTATATTGATCAAAGGATGTTCTTTTCATGTTTCTAGGGGGTCTATATTTATACCATGGGTTTACAATGTTCGACGCATTTACAACAACCATCGGACGTTATTTCCTAACAAAGATAAGAGAAAATATCTCTAAGGAAGTTAACTAAACTAAATAAATCTTCCTATCTACATAAGATACGATTTAGATAGATAGAATACCCTACCGTGAATTCCACAGCTTCTCCTCAAACTCGGTCTCATTTGGATAACCTTCTAATCTTGGACTGAATCTTTCCCTATTTCGTTCGATTGGCTTCCTTCCTTTAGCAACCGGACTCTTATTTACTTAAGCCGATCTTTTTTCCAATCCTTCTGTGGGCTTTCTAAATTTTGGTGTTAACAATTAGGCGTGAAGCACAATGTAAAGATAACTCATTGGCCAGCTACTTCGATGCAATGTTGCGTAAAGACCCACAGATTTAAGGTTTAATCTACCATTAGCAGTCTAGAAGGTTGGACCTAACGAATGCAATATGAGACTGAGGTCCAACCAGGGAAAGACGACGGCTTGTTCACGCGAAGGCCTAGGAGATCTGCTTAGCTACAGTGCAGGTCCTTAAGCTTTGATATCCGAGAGCGTGCCTGTCAATTTGACCCTATAATTGACAAGAAAAGAGGATGAGACTCATGATCCGGTTGGCCAGTGGGTCTGTCCGGCTCTTCCTATCGACTGGGTGCCGATAGGGAAGGCAGCGCTCGAGCATCAGCTGAATAGCTAATGAAAGCATGAGAGATAGGCATGTGTAATATACTAGTGACCTATCGGCTAAAGAGCTGATGATGCCCCGCGGCATTCGAAGCGCGGCGCGGGGTCTAATTCTCTGCGAAGCCACGTGGGCCAGCGACCGTGGTAACGGCGCCGTTAGGACCAGTCTTGATAGATCGGACAGAACCGAATATGAGGCGGGGGCTAACGACATGGATACGACGAAGGCCTAGACCGAACATGACGACGAGGAATAAAAAGGCGAGGTCATCGGCTACCTAAGGGCCAAATGTCCGACGCAGGCCTACACCTAAACCCATCGGCTGCTTGAACTGATGGGCAATGAGACCTGCTCCGCTAGATCTCGATGCCGGCCATGTCAAACGTGAGCCCTAGAAGATCGAACCGAACTGAGACAATACCAGGAAGTGTCCGACGTATCCGAATCAATCTCTAGCGGATCGATCGTTAGATGATACGCGAGATGGATGCGATGCTTGCGGTGAGGATAAGTAATCGGCTACTCACTCCGATGAGATGCCATGTGAAGATCCATCGGGGCACTAGCTCGAACCACCGTCGTTGATCTCGTAGGTCGAACCTAACTGATGCAGCACGAGACTATTGATGAAAGAGGGAGCCCGACGCGTCGATGAGCCTTGCACGGATGTGATGTGGTACACCTGATCAGGATACAAGAAAACGTATAAAAGACACACTGGCTACAAAGCCGATGACGCTTCGAATATGGTGGGCAATGAACAAGGAGCAATGCCTAATCCTCCCATAGCATAAGACCCATCGCCCACCATGGTGACGCCGCTAGCACCGATATCAAAGATCAGACCTAACCGAGACAGTAAGAGATCGAGGCCAACGGCAACAAGAAGGTGGAGACCAGATCGGTCGTGTTGAAGAAAGGGTGGAGAGAACCCATCGGCTAGCTGAGCCGATGAGAGGACCTCTTTGAAGATATGCGTGTATCGACTAAAAGGTTGATGCACCAAGCGTGACGTCCAATGGAAGTCTCTGAAGACGGGTGCGTATCGGCTGAGGAGCCAATACGATGGACATGTTGCTCAAGGTATAGATAACTCATCGGCTAACCACTCCAATGAAATGTTGTTCAGAGACCTTTAGGCCTACGGCTCAAATCTACTATCGGGAGCCTTGTAAGTCAAACCTAACCGATACAGCACCGGAACGATGATGGTAGAGAGAGCTTGGTAAACCGATTGATCTTGCACGGACGTGATGCAGTACACTTGATCTGACTAAGAGGTCAAACCTAACCGATGCAGCCTTATACAGAGCAAAATATACCGAGATATTAGCAGGACTTACCCCTTCACCGAAGATCGAACTTAACTGATATAGCCCCACATCGAGAGCCAGACCCCACCGGTAAAACCCTAGATAACCTAGGGTGGCGATGCACTGAAATTATATTGATTGATTAATTGATCTCTTACATGTTTTTAGGGGGTCTATATTTATATCCTAGCATTATAGAGTCCGACACGATTACAACAAGCATCGGACGTTATTTTCTAAAAAATATAGAAGGAAAATATCTCTAAAAAAATTAGCTGCACTAACTAAACCTTTCTATTATAAGATAGGATTTACATAGATAAATCACCCTGCTGTACATAGGATTTACATAGATAAATCACTCTGCTGTGAGTTCCACGGCTCCTGCTTAAACTAAGCCTCATTTGGATTGTCTTCTATAATTGGACTGAATCTTTCCTCACTTTCTTCAATCGGCTTCTTCCATGTAGCAATAGGACTCTTCTTTACTAAACGGATCATTTTTTCAATCTTTTCTTAGCCTTACCAAATTTTGGCATTAACAACCTTCAAGGCAACCATCTTGTTCTTGGCAATGACGAACTTTTGGCGAGTGCCTTGACATGTTTGGCATCTTCTTCTAAAAGCTCATGAAAGATAATTTTTGAGAGAATATCATTTGGTATGAGTCTCTTGAAAAATTCTTGTTCTCCCATATATGTGTTAACAAGGTTGATATCCTTAGCACGAGGGCTCAGAGAAACTTCTTAACCACTACATGGTCAGTCATGTCTTTACCTCCGAGGCTACGGATTTTGTTGATGATAACCATCATACAGTCATAAATCTCTTGGGCGTATCATTGTCTTCCATCACGAATCGACCAAGTTGTCCCTCCAATAGCTCGATATGTGACTCTCGCACCCCAGATGATCGTTTGTGCACAAATTGAATAGTCTCCCAAATGTCCTTAGTCCCTTTAAGCTGGTCCACCTTGTTCAACTCTTCGAGACTTGGAGACTAGAGAATAACGCTAGCAGCTTGTGCATTACGATAGACAAGCGCCACTTGAGCGAGTGTAAGCTCAATGTCTTCTTTTATAATGTTGAGACCTATAAGTATAATCTTCTACATGCTAGAGTGCAAAGACATCATATGCAATTTTATCTTATACTTTCAAACGGCATAGTGTATCCCATCAAAATAAATAGCACGTCCAAAAGGCAAAAAGACATAGTTGGTGGAAGAATTAGAATTGAGCTTATCATAGTCAAGAGAAATAGACACTCATTTATTGAAGGAACTTATTTCTATAGAGTCATTCTCATTATCCTTGCTTAGATTAATTGACTTTTCTCCTAAGTGTGACATTTCTTCAAGAAATTAATCCTTATTCAAAAATCTTGCTCTAATACCAATTAAAAGGATCTTAAGTCATATAGAGCGAATGAATTTACAATCTTTTAAATCTAAAATACACTTACAGTCTAGAGTCTCTGATCCTGAAGTCTAGAGTATCCAAACTAGTCTTTCCGTCAGACAGAGAACCTATTTGACAACATCATATCCAATCCAAACAGAGAACCGCTTAGACAACATCATATCTGATCCAAGGTCTAACAATGGTAAGGGTAAACAATAATTTAAAGGGGTTAATGTAGCAAATAGAAGCTTTTCTACCCTATGTTAGCTTTGCAAACTTCACGTGCAATTTTATAAACATGGTATTTGCAATAATATAGGATTCAGCATGATAAAAAGGATTGAATAGGGCTTGCCTTGTGATTCCTCAAATATTTCTTGGTTCTACACACTTTTGTCAATGGTAATATTGATTTGTCCTCTATTATATTTAAACATATATATACAAATAAACGTCAATAGTATGCTCCAAAATGCATGAATAGGTGCAGTGTAGAGAATGATTTTAGATGAATTTAGGTAAAAGAAATGTGAAAATTATAAGCGTTCAAAGTTTTATTACAGTTAAATATGGTATTTATACACTATAAAAATTTTGGGGTATTTTTATGAGGTAGTTTTGTCATATTATAGTGAACAGTAATAAAGAGAATAATTTTATGAGACCAACAAAATTTCATTCACCTCAATCGGAGCTAAAATGTATTTTCTACAATTTAGAGTCCTTCACTATCCTCTCCTGGGTTGTTTTTCCGAATTGTCGTGATTTAATGTAACAATAAGTAAGAATGGCCATCTCATGTAAGAAAATTTACAAACATGCAATTGAAAATGCATTCCGATTCAAGGATAGCGGAGGAATTAGGGACTAAGGGGAAGCTTACCCCGTGCTCGGTTGAGGTGAAGGTGGTCCTAGGAGGCGCCGCTGCGGGACGCCGATCTGGCGGACGACAGCGACCGCGGTGGCGGCTCTCCGGTGATGAGGTCATGAAATTGCTTGATGGGACATGCTGGCGAGAGGGTTTGAAGCGGGGCTCACCATAGGAGGAGATTGACGACGCACGGCGGTGGGAGTCCGTTCTGGCCGAGTGGGGCAGAGATGGCGGCCGTGACGTTTTGGTGGGGTAGAGGAGGCCGGGCTTGGGCTTCGGCTGGGAGAGGACGAGCAAGAGATGGGGAGGTGGCGTGAGAGCTAGAGCTCAATTTATAGCGAGAGAGGCGGAAGCTTGGGCGGCGTCTTCTGTGGCGGCTCGCCCGTCGTCTCGCGCTGGCAAAGAGCGGAGCAGGTCGGTGGGGGACACGGGCGCAGCGAGGCAGAGGGGAGGCTGGCGAGGCGTCGGCTTTGAAGAGACTTCGCGGAGGAGAGGCAGAACGAGGTAGAGGAGGAAGGGTGCAGCGGCAGGCCTGGTCGGGGCGTCGGCTCGTCGCGTCGAGCCGGCAGCGGCAGAGGGCGGCATTCGGTTGCTGTCGCGCTGGCGCGTGCAGACCTGGCCGGCGGCTGGCGTGGGCTGACGCGGGCAGAGGCAGAGCAGGAGCGGCGCCGGCATCGGGCAGAGCAGTCGCCAGGGCCGAGGGTTGGCGTTGCCGCCGGCAGCGCAGGCCGCTATTCGCGAGGTGGGACTAAAGCTAGCTACAGCTGTTGCCGATCTGCTGCCTTGCTGCTGCTGCGCTCGCATGGGCCAAGGCTGCTCTGCTGCTTGCTCTTTTCTTCTTTTTTTTTCTTTCTCCTCTAATTATTTTCTGGGCGTCACAACCTCATTGTCCTTGAGAATCCGCGAAGAGAATGAAACAGTGGCAGAGAGGTGGTCCGTTGTTGAATCTACCGCCGTCAAGAATGAGCCTTCGTCGTGGGTCAAATGAATTCCTTCTAGTAGCAGATGTAAAGTGAAGTTGCGATCCTGCAGCCTGCATCTCAAACTAGACAAATTTTATCATACAATATACACGTCTGTATATTCTGTTATGTTAGTATAAACGATTGATTTGATTTCTCACTTATTTATATTACAATATAAAATTTGAAAAGGTAAGTTTGCCTTTTTTATGTTTTTTATGGAATTTTCGTAAATTCACATCATATAGGATAGATATGTTGCCGCCACGTATGTTATCATCTCTTACCGTGTATCTATTTCAATAGCCATCTCTAAGTTGAATTGATTTTATAATTAGATTAAAGCTTAATCATGAAATTACTAAAGATACACTTTTAAATTTTATGATAAATTCCAAACATACCATTATACATATACCAGCAGTATATACTACCAAATATACCTTCAGTATTTTTACCTTAAAAGCACTCCTTAATTATTTTCAAACATTTATTATTCAATCACTAAACCATTACAAAGAAATGATGAAGTAATCAGTTGTGGTAAAAGGGCTAGTTTTCATCCAAATCCTAAAAATAAGTAGAGTCTGTAGAGTTGTGGAGCGGCTTGAACCTCGATCTTTCTATTTCATTTTTTCAATCATTTCAGCCCACTATGCTATCTTTTTTAAGTGAGGCTGAAACCATTTGATTAGACTCTAAGAGATGTGGAGCTAGTGACTTACCAAACAGACCCAAAATATATATTCAACATGTAGCAGAATTGCAATAGTTGTGGGTTGTAAATTTAAAGATCGAGCAATTTCATTTGTAATTAGTTACAGATTAATTAGTTTGTAATTCAATAACATTGTATAACGGTGGTGGGTTCGGATTCATTTCCTCTGTCTTAGAGCTTGTTTGGTTGGCATACTCAAGTTTCCTAAGTTTGCCATTTTTGGTTTTTCTAACTCACCTAAAGCTTGGCTATCAATATTAAAGTCACGCTTCAGTTACAAAGAGAGACAAACCTACCTTTTTTTTTGTGTATGTGTGGACTATGTGACCTACGTGATGAGGAAGGAATATTATCATAAATGTGGCTATGAATCAAACGTATGGTTAACTCGGTCGAACTTACAGAATTTGATACGTTGCATGATAAGGCAACTTAACAATTAGTAGCTAAGTTTGTCGTTGCTTTCAACGATATACTCCTATTTTGCAATTGAGACACTAACAGTCCATCGTCCTGAAAAATTGCATATACTTGGCACCGTGTGATGGCCTTTCGGATGAAATGATATTCTATAACCCATGCGTTCGGGTACTAATGAAAGTAAAGGAATTGTCTAATGCATATAAGCGAAGATTATATTGTAATCACTTCTTTTGGTCACTTTAATAGTTAATTTTTGAGTTTTCAATAGTTTAGCAAACACTTGATTAGTTGGAGAAGTATTAAAATAATGAGAATTAGTGCTAAATACATATATTATAATATAAAATTTAAATCTTAAAAATATTTATATTTTAAAACGGATAGAATAAGTGATTTTATTAATGTATAATATATCTGTAGGACTTCTAGTGTGATCTATTTTTTTAGCTGGTACCCTAGCTTCAAGGTTACGCTTTGTCTATTAGTAGCTCTTGTAGAATGTGTTCTTGGCTAAGAATTTGAACTTTTTATTTAAAAAAATATTGTTCAAAACAAGTGAAATTTTTTCACGTTGCAAAAGTATCATTCTGTTTTTTTTCCAAAATTTTAGATTTAGGTCCCCAAAATGTTAATGTGTTCCAAAATAGTTGTCTCCCAGCTCACACATTTTTATCTAGAAACCATAAAACCACCAAGTGTGAATAAGTGTATTTATTTGTTTCACATGTACGGCTATAGTACCATTTTGGAATATTTACTGTTCTTGTGTGGCTGGATGGCTGGTCCAATAAATCTGTTAATGTGATACTAGCTCTCTCACAAGTACACTACTTTTACAAGAAAATATCTCATTCATATTATAAATGATTGTTCACATGTCATGACCTCACAGTGCATACGTGTGTACGTAGAAGACATTTAAAGGTTCCTTTTAAAACGAGTGAATTTTATATGATTTTCATAGAAAATAGTCGCGAAAAAGATCTCCTAAAAGTCTAATCATGTTTGGAACGCAGTGGTTGAACCACTTTCTCCAAAATTCAATCTAGTTTATTCAAATTAGAAACAAAAACTCCCAAAAGCCCAATTCCAGTTACAAAATTTAGGAAACCTCAGTGATATGCTACTGAATGGCATCTGTCTCTGTTGTTTGACCATTTCACCACGCACAGTAAGCTGAAAGCCTGAAACTGTGGGCGAGGTTACTGAATATATGACGTGCTAATACCCACCGTTTCCCCAACACCTGACGCCCTAGATCCTGCAGCATACGGAGGATTCATTTCCTGAGAGATTTCACAGCCACAAGCCACTCTGTCACAAAGGGACAATGTCACGGATCTCTCATACTTTCTTCAGTTAATTGTTTGCTGCATAAAATCTCCACAAAAAATCCTCTTTTTCAGCGGTCGAGCCTCTTCTTATTCCTCTGTCCAACTGCAACTCACATGGTTCGAGGTATATCTGCTAATTATCTAGCCATGAAATCCATGTCCTTTTGTCTCCCTTTTCAACTTTTCCTAGGTAGAACCAAAGACTCAGCAACGTCACGGTACATTCCAAACGGTAATGCTTCCAGAACACCGGAGCCTTTTTTCTTTCTTTGTATCTTTCTTCTCGCGGGTAGAGCCCGTGACAGCAGAGTGTGTGTGCTTGAACCCTAAAAAAAATTCAGAGCTTTTGTACCCTCTTGTTCATTGGCACAACAGGTCCAGACCCCTTCACATGTTCTTGTTTCATGTGTGTTGGATTGGAGTGATGTGTGCCCCCCTCCAATAATCCCGTTCTCTGGCCTCAGGAGTCAGCATGCCCTGCTCAATTGCACATCTCCTTTTGATCATTTCCCAACCAATAGTTAAGTGTTTCGCTATGTGTACAACCGATTTTTTGGTGTGTTCTTCCTTCGGTGGTGACCGACAGGTGGGGTATCGGTCGCAACAGTGGAGTCTAGAGGGCCCACCTGTCAGTCAGCGAGACAGAATTTTCAGGGTATTAGTCATTGTGTATGTGGATGCCATTCTACACAAACTCAGCTGAGTAGCCTGAAATGGACATGCTACTACACTCAATACCCCTTGGGTATAAAGCTGGAGTAGAGGCCCTATCAGCTTCTCAGCTCTTTCAATAAGCTCACCACACGAGCTCCGTCTGAACTTGAAGATGGAGCACTACACCATGAAGAAGCCAAGGTTGTTTCTTCTTTCCTTGGAGGTGATACTGGTTGCCCTCCTTGTTGTCCATGGTGCACAATGTGAGAGCTCTACTCGAGGCGGAGGTGGCGGCTCCGGTGCCGCGAACCTGACGGTGACGGGCACGGTGTTCTGTGACGCCTGCTCCTCCAGCTCCTTCTCCTACCACAGCTACTTCTTGCCAGGTAATTCAGTTAACATCAGGTTGATATCAATGGTGATGTGTTTTCTACTGTAATAAATTTGGAGGAGTTTGCTGCTTAGATTTTCTGAAAATATTTTGGTACAAGACTATTGTCAGAAATTTCATTCTAAACCTTTGTGAAGTGTTTGGGCACATAATCTGTTTCTTGGCATTCAGAATTCTATTCTGTTGTGAGTTGGAACTTGGTTGCTCTGTTTCTTAGTATGTGCTATGTCTTTAACCTATGTAATTTTCTTGTGTACTATTCTGTAATAGTTTTAAAGGAAACATAATTTAGCCAACTTGCCAGCTACAGGTGCACTGACATGCTACTTGCACATCCCACCAAAATATAAATAGCCAAATTGCCCAGAGTTACAGCATAATACTACCAAAGTGTTTCAATAGTGCTAAGTTTGGAACTTAGGGTGCAAATTTTGCTCAAATTCTAATGCTAGTCTTATGTTGCGGTCAATTAATGTTATAATCTGTTTCTTTTTAAATAATGGAAATATTTTACATCTAACCATTTAATAATCTCACAACAATTAA
This sequence comes from Oryza coarctata, assembly GCA_030770085.1. NCBI lineage: Eukaryota > Viridiplantae > Streptophyta > Magnoliopsida > Poales > Poaceae > Oryza > Oryza coarctata. The sequence goes on along the minus strand of CM061485.1, from coordinate 10,142,790 downwards.
CCATTTAATAATCTAATCCAATATAAATTGCAGATAATCTGATGTTTCATTTGATTGTTCATCAGGTGTCAGAGTAAAAATCGACTGCATGATCAGCGTGAAATCGGCGTCCAAGGAGGATATCAAGATCACGGCGGAGAAGGTGACCAACACCTACGGCGCCTACCAGCTCGACATCCCGGCGATCGACGGCTTCGAGTGCGCCACCTCCGCCGCCGCCGCCGCCGAGTCCTTCTGCCGCGCCGCCGTGCTCGACAACCCCTCCGCGTTCTGCAACGTGCCGGCGGTGACCACCACCGTCGGCCACATCTCCTTCTCCTCCTCCGGCCAGGAGCCCAGCGCCTGCCTCTACAACCTCAACTCCCTCTACTACCGCCCCGGCAGCAAGAACGGTCAGTGCGGCGGCGGCGGCGGCGGCGCACCGCCCGCCGCGCTGAACACGTCGCTGTTCTACTGCCCGCCGTGGCCGTGGCCGCCGATCCCGTTCTGCACGCCGCGCCCGTGGTTCCCGCCCATCCCGTTCTTCACGCCGCCGCCGCCGCCGCCGGCGTTCCCGTTCCCTCTTCCGCCGATACCATTCCTCACGCCGCCGTCGCCGCCTCCACCGGCGTTCCCATTCCCGCTCCCGCCGTGGCCATGGACGCCACCGCCGGCGGCGCAACCACCGCCGTCGTCGTTCCCATTCCCGCACCTGCCACCGATCTTCTCACCACCGTCTCCACCCCCGCCGCCACCGCCGGCGTTTCCGTTCCATCTGCCGCCATTTCCGCACCTACCTCCTCTTCCACACTTTCCACCACTACCATCATTCTACCCATCACCACCTCCACCTCCGCCACCGCCACCACCGCCGCCGCCGTCGTTTCCTTGGCCGTTCCCGCCATTGCCGCCATTCTTCCCGCCATCTCCATCTCCCACGACTCCGTCACCTCCACCTTTCAAGTATTCTCGCAGAGATCCGAGCACTTGGTCTTCTTCCAAACAGCAGCCTTGAGTAAATACATTTTGTTTTTACTTGTGCTGAAAAATGATATTGTGTACTAAGAATATGAGCTTTCTCTCTTCTTTTTTTTTTCCTGGTATGTAAGAGTGCACTTGGCTATTTGCGCTCTATATACAAATATTTGTGGATTTTAGGAAGTAACGAATTATAGGTTACTTTGTAACTATGAAAATGCAAATTTGTCTCCGCTTGTGCTTTTTCTGTCTTTGATAGTGTGGAAATTTGGCACCCAGACTCACATCAAATTGCTCGACTTGTCTGTTAAAACTTTTTTGTGAAAAATAGTGCGTAGAAGTAGTTGACTGTTTCCCAAACAAACAATAAAAATACTTTAAGTTTTGTGGAACTTCGGATTCGTCCAATGGATGCCATGTCAAAGCTTAATCAGAACTACTTGGTGTGCTGATGTGTTCTTCCGTCCTTTTTTTGGCCCGTTGGGCTTGGGATTATGGTCAGATTGAACAACCAAGACCTTAAATTCTGTCAAAATAAATTTATAACTAGAGTGACTGTTATAAAATCGTATTAGTAGCCAAATGTGAAAGCGCAGGATACAAAATATAAACTTAATAACGACGTCGAAATAGGTTAACAATGTTCAGCCAAGGCCTAATCCTAATTACAGGCGCTACTTTTTAATTCAACATAAGATATCTACAACCATTAACCAATACACCATCCTTTAGTCGGTTCTCACATATAATAGGTTCGACTCTCTAAGGTATAGCATAAAATTTAACTTTAACTCTATCCTAACAGTTACTATTAAAAATATAAGCACATATTGATTTAATTTATTTCATAAATAAATTATAATAGCACAGAGATTGACAAGCCTAGTCATATCATGAGTATATTCTACATATGTATAGAGCAACAGTATATATAAACAGATATAACATACTTGACATAATTAGCATGTATTGATGGTTCTATTCTAGAGCAGGTATAGCACCACCATAAAGATGACGCGCGGTACTAAATAGTGTTGACAACGCGCAGCACCCAATCATACAAGAAAACTAGCTGTGGTTGATGAACAGCAAGCAGTCACACAAAACGCTTTTTAAAAACTTTATTTGGTATCTCCTGGTGTAAAACGTCAAAGACGACAATTACGGAGACTTGCTCTCCAAATCTACCGGTGTACGCTAGTGAGCAGGATAGAGTAGATGACAAGCGACAGCGCAGTACAGAGAAGGTAGCAAACCCTAGATTGTTTTCACATGTGTTGCGTAGATACGGCGGCTCGGTATCTATGGAGATATTATGACATGTGATCAGACGCCCATGCAATCTCCCTAACTCATAACCAAACCAACAGCACCTAGCCCATGCCTATACCAGATCTCAATGAGACAAGCAAACCATGTGTTTCTCTAATTCTCCCTCATATTATTGCTCAAGTGGCTATAAGTTAATTCACTTTAGGTCTCTCTAGTAAGGTTGAACTAAACTTCATATATATGCATATGAAGTGAGACTGTGATTTTCTTAGAAATTATTTTTTAAATAGGTATTTGTCCATACAATAAATTTAATAAGTTAACTGACTTTATAGACGCCTTCGATATAAAATCTAACAGTAATAAGGTAAGGTTTAGGGGGAAAATAGGCAACTGAGAACAAATTGCAATCAGAAGCTGTTTTATAGAAAAATACTGTGTTTAAAATGGTATTAAAGAGTTCTTTATGGGTAAAATTATAATGTCACCATTTCTTTTCAGGTAATCGCTACGCAGTTGAAGATCAGAACTAGTCATCCTTCTTTGCTGCAAGAATAATTTTACATGTTCCATTTCAAAATTAAAAGGGGTAATATTAGTTTCAATATAGATTCTTGGAACATAAGAGTAGCATTTGACAGAAAACTTCAGATTCCAAGCTTTAGAGTTCATAATTATACAATTTCCATTTCCGGCAAAGGATTTTCTTGTTGTCACTCTCTAGGCTTGAATACATGATTATAAGTAAATCTTTAACAACTTATTATTTATCCGATATGTGTCTCAGATCATGTAATTCCCGCAACTTTTTCCTGCTTCGATGGTTTCTTTAGATAACCAGTCCGTGCACAAGATGCAGCTGGATGCTCAGTGAGAGTTCACCAATCTCTACTCTACAACAATGAAGTACAAATTTGGAAGAGTGATCTTGCCAGCCCAATATATGGCCCATCCTCCTCTGTGCTTCACTAAGACGAATCCCAAGACCCAACGAAGTGTATGGCCAATCCCCGCGCATGATTGATTTTTTTAAAAAAAAGGGGAAAAGATTATATTAACTAACATAAGAAATTATAGCCCGGTCTACAATAACAAAAACAGAAAATATGTCAAATGCTGAAAAAGAATGTTAAATAATACGTATGAAAAATTGATTTAAGCAAAATTGGTAAAATAATTTATATTAAAATTGGCAAAATTAGTTTATATTAAAATCACTATTATTATTTTGGTTTGTATTTAAAATTATTTATAAATATATATATATATTGAGCATGTGTGCATTGACATAGCCCAGCCCAGATTATAGAGAATACTTTTTATTTATTTGTGTGTAAGAATTAAATTCGAAAAATAGATAAAAAATTGATTAAAAATTTAGAGGAATTTCGAATGAAAATTAAGAAAATAATTTTCTGAATTAGATAAGTAATGGGTTGTATTTGTTGTTAGACGGAATGAATAGTATACATTCCGACTAGCTGGAGATAGGCTGAAAGCTATATGCAAATAGACCAACAGAGTGGGCTGACTAAGAAAAACTACCCAGCAGCGAGGCTACAGCTAACAGATAAGGCACACATGTTAGCAAGCACGGGCGTGGGCGTGGAGAGATGCTACAACTAACAGGTAGGCTAAACAAAAGACATGTTGCGCGCGGATGTGCGCGCGTATAGCCACAAGAAATCCGGAGGCGACATGATGTAACAGGATTACTTTGGATGCACTGAAATAATAACTGAGTCAGATTCTCTATAGATATGTGTCGGACTCTATAACCCTCAATATAACATGTGACTTGGTGTAATGTGAAGCGTTCGTTTTATATCCACTGGCTGAGAATAAACCACTGATATTTAGTTCTTTTTCTTTCAGATTTTTTGCTATAAATAAAGAGTAAGATGTTAGGGTTTATATATAGAAAATTGAGAGAGTATTTTGTGTAAATTTTGTAAGCACAATTTTGAGAATAAAGGAAAAGTTTTTCAAAAATTTGTACGGTAATTAATTTCTTTTTTTTCTTGCCTACTGTTTGATTTTATATTAACTTATTTACTTGATTTCTTTCACTAAAATTTAGCATCAGTTAATTATCTTTAGATATTATGTTATTAATTAATTAGGATTTAATTAATTTTGATCAATCTTCTATCCAGTGATTTAGTTAATATATCAAGATCCAAAAGTCAAATTGAGGTGATTGTAAATTTTGTATAGTTTATATTGAAAATTTTTTAGATCAATTGGAGTTATGAATCTACGGGTATATTTAGTAATCAAATAGTTTTTTGTCCATATTTGGAAAATACTGTTTTCAGTTTTTGTAATTAAGGGAAAATATTAAATTTTAATTTTGTCTTCCACACTTATTCACCTCCCACTAATTGACTATCTTAGAGTAGGACAATCCTTCATGTGGTATCTTTATTTTATTTTTTAAATCTTTTCTAATTGATGTTAACCGGTGATTAGAAAATATGTCGATGGATAAGTATTCCATAAAACCTTGTGTTTTTAATGTTGTTGATTTTTAGTATTGAAAGTCTAAGAGCATATATTTAAACTCAAGGCTTTGCAACATGGGAGAAAATCTACAAACCATTTTAAGTTCTCAAAAACAATGTAGTGACAGTAATAAATTTGTCACATGTAGAGGCTAATAGCAAGGTGAAAAATTTGATTATTCAAAGGCTAGAAAAAAGCAACTTTAACTATATGGTGCCTAAAGAGCACTTTGTGATTATCACGAAGGATCAAATACGATAAAAGTGATATGTCGGGATATATGAAAAAAAGGAATACATGTGTTTTAGGATAAATCCCAGTGAATCTCTTGATGAACTCTTTTGCTCGCTTTGATAAGATTATTAGTAATTTGTGTTTTGTTAATATTATTTATTCTGAGGATAAAAATTCTCTTCAATTAGTTGGAGCTTTAAATGTTCATAAGTACATTTACTTTAGATGTGCTTCATTATAAATTGAAAATTCATGAGTTAGATGTTTTTGCTAGAAAAAATATGGCTAATAAATTGATAGCTTTAACTTTACAAACTAGTAACTCTATTGGGGTTAATTCTTTAGCTAGCTTTGGTTTGTCTGCTTTATCTTCACTAACCGATAAATAGCTAGAACAACTACCTGAAGATGATTTAGCATTCCTCTACACATGCTTTAAAAGAGATTTACAGAATGTTCGATCCAGAAAAAGAACAAATGGTGGAGAATCTCGAAGATGTTTTGAATGTGGTTCGTTTAATCATCTTCGTCTTAAATGTCCAAAATTTTTAGCAGGACTTTCTAAGGATGAAGATAAGAAGTAAGACAAAGAAGAGAGTGACAAGAAGTGAATATTCAAGAATACCAAGGGGTATTTAAAGAAGAACGTAGTATACCGTCTTCTTTTTCTCTTCAATAAGTGGAATCTAAGAAATGTGGACCCCAATAGTGATGATGACGCTACTTTCAAAGGAAAGAAAAAGTTGATGTGACTATGTATGTTAGCAAGTAGGAGAAGCATGACATTGACAACAACAGCGAAAATAACGTAGAAACTTCTTACGATGATTTAGCATGTGCTATTTAAAAAATTGTTACTTTATTAGAAAAGAAAGAAAAAATTAAGAAACAAGATGCTTTAATTAAACAATTAAATGATAAAATTGTAAAACTTAAAACTTTGATCTCTATAGATAATTCTTGCAAATCATATAATTTAATTTATGCTTAATTTACTTCTCTGATAGATATGGATAATTCTACTTTGAATAAACTTAATTTTAAAAAAGAGAAAAATAATAAGCATATTTATGTAATTAAAAAATCTACTTATTATAATAATTATAATTCTCTTAAGTTGAAGTTAGATGCTGGTATTAAAATTGCTCAACTAAAATATAGTCTTGTTACTCATAAAGTCTTTTATGTTATAATTATAGTAATAAATATAAATTTCAGTATGTTTAGGGTTGAATCGTAAAATTTCAACTAAACTATGTTTCTTGTAAAATTGTGCGACCTTTTGAATCAATTGATTACTTGTAAGGAAATATAAAAACTAAAAAATTGAATCAAAATTTAAATCAACACACCAGTTCTTATGAATTTAAAATAAGTTCGGTTTATGGTCCTTATAATTATTCTAATAATTATACTTAACTATTGTTAAATCTAATTCCTAATAAACCTAAAAATATAATCTTTAGATCCGGTGTTGTCATGTCATCTGCTAGCACAACTATTACAATTGTTATCTCTACTTTTAAAAGTAATATAAAGTTAATTACACTTACACCCACTGTGTGTTTTGAGATGAACATAATATAAAATTTTATTTTAGACTCGCTAAATAACAAATGAAATAAAGGACTAAGGCAATGTCTTTTGAGAAAAGCATGCACTTTTAATTCTACTAACATGAGTAATAATAGATCTAAACATTTATATAAAACTACTTATGTTATATCTTCTGGTATATATTGTGTGTCTCAGTATTAGATTTTTAAATATTATATTACTAATCTTGATACAAAGACCTCGATAGTGTCTTCTTCTATATAGCCACTTTGCACAAGAAAGGAGAATTTTTTGCTTTTGAATTTCAGATGTTTACATTACATGTCCGATGATAATAAATTGTTCTCCTATCCTCACGAGAGCATCGCATGTTAAAAAAATAATTTTTGGAGTTGCTTTTATTTCTATTGTTATGGCTAAAGTTAAAGTTGCATACCTTCATATGGAGAACTCATCCCACACAATCAATTGTATTTGTTCTAGCACCGATCACAAATTCACCAACACAAGTCATACTAGGTATATAATTTATGTTATGTTTATATGTAAGATTTCAAGTTTCCTATATGCTTTATATCTTTATGCAATTAAGCGAATTCTCAGGTATATTTATGGCACTAAAAATTTTGGTATCTAGCTATTTGCATGCTTATGCATTATTTTTCTAATACTGACAAGCCTTCTTATATCTTCACTTGAGGATACCTTGCGAATAAAGTAAACGCCTACAAACAGATAGAACTTTAATTCGTAATTATTAGTAGATGCATACTAACAATCTTGGACCACATCTGACAGCCCATGAGCTGGTAGAAGCCCAAGCATGAAGCACAGCAGCAAGCAACAAGGGCTCGAGGGCCATTTGGCCATATTGATAGCTGCTAAGAACATTTTCATCAGAATGACAAATGGCTCTCCAAACTAAATTTTATTAATTCTATTAATAAATCACATTCCAGCAGCTTCTCCAATCGGATGGTTTGCCTCCCCTCGCTGGCCAAATTTGGCCAGCTAAAATCACTTGTCAACCGTGGGCCCCATGATTCTATCCTTCTCATTTCTCTCTCTGTCAAGATCGCGTGTGCGCGTGTGCGGCGACTGAAAGCTGAATAGCGGAACTGCGGCCATGGCGTTGGAAGCAGCCATCGCCCAGCGTGTGTGTGGCGGGCAACAGCAGACGGCTGGCTGCCGCGCATTGGGCTAACAGTATGTTTTGGCATTTAAATACTATTTTCGTTTGTATTTACTTGTTTTTTTATTTTCACTCTTCTAATTTTGACCTAAATAATTTTAAAATAGTTAGGCTAAGTTGAATGTTTCTATTTAACATTTCAGCAAATAAAAAACAGAGTATCACCCATAATAGAAAAACATTGTAGCAATGTAGCATCCCATACATAACATTTATAAGTGAGCTACTTCCTACTTTTATAATTTAAATTTATTTTAAAATATACCTATTTCTTCACTCATCTATCTATCTCAACCAATCACAATCTTCTATGTTTAATTTTTTTTTCACCTATTTTTTCTCTTAACTAATCATAACTATTTCTCACCCATAATAATTTCTTTAAAAGATATCATAAGTCTTTATATTTTATTTTAAGACGGAGCGAATAGTGCTACTGAGTATTGAGATTTTCGCCACTCTTTCAAACTATGATTTTGTGATACATCATATGCATATACATTATTATACGTATAAACACTCACAAATGCACTTAACACACCAAAAAGAGACTTGGACTAGAGATAAATATCTGACCTTATTAAGTCTGGCAAGAGGCATGAAACTTCCTACTCTAGTACTCTATATCGGAAATGCATTACGCCCATCTATAAAATGCAGTCATTTCTCACATGAATTTCGTCGGAGTTCTTCTAATTTTGGCTATGAAGTTCCTGTATTCCAAACAGTATTCACTGATTAAGCTAGAACTACCGACAAACCATATGTCATTTTTCAGCCATGCTAGCTGATGATGATGACAAAAATCCTCAGGCTTCATATATAAAAGGGTTAAAAGCATAAAGGTTACGTGCTATAGTAATAATCGTTGCACGCCAAAATTACATATTTGGGATTACACCCAAATACTACATCCGTTCTAAAATAAGTTTATTTTTATATATTAATTTGAACAAGTAATTATTTAGATTTATGTTTAAAAATGAGTTCTTTTTATAATAGAGAGAAGTATGTAATTACCTAACTAATATAGTCGAAAAATCATAAAAGGGGCAAAAATAGTCGTTGGAGCAGTTGGGATTACACCCATGATCGCGTGATTTGTTCATCGCTTGATAAATTACCTAACTAATAGTAATAATTAATTAACCAATCGTTAGTTAGTCATCAACAGCAACATGCAGTGCCATGGTCTGGGTTATCCTGTGCCCCCAAAGCTGCACAAGTCCGTGTTAATTAACTGCTCGTCAACCGATCAGGTCGCCGATCAGGCAATTAGCATATTTGGGACTCCGGAACGTGACGCCGATGCGACGGGCCACGCATGCATGCAAAATTGCAAATATGCAATCCACGCATGCATGGCTCGTTTGTGACTTTAGTAGTGCACTGCTACAACAACTTTTGTTATCGTGGAAAGAAGAGCGGTTCATGTCAACTTCACTTCATGCATGTGTATAGTACTAGTAGTACATTCTTCGTAGTGATGGCCTCGTACATCAATCGTTCGTCAAAAGGCCACTCTCGTTAGGAGTTTCATTATTATTAAATAGAGTATCATACATGATATTATAATTATAAAAAGAGAAAAAATAGATTTTATCTTATATAATTTAAAACTAACATTGGAGGTTAGAGTGTTTTATTTCCAACACATATAAATAATTACATGTATCGTTATTAATTGCTATAACTAGTCTATAAAACCGTGAAATACAATTATGTATTAGATGTCTTCTTGATTTATCAATTTAAAATAACATAACACCTTTAAAAACTATAAAATGAAACTCCTAACCACCCGTGCTCGTCATAGATGTATGTCCTAGCAAATGTTTATGATTGATATAGAATGGCACTCCTCTATCCAAAAGTGTTAAGCGTATTACTTTTTGTCTTCGAGAACAAGGAGGGCTCAAACTCCTCTGATACATTTAACCATACGTATCGATTTAGATGAAACGTCGTTTGGTCTGCCCGTGTATGGCGCGCGCGCGACTGTCCTCGCCTGCCGCACGTACTCAACGCCCTCGCATACTGCATGTGGATGATCCCTCGCGCGCTCCTCGCCTGCTTGCTAGCTTGGCATGCTGCTGCCCAATGAACAACGTAGCCATTCGCATGATGTGCCCTATGTAGAGGAGATGAACTTGCATGCATGCATGAGACGTCAAAGCCCTGCTTAAAAAGGAACTACGTACAACTGCAGCAGCAACAGCTAGATTGCATGCATGCAACGCTGCTGGTCGGGTCGCGCGATCAATTTAATCACTGAATGCTAAACGAAGGGTCGTGCAGCATATTCAAGTTTGCATGTATAAAGGCTATAAATACGCACAACTCATTAAAAAAAGAAAACAAAATACGCTTAAGACTTTTAGATGTAGGGAGTACTATTAAATCTCTACTCTACATGCTTACGTGAGAGCTGACTCGTTTGTGCCTTTAATCTTGATACACTGAGCAGTTGCAGGCTTGGATCGATAGTACCCAACTTATATTAAGTATTGTCAGAAATTAGCACACATCCGGCCTTTCTTTTTCTACATAGATTTTGGGATTTTGAATTTTTGACGTGGCGTACTGCCCAAGCGACTAAGCTATTTGTTTTGTGTAAAAAAACTTTCTATACAAATGTTTCTCATCTGATTTTTAGAGCAAATTTTTAATTTTATAATTGTTAATTTTTTTTAAGATATTAAAATTTAGATAATCAAAAAATCCAAAATATTCAGAGGTTTCAAACAGACCAAAATATCTTATTATTCATCTAGTCAGAAATTGCCAAAATATTTCGTTTGCTTAGTGCACGTGCAAAATATATGTTTTCAATATATAACGCTGTTGAATTTTGAGGATCACATTTGATTATCCGTTTTATTAAAAAAATTATGTAAATATTTTTTAATTTATTTTATCACTAAAGATGTGACTTATATTTTTATATATTTATATTAAATTTATGAGTAACATATCATATATTTAAAAACGGAGTAGCAAACGGAACATGTTGGTTGTGCAATGACGAGTTCACTCCCTCCTGTGGTTTATACTGATCTGACAATCTGATGTCATATTGCTATATATACAGAGAGGCTATAGTAGGTCCAACTTTAAAAGGTTACACATGGATAAAAAGTTTCAAGACATAAAAAATGAGATTAGATAGCAGTTTGGAGTTTTTTTTTTGGAGAACAGAAAGTTTGGTGCATCCTTTGCGACCATTGTTGGGTGTTTGTGCCGACAAGTTTAGCTTTTGCTAATTGTGAGACGACAGTTGATTAACTCTTTTGACAAACGAAAGGCAAGTGAACTGACTGGATTCGCGTGTTGTCTTGCCGCTTTACGCATTCTTCTCGTCCAGCAGTGGGAAAAAGGTTGCTTCTACTGCTACTCCGATCACATTGCCAATCATCATATGTTCAGCTTAACGTCATCCAGATTCTACTTCTCCACTGAGTAGGAGTACTTACAACTATATAATGTGTAAATTATTCCCTAATTGAAACACTGTGATGTGCACATTTTAACCAGGAAGGACACAGGAGTAGAGTAGACGAAAGCGTACAGAATGCATACTGCAAACTTGCTTCGCCGAAACAATGGAATGTGTGACTGCAAAAGATCACGAGAAGATCACCTGTTCAAGCTTCAGAGAAAGGATACATGCTGCTAGGAGTAGCATTCCTATACTTGCAGGGCTGGTTCTCAAACAGATATAGCGCTGAGTTTCATGAAGTGACTGACTGAAGTGATTGAGAGGGATTTTGTGCATCTTTTCTACTGGGAGAGATAATTGCACGAAACCCTATTTTTGACTGGTTTCAGAGCAGACAGTACCTCTTTTTCCGTACTTAGAACAGCTTCAGCTTCAACATACAGAATCCTGGGGATTATCTTCTGATTGGTGCATATACGTAGATGTCCGCAGATAGGCTTGTTAAGTAGTATTCTGTGGTAATCTAGCTCGCATTGGAACGGGGAAGAATTCAGTTTAGGGGAATGCACTAATTCGTAGAAGAAAACAGTATTGACATTGTTTAGAGTGCATTGTTTTTTTTCTAGCTATACAACTTTTAAAAAAATCTCCAAAATGTTTTATTATAATTATAGTATAATTATATCACAATTTTTATATAATGTAATTATAATAAAAGTAAAAAATATGCCATAGCGCGGCGGGAGGATGAGCCCATGCTGTGGACAGTAGGATAGCAATTACACACAAATCTCAACTCAAATCTCAACGCAAATATGCCATGGCGCAAATCTCAACAAAAATATGCCATAGCACAGCGGGAGAGCTGAGCCCATGTTGTTTTTTTATTCCCATCACACACACAAATCTCAACGCGAAGCTGACGGTTGAAAATTTAAAGTTTTTAACTGTGTTGACAGTAAGATAGCAATTATGTCATTTTTTATAGAAATGCTAGGGAATGGGATCTCATTTTCCATACAGTGTCCTCTCCGATTTTTTGGCCTCTTCTTTGTCTTCCGCTCTCACCACGCACGCTAGATATTAGTTACCATCGCGGTTTTCAACAAAGACTTATGCTGTTGCTACTACCCTACCTACTGATGTGCCTTTTACTCGATGACGGTGACACGAGGGAGGGTGCACTATCACCCCGATACAATCCTCCTAGCCCTACCTGTTGAGACTGATTTTGACATGGAGATGAACAACATGGTGGAGGTAAATTGTGAGGAAGACAACATCATAGTTATCGTCGCTATTGCACAAGACCACGGAGCCACGGATGATGGTGGTGGAACATGTGGCGGTGGTGGAGTACCTAGAGCCGAACAAGGTCACATGTGCATTGTCGCCATTGACCTCTGGCGGAGGCTAGGCCAAGGGCTCAACGGATTTCATCATCACCAACACAAAAGCACAGACAAGAGCTGTTGGTGGTAGGAGGTTGTCAAGGTTGCATCACCGGTGGCAGAGTCTAGTGGGATAGCTCCTTCTTAAACCTCCATGAGATGGATCTCGCATAACTAGATTTCTCACTGCCTATGTTGCCTTTCCTAGACAAGGGAGCTTTCCACCTTGGCGTCTCCACTTTTTGCCAATCGCCATAATTATCATCGACTCTAATCATCATGATAAGTATTGACCTGGTACCCCATATATACTAGGCATGATACTTGGTTATTAGTCTAGTATTGATATTTACCATGCCTGGTAATGACAAGTATTAGCTAGAACTCGATATGTATCAAGCTAGTAATGATAGTTATCATGTAGTAAATAGGTATCAGATGGTATTGAAAGGTATCGACGGGTAAATATAGGTCCTATATTTGTTAACAGCCGGTGGATCGGCCTCACTTTTTCACTTATGATTATTATAAACCGTAATGGTTTATCGGTGATCAAAAATTATAAATAATTTGTAGGTTAAACTTTATATATGTATGATTAGCTATTTAAAAGTAAACGCTGGAAAAGAAAATGAAAATCCCTAAAATCAAATCCAAAATTAAATTTTAAAATTCAAAATTTCGCTTATGCTTATAAGTTGAAAGAAACAATGCAAAGCAATTTGAGAGGTGTTTGTAATTTGTTACACAAATTTATAAAATGCTTGTTTCGGTGTATAAACTTACATAGTACGTGTGGATCAAGGTTTAAATGGCACAAGATGGTCGATCTTATTGACTTGGGCATTGATTATGAAGCCACATATAAATAAACATGTTTAGCCATCCTTAGGGTACACTAACTGTGCAGAGAAACATGTTTATAAATGGAAATATGTAGGGATTTTAGAAATAGAGAAAAAACAAAATAGAAATCCAATAAACAAGGTTATTTCTAAATATAACATGTCCAATACCCTTGTCACTGGGGTGTTTATCGATGATGTATCCATTCGCACTTAGCACTTATGTTCGTATATTGAAACAAGTGTTTTTATAAATTTATGTACTATATTATATATTATGCTCATAAGTAGAATTTACTCTATTTGTCTTCTCTTCATCATTTTTGCCCAACCTGTTTCACCTCGCCGTGTGTAGCTCCTAACCATGGGTTAGTTTGGAAAGCCAACATGGGTTAATTTGGAAAGACAACTTGAAGATGTGGCTTATAAACCGAAGAAATATAAATGGTGTAATAAAAAGTAATCTTAGAATAATATTGCTACACTTCTATATTTATTGCTAAAAAGAACTAAAATTGCATGAGAAAAGAAGGAAGCGTTTAAATCAAGTTCTAAATTTTAAAATTGTTAGGAGCTCAAATCGTATAATCGTATAGCTGACAGAAAGACCACGCTGCCCAAGAGAAATTTTATTATATACCATCTAATTCCTACTCTTTTCAGAATTTATCACTCAATTTATATGTCAGCGAGATGTGGAATTTTTTTATTCGGTGCCACTCTCGTCCATCCGACAGCCGTCTGTCAGTGTCATCTGCGGCCATCATTGTTCGACGGAGCCGCCGCGCCGCACGTCTGCCACGACCACCGCAAGGCGTCGTATCGCCAGCCCCACTGCCCCATCGTTGCGCAATACCACTACCACCGTGCACCACGGCCACCACCACCGGAGTTCGAGCAAAGTGCACTATCCTATGTAGAGGTTTCTTTGTGTACCATCGGAGCTCCAAAAGGAGGACAAAAGGCAAGCTGTCCGCGGGGACACGGAATTGAAAATTTTGTATCTTGGATGGCATATAGACATACTAACTTCGTTGTAAAATATAATAAAAAGGCATACTAACGAAGTAAAATATAAATATTTTTAAAATCAGATATGGGGATTAAAAATAGGTGTGATTAAATGGTGGAATGTTATGATTGTTTAAAAAGAGAAAATAGGTGGAGAAATTAAATAAGAGATGTTTATGATTGGTTGAGATAAAAAGATTAGTAGAGAAATAAAATTATTTTAAGACAAATATTAGAAATAGCTATATATATATATTAGAAGAAAAGAGTAGAAATTAAGCGGTAAATCCTAAAATAAGTGCGAATTAGATAGATTATAATGAAATTTCTCCTCCGCCCAGGGGCCAGGGCATGCAAAAGAGAAGCACCGCACTGGAGTAGTACTGGACTGGACGGACGGAGCCAACCAGGAAGGAAACAAAGAGGAAGCCACGGAAAAAGGCAAGTAACCCAAGAGCGGAGCATCGTATGCTTGGACGCTGGCTTCTCTTGATCTGGCGTGCAGGTGCAGCAGGCAGCTGCGCGCAGTGGCCAGTCACGGGCGGGTGGATCCCACCTCCGCTACGACACGATGCCCCCTCCCTCGATGATCGAGAGACAGTGCTGCTACGGTGCTCCTAGCCCCAGCTAGCTACACGGAGGAATTAACTCGCAGTGCGCTGCGCCGGCCGGAGCGGAGAGCGGAGCATGCAGGGCGCGCCCCGAGGTCAGGGGCGTCACGCACGTACTACTCTACTCGATCGGCGAGGAATCGAGGCTGCCCGGCGCCCGGCCGCATCGAACTCCGGCCACTCCCCGGCGCTCGCGCACCGCATCTGTCAAGTGTCAACCCCGCCTGTCCGATCGATCGAGTCACTGCCACACTGCCTTGCGCCCAGCGTCGTCCTCCTCGCTTCCGTTTCGGTCCGTGTGCTGCAGCGGCAGCACCAGCAGCCTACCGCCTATAGGTTCATCCCTAGGACTGTTGCCACGGTACGCACCGGATCCTCCTGCATGCGTGCCTCTGCCTCTGCTAGATGCAGTGCAAGACCCAGCAGCCCATTCCTGCCTGCCTGCCTGCCTGTATGCCCCTTTCTACACCTACAGAGAGAGACGCAAGAATGCCAGTAAAGCGAGAACGAGAGATGTGCATGTCGCATGTTGTCATGTAGCCACTGTAGAGGTATAAGGAGAGGAGATCAGCTAGAAGAATGGGCTCCTTCCGGTCGATCGGGGTTCACCGCATCCCGGCACGGGCGTCCATCGACATGCCACTCCGGCGCGCTCGTTGCCCTGCGCCCACAGTTCGGGGCTTTCATCCTTTCTAGGCCGTCCGATCCGATCGTGCTACTGTGTTGACCACCCTGCATGCGCCCGATCACCCGGGCCCCGTTGAGTACTACTGCTACTCTACCACTGTACCCGTCTCCAAGTGGTAGTGTGCCGGTTTCAATGGAGCTCACATGCTCCAATGCGCCGGCTGATTTGGCAAGTTCACGAACGCCTACATCGCATTCACTACTACATCAGCCCCGGCCCCACGATCGTGTAGTACTACTACTAGAATGAATTTTGCTCTCCTAGGTTGCATTGAATCGATACTTCATTCCTTCAATTCGATTCAATTCAATTCAATTCGGGCGTCTTCTGATCGAGGATTCTCAAAGGATTTTTAAAGGATGCTGTAGATAGGAAATATTTTCTTTTCTACCCACACAAAGATTTTCTTTATTGCTAATTCCTTAAAAAAACACATAAAAATTCCATCCACTTCAATCTCTTTTTTGTTTGCTTTGCATCATAACGAGGCAATTAAGCACTAACATAAAGGTTTCACAAGTACAAGCATACAGTGGTGAAGACGGTGAAGAGGTGGTGATTTGTGGGGGAACAATGAGCATGAAGGTGGTGTCAAGGAGACAGGATGATATAGAGGTTGATAGCAACAAGGATTAAGACTGGTGTTTACCGTGGAGTGGATCTCACACGTGAAAGCTGGTGACAACAGTAGGCTCAGTGTCGACAGAGTTGAAATGAAGGGAAGAGCGTGAAGGGATCGTGGCGGAGGCTGAGCTACGAGTATAGGTTGACGGCAATGCAAATCAAGCTCGATGACCCGAAATAGAGGGATCGTGCAGGAGTTAGACAAAGTAGTCGTTGGGACGAAGAAGGTTGGGAAGCTCATAGAGGGATTAGCGCTCGATAACCAGTGTGTAGCGGAGGCCACACACAAAATCTTGAGAAGCTCCAACTCCTGAAACAAATGGGAAAAAAACGGATTGGAGATAGTATAAATAGCTTACTTTTCAATTTATATATTATGTGAATCCAACGCTCTTGATCTCTATATTTTTTTTGATTCATCTGTTTTACCTTCACAATCCTTTCCTATTTCTATATTTTTATATTCCTACATTTTCCCTATCTTATTGTCTGAATAAGCCCAAATTTATATACCAGTATATAATCTCATATCTCACTCCATTCTATTTCTACTCTTACTACTGGAGTAAATAGTAGTAGAAACCCGTAACAGTGAATGCACTACACGTGTAATCCATCGCCTTGGCCCCTACACCAACCACCAACAATCCTAGTAGTATCACGTACTGGTACATGCCTATACTACTCGGCTACTACTACGTCCTTCACATCCCACGAGAAGAGGGCACCGACATCGCATCACATAAACACCCTCCTCTCAATTACTCCTCCATGCCAGACGCAGGCACAAAGCCCCATCGCGTCGCGTGGATCGCATATCTTGTCACTCACTCACCTACGTCCACACCACCAGAGACTACCACCACAACACCCCAGCACACAGACCCATGGAGGCGTAGAGGACCACGGTCATTTGCACAGAAGACTCGGCCAGCCTTGCTTTTCCCCGCCGTATACACGGCATCATGCTCAGGTTTGCCACCATCGCAGCGGCATGATTCACCCGTCAACCACACACAAACGCACGAGCTGCACGGCGAGGCCATTGCCATTGCCATTGCCATTGCCAAAACGGCATTCCATTCCATTCCACAATCCACATGACATTGAACTCACTGGCTCAGCACAGGACTAGATACAGGAGGCAAAACCACATGCGAAAGCTTTGAGCCAAAAGGAGAAAGCGGGGCGATGCATGCATGGACGCATGCATGCTGCAACAGTAGCAGCAATGCAGAGACGCAGCCGAAGCAACGAGACGAGGCAAAGGACATGTCTACAGTTTTTAGCTTGATCTGCCCCAAAAGTGCAATTAATTCCAGTTCCGACGAGCTGTCACCGGCCGGGGCATGCATGCATGCATGCATGTACAGATGTACTTACACGTGAGATGATTCATTCTAGCGTACAACCACCACCACACAAAGTAGTAGTACACGAGAAAGAAACAACTTAACGAATGAATCGAGGGACAAAAATCTTTTGATCATCCGCGCCAAGGCCCAAGAGAGAAAATCAGGGTTAATTACACTTTTGGTCTGCCTGACAGCAACTTAGCAAATGCAAGCTGCTTGCAGCAACAAGTAACTACTGATAATGCTACACTACAAGTCTAGTAGTATACTGATGGTTTCATACATAATGGATTACTGCGGACTCCTACGTGAGACCGTAGCAAGTCTTGATCTGGACATTGGTGAGCTGTTGTGTGAGTGGAATGGGAGTGAAAAAAAAACTAAGGCAGAGATGTTACTGTTCATCTCTTGCTTCTTTTTTCTTTTCTTTTTTACTTTTTCGCCGCCGCTGCTCGGCTAGTGGGCGGCGGGGGCGACGCAGGTGGCGACGGCGACGGAGAGCTTGTAGGGGAAGGAGTTGGAGTACTCGAAGGAGATGGTCTCACCGGCGAGGAGGGGGCGGCCGTCGTTGAGGAGGCAGTCGTCGTGGCCCAGCCGCCGGAACACGCGCGGGTCCACCAGGCTCACCGAGCTGAACCACCCGCACCGCACGTGGATGCCCGCGATCGCGCACTCCTCGTCGCCGCCGGCGCACCGGTTCATCACGTCCACCGTGTACGCCGGCACCCCGCTCGGCAGCGCCGTCGCCCGCCCCTGGTAGATCGCGATGTCTTCCGCACCCGCGCACCCGTCGTCCACGCGGTGAGTCCTGACTCCACCGGCTCCTCCGCCGCCGCCGGGGGAGACGACGACGTCCACGCCTGCAAAGCGAAAAGGTGAGCGGGCCCACCGGTCAGGCTCTGCATGCGGCGACGAAAAACTAAGCACAGCAGACGGGCCCACATGTCATGGCCTAATACGACAGAATGGAATGTGAGGGCGATGGAATCCTGGGCGCGAAGGGATCGTCGTCTCCGAGGACAAAAACAGTGGCGTCTCCGCGGGGCACACGTGACAGGCTCTCCTCTCTTACCGCCGCTGCGCACGCAGAGCCATGGGCCCCATGCCCCGCGGCAGAAACTGGTCGGAGAAAGCGCCGGCCGGTGGGCCCACGGCCGAGGCAAGCAGCAGCGTCCGATCTGTCAATCGGACGGCGAGCGAAGCATCGCCGGCTAGGTGGCGTTGCCTCGCAGCAAGAGGGAATCAGGGGTAGGAAGGGAGAAGGCCTCGCTTCGCTTGCTTTTACCTGGAGTACGGAGGAGCTTGCGGGACAGGACGGCGGCGGGAGGTTTCGCCAGGCTCGGAGGAATCGCTGCGGGAACCGGTGTAGCGAACGGCGGCGGCGGCATCATCGGCGAGAGCCCTGCACACAAAGGGCGAACGATCAGACCCCACACAGTGACAGACATGTGGGACCAAACCGCTGGTCCCACCCGTCAGCGACAGAAAAGCCGAAAACTTCAACCACGCACGCGACAAATCCACGACGCAGTAGTAGCACAGTGGGAGAACAAAGATACGAACAGAGAAAAACCAACGAACCAACGTATGCCATGCAATTTGGATGGGTGGGTGGGTGGTGGGCCCACCGCGCGGCCCTCCTCGCCTTGTTCGTTCCCCGTCTTGGAAAGGAAGGTGCAGGCCGACCGCCGACGTTGGTGCAGCCGTGCTTAAAACACGATGAAGACGAGTACTAGTATATAGTATAATGCAACTTCGAGAACAGCTCGGACGGGGAGAGATCTCATCGTTGCAACAATTAATGATCCTACTAGTGACGCGAAACTAAGGGAATTCATTGCACTCGTGCGATATCTCGAGGATTTTAAGATAAAGCAAGCAGAATGATATCATCGAACTGGAATCAGAACGACGAGAGATTTGGCTAGGAAAGTATCGCAAATTTTCAGAAATATGTGCAGATAAAAAACCAGCGAGTCATGTGTAGCGCGCAGGATGGAGGGGGACGGGTTGGAATGGTGCGTCACCTGCGTTGTCGTCGTCGTCGGAGGCAGCGGCGAGGGCGACGTCGGAGCGGAGCGCGGAGAGCAACACCACCGCCCACGCCGCGGCCGCGAGTGCCGGAGGCGTACTGGACGCCGTGGAGACCCTCATCGCGCCGAGGAGACCCTGCCTGCGCACGAACGCCTGAAACAAAAACTCCGAGGGTCACGAGGAAGATCTACCTCCCTCTGCAATAAAAATACTACGCGAAAAGGTCGCAGAAAGCTTGCGAGAGAGTGATATCGCAGCGGCGCGCCGCCTCGGGCCATGAGCCCCCCCAGTGCATGCGCTCCGCCTCCGCGTCACCGTCACCGACGCCGCAAACGCCTCCCACCCACCCACCGGAGCACCAGCACATCTCGCCGGGAGGAGGCCACGCGCCCACGCCTCGGCGCGTACTCACGCCACCACCGCGTAGGCTTGCGAAGGAAGGGCCGAAGGAGGAGGTCGGCGCCTACCTGCTGCTGGATGACGAGGTGGTGGTGGAGACGGTGGGGTGTGGCCGGCGAGGACGGCGGCCGGCGCGGATGGAGATGTAGGAGTAGGGTTTGGCTTCGGCGGCGTCTCTCTTTCACTCTGTACCACCCTCTCTCCGCGCTCACACGTGCGCGCGGCGGATGTGGGCGGCGAAAAGAAGCGGTGATGAGACCGAGCCGGTTGGCTATATAGGCGCGGCCGCAACGGTAGGCGTGGGGTCGGGTCGGGCTCGAGCACGAACCGGCCCGGTGCGGCGGGGGAGAGAGAAAAGTGGAAGTGGAGGGAGAGGGGACCGACCCGACAGGAACCAGAAGGAAAGTGATCTGGTCTGGCCCGGTTCTGGTCAAGGCTGCACACGCAGACGCAGGGGCTGGCTATGGCACTGTTGCTTGCCCTGTGGAAAGCGTGTGGGATATTTGGCCACTTTTTGTTGGTTTGAATTCTGGGGTTCTTTTAGGGGGCTTGGATTTTGGGGGCTTTCTACCCGTGTCTTGACCTGCTTCTCTCTTTTGCCTTTGGAGTAGAGATTGAATCAGTTGAAGAATCGGTGGTTATTAGCAATTCAGCGTAATGGTTTTAGTTGGGAATGCGAGGGATTTGGATGGAAAGGGAAGGCAGAATGGAACAGAGGGGTGATCTGGATGGTTTGATCTCAATTCAATCCTTTAAGCCTCGTTTGACTTGGTCGTTCTCAAAATAACAACAAAGTAACATGTTGAGTATTTGCAGCAATATTTTGATATTCTTGTTTGTTCAAATAAGAATAAAAAACATCATGAATGAGCCAACGTGGGCAAAAATTACGTGTGAGGTTTTTTTTTTCAACGATGCACCGCCGGTGAGAATCTTAAGTCTTATCTCACTGTACACCAGACATTTCGGGTACACTAGCATCCTCTCATCGGCGAGCCGACGTTTTCTTCCCGTCGTAGACCTTCTTCCTCGGTGTTCCTCCTCTACCTTCTTGTCTTAGCTCTCTCCTCTCCGTCTCCTTTATAGACGGCTTTCTCCTTCTCCACCGCCCTCTCCCCTCCCTTTTCCACCACGTGACAAGACGATGGCCTTCATCCGCCTCCTCGTCTCGTTTCAGACCCGCCTTAGCTCTTCCCTTGCTTCGGCGCACCTTCCCTTCTCCGACGTCGGTGCAACTCTGCGCTTATCGTCTCTATCGGCTAGACCCGTCCGCCCTCTATTGGCTGGACTCGTCCGCCCTCCATCGGTTGGAACTCTCTCAGTTCTCGCTTTTCCAACACGTTCACCTGCTCTCGGACACGAAACTTCTCCATTTGCGTCCGAGCCACTCCGACGTGTCCACATGTCCACGGACACGAATTTCTGCCTCCCGGACGCGAACCTTCTTTCTTCGCGTCCGCGCCTTCTCCGAGTTTTCGCGTCCGCTCCACTCTGTTGTGTCTACGAGTCCACAGACATGAAACTTCTCTTCATAGATGCGAACCTTCTCATGCCCGTGACCCACCTACTCTCTCCTACCCGTGACCTACCTACTCTGCCACCCACTCCTCCCTAAACTACTCCGTTGCCTACTCCCATCAGCCAACCACTCTCCTTATCGGCCACCTACTCCCATCGGCCAACCACTCTTCTCATCGGCTTCCTTATCGGCCCTTATCCTCATCGGCTTATTGCGTTCGTTACTCTCTTGTCATGACCACCGAGTCGGCTCTTAGCTTCGGCACTCTTCCAGTCACCGAATCTGTTCTGGCCATCGGCGCTCCTGACCATACCTCGGGCACCACTTCACCGATCTTCTCACCACCTTAAGTCACCATCAACGTGAAATCTCACGTTCCAATCTCCCTTGACCTCAATACCAACTACTCCAAGTAGGTATTTTTCTTCAAATCACTTTGTGGAAAGTTCGGCTCCGTTCCCACATCGATGGCTCCGCTCCACCTCTACCTAATGATCCTCAATGGGACATCGCCGAGTGTTGCGTGCGCAGCTGGCTGCTTGGCTCGGTCGATGACTTTGTCTTCGACCTTGTAATAGACGACACCGACCCCACCGCCCAGGATCTCTAGGTGGCCATCGAGCGGATCTTCCTCGCCAACAAACAGCCGCACGCCATCTTCCTACTAAATGAATTCTACTCCATGGTACAAGGAGACTCATCTGTTTCCACGTACTGCCAATGCCTCAAGGTAAAGGCTGCCGCCCTTCGTGATGTCAGTCACCCTGTGGCTGACTCACAACTCGTCCTTGCCCTCCTGCAAGGATTTAACCCATGCTTCTCCAACATCATCGATGACATCGCCAACTCCACACCTCTTCTGTCGTTCACCCGGGCCCATGACATGCTAGTTCTTAAAGAACTATGTCTGGCCAACAACGAGAAGACTATGGCCCACACCTTTCTCCTCGCTGCAGCCGATCATGGCTGCTCCAACCCCATCGGCTGCCGACCACCATGCACTACTGCCACCTCTCGCGGCTCTGGTAGCCATGGCTTTAACCATGGCAACAAAGCTCGTGCCGGTGGCAATGGCACAGGCAAGGGCAAAGGTAAGGGCAAGAACTGGAGCGGTCTAATGCAACCGCGTCCTACTCCAGTCCCTACCTCGTCTATCAGTCCTATGGGTCCGTGGCTTTGCTACAACCCTTGGACACCCCAGCCCCAACTACGCAGTCCCATCGGCTGCCAACCAGGGGTTCTCAGCGTCTATTTCTTAGGCCCACCTGGCATTGGCTCCCACCCTACCGCCTCAGCCGATCCTACCGCCACCACCCACCCAGTCGGTTTCCTCCTAGAACCAGGCTGGCCTCGTTGCCGCCCTCAATCAGATGACACTCCAACCTCAGTACTCTTGGGTGCTGGACTTTGGTGCGTCATCACATATAGCGTCATCGGTCGGTATACTACTCTCATGCCATCCCTCCTTCTCCCCTTTCGTCACCATCGACAAGGGCCACTTTCTCCCTATCTAATACCGTGGTGACTCTTCTATCTACATCCACAACTAATCTTTTACATCAAAATGTCCTCATCGTCCCCTCCCCCATCCATAATCTAGTATCTGTTCGCCAATTCACAAGAGATAATAATTGCTCAATTGAATTTGACGCTTCTGGTTTCTCTGTGAAGGATATCCTGACCCGGTGTTAGATACTTCGATGCAATAGTGGCGGTGACCTCTACACCATCCCTACGCCTTTTTAGGTGTCTTTGCTACCCCAATCTCATCGCCACTGCTCCTCACAAACTTGCACCTCGCTCCACCGCCTGCATTTTCCTCAGATATCTCTCATTCCACAAGGGATACAGATGTCTCGATCTCTCCACCGGCCGGGTCATTGTCTCCCTCCATGTCGTCTTTGATGAGTCCTGCTTTTCCTTCTGTTTACTTCATCCCAGACCCTTGTCTAGCGATCTCGACTTTCTCCTTGCCAACACTGTACCCTCCCGGTCCTCTCCATCAATCTCACCTCCGGTCTCCTCATCGGCCGCTCCTAAGAACTTCTTACACAGCTATCCCACTCCTCTCCGATCCGATGCTACTCACATCGGACCTCCATCGGCCCCACCACCCTCATCAGCTCAAGCTGGTACTGTCTCCCTCCCATCGGACACATCAACTCCATCAGCTACTCAGCCTCCATTGGCTCGCCTTCATCTATCGGCCTCTCCGCCTCCATCGGCTCGCCCCTCTCTATCGGCTGCTCCGCCTTCATCGGACCGCCTAAACCCATTGGCCCATCCACCTCCATCCGCTCACCTACCCTCATCGGCTCAGGCCGACCTTGTTTAGTCTTTTTTCCGAACATACAGTCACTGATCCCGAGCCGATGCCGCCCTTCCCCAACCAGTCCCCACCCCACCTCTCATGCTCCCATCGGCTCCTATCCCCTCCACCTCTCATATGATCACCTGATCAAAAATAGGGTCACTCCGCTCTACCAAGCGCTACGGGCTTTCAGCAGTTTATTGTACTATCTCACCCATCTCGGCGACTCCTCGTTCAGCCCTGGTCGATCCTCAATGGCGCGCGGCCATGGCCGACGAGTACAAGGCTTTTATGGATAATGAGACCTAGCGCCTCATCCCTCGTCCTCTCGGTGCCAGTGTTGTGACCGGTAAGTGGATCTTTAAATACAAGTTCCATACTAATGGATCACTTATCCGTCACAAGACACGCTGGGTAGTTCAGGGTTTCTCCCAACGTCCCGGTGTTGACTACGATGAGACCTTCAATCCCATCGTCAAGCCTGCTACCATCCGGGTCGTTTTCACTCTCGCTGCCTCGCACTATTGGCCGATCCACTAGCTCGACATGAAGAACGCATTTCTTCACGGTCATTTGACGGAAACGGTCTACTGCCAGCAGCCTCCAGGCTTCATCGATCCATCTCGTCCCGACAACGTCTGTCTCCTTTAGTACTCCCTCTATGGCCTCAAACAGGCTCCTCGGGCCTAGTACCAGCACTTTACTGCCTACCTTCGACACATCGGTTTTGTAGCCTCCGTCTCCGATACCTCCCTCTTCGTTCTTCACATCGGCAACACCACCGCTTATCTTCTCCTCTACGTCGATGACATTGTTCTTACAGCATCCTCGCTGTCCCTTCTACACTAGATCATGGCCTGACTCCACTCTGAGTTTGCCATGACCGATCTCGGTCCTCTCCATCACTTCCTTGGCATTTGTCACCCGCTCTTCTCACGGGCTCTTTCTTTCCTAGTCAGTATGCCATCGATCTCCTCCAACGTGCGGGCATGGCCGAATGTCACCCCACGGCCACTCCCGTCGACACTCGCTCCAAGCTCTCCTCTACCGATGGTTCTCTCGTAGCTGATCCCTCGTAGTACCGGAGCCTTGTTGGTGCCCTCTAATACCTCACACTAACACGGCCCGACCTCAGCTACGCCGTCTAGTTAGTGTGCCTCTTCATGCATGCTCCACGCGAACCTCACCTCACGCTGCTCAAGCGTATTCTTCGCTACGTGAAGGGCACACTCTCCATCGGCTTATATCTCAGCTCTAGCCCCATCGACTCTCTCACCACGTACTCGGACGCGGACTGGGCGGGCTGCTTCGACTCTCGACGCTCCACGTCCGGCTACTGTGTCTTCCTTGGTGACACTCTAGTCTCCTAGTCCTCAAAGCGCCAGACTATAGTGTCTTGGTTCAGCGTCGAAGCCGAGTATTGCGCCGTTGCCTACGTCGTCGTCGAGTGTTGCTGGCTTCGCCAGCTTCTCCAAGAGCTTTGTGCACCTATCCCCTCTACGACCATCGTCTACTGCGACAACGTCAGTGTCGTCTACATAATCGCCAACCCGGTCCATCATCGACGTACGAAGCATATAGAGATAGACATTCGCTTCGTACGTGACAAGATTGCAATAGGACAAGTTCGGATACTTTATGTACCATCGGCGCACCAATTTGCTGATATTATGACTAAAGGCCTACCCACGCCTTTGTTCACAAGTTTTCACTCCAGTTTCTACATTCGTTTCCCTCCCGCTATAACTGTAGGAGGTGTTAGACCACTGAACTATAGCCCCGACCCTCCTATATAAAATTAATTTCTTAGTTTCCCTATACACCATATTCCACCACATGCAACCATCCAGCAAGTACGCAGCAAATGCTAGCACAACAGGTGGTCACTAGCTACAAAATTGACATTATATTTGTCCTGGTTCACTTTCTTCACGTGCATGCAACCCAAAATGTACTTTTTTGTTGCATTTTCTATAATGTTCACTTTGTTACGCTATAAGTTAGGATCTATCTCAATATGTTGCTAGAGTGGTAAGTAGGGATAGACATCGACTATAGATTACTCGTGTCCGACCGCGCGACATCCCTAATGACAAGTTAGCAATGTTGATGATAAATATCCAACAGACATATGCCAATACGGATGTGATCGTTAGTGCTAAATGATGGGAGGAACGGAGATGCACGAATGGAACTGAGGGGTGATCTGGATGGTTGGATATCGCTCCAATGCTCTAAGCCTACGTCGTTCTGAAAATGATAAAATAAGTAACCTATTGAGTTTTTGGGTAACATTTTGGTATTGTTGTTTGTTCCTAGAAGAGTAAAGAGAAAGCAACATTTGTCACGGTAACATGTTACTACTCAGTAATTCTTTCGTTTTAATAACTATTACTAAAATTTAAATTTATCTTAAAATATAACTATTTCTTTACATACCTACCTATCTTAACTAATCATAACTTTCTATATTTAATTTAACCTATTTTTTCCCAATCGTATCTATTTCTTCCGTTCCTTAATTTTTTATAAAAAATGACATAAGTGACTGAGGGAGTACTGTTTTCTTCGTGCATTACTCACCACCTACCTAGTATGAGTCAGCATGGGCAGAGATTACCTGCGAGATTGTGTGTGTTTTAATAAGGACGAGCTGTCTGACGTTAAATGGAGACCATCATGGCCCTGCCGGCCTTTCCTGCCCAAGTGGCCAACGATTCGTGCGAAGCGTTTGCAAATGCAACCTGAGCCAAGCTTGCCAAATGTGGCACGAGAGAATCCTTGCACGGGCGCTTCGCTCGAGTCACCGTTGATAGTAGTAGCTTAATTTGATGTAATGATTTGATCAAGTTTTAGATCATCAAAACTAATTGGCTTCTCTGTGATTTAAAAACGTGTGAATTAATTCGATTTGCATGCGCTGAGAAACGAAGGTGCCTAATTAACTCTCTCCCTCGAAACCATTGTTGTAATTCCCGTCTTTAGTTTGCATCGAATTGTTATTATACATGCAAGTTATATGGTTTTTATGATCTATTCTTTTTTCATGTGAAAGGCAATTCTTCCAACTTTTTTCCTTCCGGAAACAGTAACATGGGGTCATCAGTATTATCGTTCGAAAATGACGCATTGCTTGGCAGATTTAGCTCAAGTAGTAAAGCAAAGTCTGATTAGCAATTCAGCATGATGGTTTAGTTGGGAATGTGAGGGTGGATTTGGATGGAAATGGAAAATACAATGTTCAAAAAATATGTTGGGTGGAGCAGAGAATTTTACCGCTCACCCTAAGGTCCTGAAAATCGATCTAATTTATCATATTTTAGCCAACTTTAATGTTTGTACCCTTCCGATGGCAAGGCAACACGAAACAAATGTTGGTATGACAAGTGTAGCCAAGAATCAACTGTGCGCCACCGTCACCGAATGTGAAATCAGCATGATGTTTGTTGCTATCAGATTCCCTTTCTTCACAAGCATGCACCCACAGTGCACGTTTTGTCGTATTCACCTGTAATGATCACCTTGTTAAGATATAGGTCCGCCTCTACTTGATTTGCTCAATAGGTTGCTAGAATTACAAGTTAGCTATCAAAGTGGCAAACCTCCAAACATGCACTCCATTTTTGTTCGTTCTCAAAATAACAAAAAGTAACATGTTGAGTATTTACAAGAACATTTTGCTATTCTTTGTTGAAATAAGAATAAAAAAACAATACTAACATGTTTTGTGATACTAACATGCATGAGCCAACATGGGCGGAAATTGCTTGTAAGTTTTTTCAATGACACACTACTCGTGAGATTCTTCCTATGGCAATGCATGCCAAGCATGCAAGCACGCAGCACATGTTGGCGCAATAGGTGGAGCCAGGAATGCAATCCTGCGCCACAGTCAACAACTACGAAATTAGCATGATATTTGTGGCTACCTGGTTTACTTTCTTCACATGCATGCATAGGCTTTTGCCACATTTTAGTAGAATGTTTATTATCGTCTTAGGTTGACATCTACCCTCTCATTTCTAGCTAATAAAGGACAAAATAGTAGAGAGGTGATAACTTTAATGTCTCGTTAAATTAGTATTGGTTGCGAGTAAAAAGGTGGTTAAGAATAAAATAGAAAGAAATTTAAATAGGTGGTGGTTAGAGGAAAAAACAAATTTAAACTCTAATTACTTACACTTATTATGATGGGATGGAGGTAGTAGAAGATAGAAAGAAACAACATGTTTGTGAGTTGTGATAGTAGCGTGTTACTACTCCGTACTGTTTTCTTCATGCATTACTCACCACCTACCTAGAGTGAGCCAGCATGGGCACAAACCACCTGCGAGATTGTGTTTCTACAGAGGACGAGCTGTCTGACGTTAATTGGAGGCCATCATGGTGCCGGCCGTCGACACGCCCGCCCGCTGCGGCGACATGTGCCAACGATTCGTGCTAAGCGTGCATGCGGCATGCGCCAAGCTATTGCTAAATGTGGCACGAGAGAATCCTCGCACGGGCGCGTCGCTGGAGACACTGTTAATAGTAGCTAGCAGCTGCATGTTCATCGGATTTGCTTGAACTCTGGGGGATTTTTAATCGATTGGTGGCTTAATTTGATCAAGTTTTGTTTAGTTGGGCAGAATCAATTGGCTATGGTGATTTTAAAGACGCGTGAATTAATTCTATCTGCACGTGCTGGGAAGTTCAGGTGGCTTCAATTAGTTAGCTTTCTCGCTTGAAACCGTATCATTGTGCATGCGAATTAAATTATTTATATGCTCTATATATGATCGCCCAGTTTTTTTTTCAAAGGTGATCTACCAGCTTTTACACGTAGAGCAATTCTTCCGACTTTTGCCTTCTTGGTCATGGTGACGTCAGATGATCAGCCTGTTTAGAAAATGGCAGTTTATTGGCAGGTTTAGCTCGACTGGTAAAGCAAGTCTGTTTATATGTAGACGGATTGGTTTCACATCCAAATCGGCGTACATAATTAAGCAGAAATCCAACATCATGGTGGTCGGCAATTGGATGATTTGTACAATATTCCTACAACACTAGTGTGAAATTGCTGCTCTTCCAATTAGAGCCTTTGTTTTTGTTTTCAAAGTTATCTCTTTTGTTTTTTTGGCTACGACGATGACACATTCACACACTACTACTACTTGTACAAAACATACTTACACCTATCAATACGTCTTTAAACACACGATTAAAAAGTTGCAGACTAGCCACAACTTAGAATCCTTCCTTTTGCTAGTTTCTAACATAGTAAGTCCACTCCAAGTGTTTTACCTTTTTCTTATTTTGAGATATATGGCTTTCTTTTCTATCACAAAGGGCAGAAGCTCTAGCAATTCATTTAAGAGGAAGAGAGAGACACAAATCCCGCAGGGGCACAACAAAACTGCAAGCTAGCACATCAAGTGTATATATGATTTTGGGTATGGATGGTACCACTTACATGTCCTTGCCGTTGGCCCGTTACCGTCCGCCGTGTACATGTACTGGGCCTTGGTTTGATTTTTTTTTGTTGGACCTTGACCCACCTAGACCATCCACGTTATCCGTCAGTGACGGTAAGAGACATGTGGCTCAAGTAAAAGGGTTAAATGTACAGTGAAAACTGTTGTCTATGTAGAATGCCTGCATCAAGATTTGTGACCATGGGGATCATTGATATTTGAGTGAATTACACTATAGACTAGTTTGTCTTACCCAACTTGCACAATGGGTCATACTTATGCTAATATTTTCGCTTAACTGTTTGCACTTTGGACTATGGTATAGCAATGTGACTGTTGGCACTGGAGGAGATGGTGGCGTTGGCTTGAGTGATTGACCGGTACTTACAGGGCTGCAACGCGAGCTAGTGCAATAGATTGGCATCTTCCTAGCTGACGCGACGCCGTGCACCATCCTCAGCGACATTCTGGCAGTTTCACCAGCGAGCGCGGCTACTTCGTGGGCCTCCGCCGTCTGCAACATCCGATTTCTAGAGCAGCCGCTGCTTCTACCCCGCGCAAGGAAAATCACGTCCCCTATCATGGTGATGAAAGCTGGAGAAACTACGAGCCCCAGAACATCATAACCAACCAAGCATGCCTCCATTAATTCCTAAAAACACTTGTTGCTCAGGATCCTTCAATGCGAAGGGAGGGATGATAGTCCGTGGTGGCTGCCGCTGCCTCCTAGCGAACTCTACCAGTGACGATCCTCTTTTCCCGTGCCCACATGGTGCTCGAGCATAGCGCTGATGTCTCACATAGCTTGGATGACGGCAGCCCAACTTGCTTTGGTGCCCTGATCCATCCTACAAATAATTGCAAAGATATATGGCCTTAACTGAAAAGACCAACTATGACCTAGTCCATTTTGTAATTATAGTAAAAATAACTAACCCACAGTACAATTCACTCTTGATATTTTAAGACGTAGCCAGACTGCCAGAGTAGGGAAGGGTAAGTAAGTTCCACTTCATGTCTTCAGCTTGAGCAAACTACAACTACAAAAATGAAAATTTTTTTTTGTCCATAACCTACGGTTCCTTCAACAGTTCCTAAGATAAAAATTTTCAAATCCAATTTACAAAACTAGAATTATGCACCTCGCTAAGTTTATTATTCATTATCTTTTATAACATGATAAAAATATTGGTAAATATGAAAAACAATTACTACCTCTGCCTCTCTTTTTACCTTTATCTTTGAATAATTGTATTTTTAGATTCAAATTTTGTGCTAAAATATAGTACTATTTATCTATTAATTTTCTCTCATTTAAATTTTTTCTAATCTTATCCTCTAGCTATTATTTCACCCTCAACCATACTTCATTTAATAAGGATAATTTTTTCCCTCCTAATTTAACTTGTAACTCCTAAAACTATATTATTATGAGACGAAGGTAGTACGTCTTTCGACCGGACCACGGTAGGGTTAAACGAGTCCTCCAGCAGTAGCAACCTGAGGATGATCGGGTAGTTTGCCTTGCCGGCTTCCTGTTGCATATGTCGATGACAGATGGCCCCGCAAGAACTTCAGCGAGACAGCTTTAGCCGCGTGCATTGCTCGACACGAGTACGTGTCAATCTGTCAATCCTAACATGCATCTGCCCCACGGTGGCCTTGACGATTAGCTGCAGGCCTCACGTCGGCCCGACCCATGAGTCTCTCCGTAGGTCGGCCCATCACATGCGCTGCCTATTGCAATTTGCCCCCCGGGACTACCGCTTTGCTGCCTTGAGTTGCCTGCTGTCGGCTGTAGTTGTCTGTCTTATACTCCATTTCCTGGCATGTAGTGATGAGTGATGCCGATGACATGCATTACTTTGATTGCACACACGAACACCTTGTCCCCAAGCAGTACATGGACAACAGAATCAAGCAACTACTTTACTTCTGAATAAATTGTTCCTTAACAGTGGTTCCATGCATATTTCTGACCTTTTTTTTTCCGAAGAAATACTTCGCACTGTCGGAATAGAATCGAGCATGTCAGCTAGCTGTGTTACTGATGGTGAAGCAACTAGGTAGTCCACATCTGTGTTTATCCTGAGAATCAAATTTCGAACCTCCTTATTGCATCACAAACTTTAGGTAGAAATCAATAGGCATAACTACATAAATTTAATTAGTAAATTCATTCAAACAACATCGAAACTGTAACAATCTCCTGTGCTCTTCTATAGCGTCGGTGGCGAGCAACTCAACCGGAATTTTTCTAGGATTACTCACATCACTAACAAGCTTCTGTGCCCCTTCCATATGGACAGGATAGAGGGAAGGAGAGGATAAATTACACAGGGTCAAAAGGGATAATATTGGTTTGCTATAGTTGATGGCATCAATGGTTATTATTAGTATATCATAATTCAAACTTTTTACTTCGACTAGTTTTTGTAATAACTTTACATTAGATTAGGTGTAACAATAAAGCGATAATATTATAACACCTTTACTATTATAAAAGCATTCACAACAAGTCCATCGCGATGCAGTTTTCATAAAAAGGTTGAGAACACATACGAACTCTAGATATCGTGAAGCAAAAAGGAACATAAGTAGTTTTACACTGCAGTTATGTATGTCTTACCAGTTACCAGCTTATTTAAGCTATGATTTATGCAGGCTTAACCGACTAACAAACAAGAAAATAAGTTAGTAACATAAAACACAAAAAGCTGCAGCTTGAGAATTTTTTCCCACCACACAAAAGCCAGGAGCCCTCATCATATATTCCCCTATCGAGCTCTCTTCCGCCTTAGGTTGTTCTTCGTCATGCGAGGCGTTCCAGATTCCATCTTTGCCTTCTTCAGTGTTTCTACTAAATCTGCCAGGCATTCATCTGTGTTCCTCCTCTTGCCTAGGTTATGGGCCACATCCGCCGGTGTCGTGTCAGTGTCATTGAGCAGTTGTTGGATTTCGTAGAATAGCGGGTGCTCGGTGACGCCTAGGTCGTTGTTGGCGAGCACCTTGAAGGCCTCGAAAAGGCTGTAGGATATCTCGATGTGCATGTCCATCCTTCCCCGGTGGATCAGTGCCGGATCGAGCCGATCAACGTGGTTCGTCGTAAGCACGATGTCCACCTGTTAGTCTAAGCACGATGTCCATAGTCTACTGTAATTATAATAGGTTAATCCGGGTGTGTAGTTATGTAGTTACGTATGTAAGCCATCCGGCTACCTATATATACTGATATATTAATATGAAATACTACCAATAATTCTCACAGTATCAGAGCGGTTTCAATCCGCTATTTTTCCACAACCAAAAACGCCGTCGTTGTTGCTGTTATCGCTGATCTCCTCCTCTGCCACTGCTGTGCAAGAGACTGCCGAGGTCCAACGCCCTCAACGCCTTCGTTTTTGAACCAGCGCCCGTCGCCGATCCGACCGTCACCACCGGTGTCGACTGTATGTCACCAGGAGTGTTGCTAGTCTCATCGCCTGCACTGCCGATCTGATCGCTCACCCCGTAGCTGCCCTCGTCATCGGATGTGGTCGCCGATTCGATCCTACCTACTCTTCCGCACCAGCGCCTATCACCGATTCGATCGCCACCACTAGGTGTCGTCGGTCTTATCGCCCGCGCTGTCGCCGATCAGATCGCCTGTCGATCCGATCTGATCGGATCCGTCGATCGGTCCGATCGGATCCTGCATATTGTCGATCCGATCGGCTCTCCATTGCCGACCAGATCGCCCGCCGATCTGATCTGATCTGATCCGTCGATCGGTCCGATCGGATCCTGCCTATTGCCGATCCGATCGGCCTTTGAACTGATTGGCTGCTCATCGACCATCTGATCTCTACTGCCGATCTGATCGGCTGCTCATCGGCCTCCGAACTGATCGGCTGCTCGATGACCGGCTGCTCATCGGCCATCCGATCTGCCCATTGCCGATCCGATCGGCCTCCAATCTGATCGGCTGCTCATCGTCCAGCCGATCTGCCCATTGCCGATCCGATCGGCCTCTAATCTGATCGGCTGCTCATCGGCCATCCGATCTCTGATTCAATCGGCCGATCGGCTATCGATCCGACTTTGATCGGCTGATCGCTCCGATCCGATCGGCTGTTTCTCCGAGATCTCTGGTCCGATCGATCGATCGGCTATCCCTTCGAGATCTTCGATCCAGCCTGATCGGCTGCCGATTGGCTGTCGTGCCCCCCATGGCTGGTGACAACACTGGCGCCGCTACTTCCGAAGACCGCTGTCTCATGGCCGATACTTCTCGCGTTGACGAAGCTTTGGACGCGTACGAGAGCGCTCACGCGGCTCTCTAGGTATAAGCCACCGCCATTGTCAACATCAAGGCGCTCATCCCCATCGTCCTCGACAAGGCCATGGACTCCTACACTAAGTGGCGCTGCATGTTTCTCACCGTCCTTGGGAAATATGGCCTCACCCGCCACGTCCTCGAGGATGACACGTTCCCCGCGCGCCCGGTGTGGCTCCAGGCGGACTGCTGCATCCTCACGTGGGTGTATGGCACTGTCTCCAGCGACCTACAACAGTCGCTGATGATACGGCCCAGACGCGCCCGTAATGCGTGGTGCTATCTCGAGGACGAATTCCTCGGTCAGAAGGAGTCTTGTGCCCTTCTCCTTGAGACGCAGTTCCGCACATTTCGCCAGGACTCTCTGAGCATCACTGACTACTGCCGTCGTCTTGAATCCATGGCTGTCTCCCTTACCGAATTTGGCGACCCTATTGGCGACCGGCAGATGGTCCTCACGCTTCTCCGTGGTCTCAGTGGCAAGTTTTGCTATATGGTGTCCATTCTCAAGATGCACCGGCCGTTCCCAACATTTACGGAATCACGCACTCATCTGTTGTTGGAGGAGCTAGAGATCGACGCTCGTCCTCCATCCTCGCCGGCCGCTCTCGTCGCTGCGATGCCGTGCCCAGCCGCACCAACCGGAGGCCAGCGTAACGGCCGCCGTGGCGGTCGCGGTGGATGCGGCAATTCTAGTAGTGGTAGCTCTCTAGCGCCCTCTGTTGGAGTGGCCCCAGGTGGACAGGGCGGCGTCCCTCCTGGTATGACTGTGTACCCGTCATTTGCCCACCCTTGGGCTGGCACCGTGTGCATGTGGCCATACGACCAGTCCGGCCATCCTCCGCCGCTACAACCTACGTTCGACGTAGCCCAGCATTATGGCGGTTTTGGTGCTCTTCCTAGCACCTATGGCGGCACATATGGTGCCCCATCGTTCCCGTACGGCACGTACTACGGGGGAGCTACACCGCCAGGCTTCCAAGCGCCCTCACTAGCGGGCTTCCAGGCGCCCTCACCGGCTTACCAGGCGGCACCTTGGCCGCCTAGTCATGGAGGTTGGCACCAGAACTCCCTGGCGCACTCTTTCAACACCATGACGCTCAACCAACCGGTCTCTGATTGGTATGCTGATACGGGTGCCGGTTCCCACATGACCTCGGACGCTGGTATACTCTTCACCATTTCCCCACCCTCTTCATCTACTCTTTCATCTATCGTTATGGGCAATGGTGCTTTACTTCCTGTCACCGCCACTGGATCCCATCATTTTCCCTTACCGCACCATGATCTTACTCTTAATAATGTTCTGGTATCCCCTAACATTATTAAGAATTTAATTTCTATTCGTCAGTTTACCACCGACAATAATTGTTCTATTGAGTTTGATCCATTTGGTCTTTCTGCGAAGGATCTGTAAACCAGGAACGTGATCGCCAGGTGCAATAGTTTCGGTGACCTCTACACATTTTTTGCACCATCTACCAGCACCTCCCTTTGGCATCGCTGTCTCGGTCATCTTGGGAGCGACGTTCTGTTCAAACTTCTTAGGTCTAATGTCATTTCCTGCAATAAAGATGATATTGATCATTTATGTCATGTGTGCCAACTCGGTTGTCATGTACGTCTACCTTTTGGTTCATCTACCTCTCGTGCTACTCACAACTTTGATTTAATCCATTGTGATCTATGGACCTCTCCAATTGTTAGTGTGTCAGGATACAAATATTATCTTGTTATTCTTGATGATTGCTCTCACTACATTTGGACTTTTCCCCTTCGTCTCAAATCCGAGACATTTTTCACTATTTCTACCTTTTTTGCGTATATTCACACACAGTTTGGCACTACCATCAAGAGCATCCAGTGCGACAATGGCCATGAATTCGATAATTCCCGGGCCCGCACGTTTTTTCTCTCCCACGGTGTTGCCCTCCGCATGTCGTGCCCATACA
This sequence comes from Oryza coarctata, assembly GCA_030770085.1. Classification (NCBI taxonomy): domain Eukaryota; kingdom Viridiplantae; phylum Streptophyta; class Magnoliopsida; order Poales; family Poaceae; genus Oryza; species Oryza coarctata. The sequence continues at coordinate 10,107,126 of CM061485.1, read as the reverse complement.
CTTCTCAACAAAATGGTAAAGTAGAGCGTTCTATTCGTATCATCAATAACTCTCTGCGTTCCCTTTTATTTCAGGCGAGTCTCCCTCCAGCTTACTGGGTTGAGGCCCTTCACACTGCCACATATCTTGTGAACCGCCTACCCACTACAACACTCGCCTCCTCCACACCATACTCTGTTCTCTTCTTTGTCCCGCCCTCCTATGATCATCTCAAAGTTTTTTGTTGGGCCTGTTACCCTAATATATCCTCTACAGAGCCCCACAAACTTGCTCCTCGTTCTTCTCTATATGTGTTCCTCGGCTACTCCTCGGAGCACAAAGGCTATCGATACCTTGAGCATCAGTCAAACCGCATTCTCATTTCTAGACATGTTGTTTTTGATGAATCCTTCTTCCCTTTCTCTGACATGTCTACCACACCCATGACACCCTCCGCCCTGAACTTTCTTGTTGATGATCATGATCTCACTGTTTCCGTTCCTAGAGCCTCTTTTTTTGTGTGCAGGTACAACAGCTTCCCCAGCGGCACACCCCATGTCCGAGGCCCTACTTGCGTCGTCGAGCCTTGGTGCAGGGCCGTGGTCATCCGAGTCCACGTCATCTAGTGCCACTGCCCCTCTGCACCCCGTATAGGTCACTGCCAGCGGTGCCCCACCGACCACGAGTGTTGCCGGTCTTGCCACCCCTGCTGCTCGCGCATAGGTCGTTGCTAGTGGTACCGGCCACACAGTTGGCACTCGATCGACTGTCATCCCTCCGGTGACCAATGCGCACTTTATGCGCAAACGTGGCAAAGATGGCATTGCGCAGCTCGTGGATTGCCTCAATCTCCACGCTATACCCATGTCGCCACTTCCTCCCTCCGTTCGTGATGCCTTGTCAGACCCCAATTGGCGATCTGCTATGCAGGCTGAGTATGACGCTTTGATTGCCAACGACACATGGAGTCTTGTGCCTCGCCCTCCTGGCGTCAATGTTATGACTGGAAAGTGGATTTATCGTCACAAGTTGCTCGCTGATCGGTCTCTGGATCGTTACAAGGCTTGCTGGGTTCTGCGGGGTTTCACACAATGGCCCGATGTTGACTATGAGGAGACTTTCAGTCCAGGTTTCAAGCCTGTGAAAGTTCGCGTGGTTCTCTCTCTGGCATTATTTTAGAACTGGCCCATTCATCAGCTGGATGTGAAGAATGCATTTCTCCATATCACTCTCACTGAGACAGTGTACTGCGTGTAACCTTCTGGATTTGTGGATTCTTCTGGCTCAAATTTTGTCTGTCGGCTCAACAAGTCCTTATATGATTTGAAGCAGGCTCCTCGTGCTTGGCATCAAAGGTTCGTCTCTCACCTTGTATCACTTGGATTTGTTGAAACAAAGTCAGATACTTCTCTCTTCATATATCGCCATGTTCAGAAACAGCCTACTTACTACTCTATGTTGATGACATTATCCTTACTGCCTCCTCTGCTGGATTACTTAAGAATATTATTGAGGCTCTCCGGCGTGAGTTTGCTATAATAGATTTGGGTCAGCTGCATCATTTTCTGGGTATTTCTATGACCTGCTCTGTAGATGGTCTGTTCCTTTCTTAGTGGCAGTATAGTCAGGATATTTTGGAGCGTGCCGGGATGAGTGTGTGCAAGCCGTGCAGCACGCCTATTGATCTCCACTCCAAATTATCTGCTGACGGACCGCCTGTCGTTGATGCTACACAGTACCGCAGTCTCGCCGGTGCTCTGCAGTATCTGACTTTCACCCGACCAGACATTACCTTTGCAGTTTAGCAGATCTGTCTCTATATGCATGATCCTCGAGAGCCGGAACTCGCTGCTCTCAAGCGGATCCTGCGCTACCTACAGGGCACCCTGTCTCTTTGGCTGACCATGCGTCGATCTTCGCCTGTAGATCTTGTTGTTTACACAGATGTCGATTGAGCTGGCTGTTCTGACACTCGCCGGTCGACCTGTGGCTATGTCGTATTTTTCAAGGATAACTTGGTGTCCTGGTCTTCCAAGCGTCAGCATACGATCTCTGGATCGAGTGCTGAAGCTAAATATCGTGTTGTGGCAAATGGTGTTGCTGAAGCTACCTAGCTGTGCTAGCTGCTCCTTGAGCTTCGCCACCCCCCTTGACATGCCACATTGGTCTATTGTGACAATATCAGTGCTGTATATCTCTCTAGCAACCCGGTGCAGCATCAGCGGACGAAGTATGTTGAGATTGATCTCTATTTCGTTCGAGAGAAGGTCGTCCTTGGTCACGTTCGGGTCCTACATGTTCCTACGACATCGCAGTACGCTGACGTCTTTACCAAGAGCCTTTCTACCTCACTATTTCAGGAGTTTCGATTCAGCCTGAATGTTAACGATGCTCCCGATTAGACTGCGGGGGAGTGTTAGTCTACTGTAATTATAGTAGGTTAACCCACGTGTGTAGCGGTGTGGTTGCGTGTGTAAGCCACCCGGCTGTCTATATATACTAATACATTAATAGAGAATACTACCAACAATTCCCACACTTTCACACCCTTCCGCTGTCGTTGTTGAACAGTCTCATCTGCCGGTTGTTGGTTCTGAGCTTGCGCCCCTTGTCGATGATGTTGGACAGTTATTTGGTTTGCACAAGCTAGCGATGGCGCTTGTGAAACACCAGCCTGTAGTGCCGCGGTTGGATCTCTCCATCCAGGGATCGATAGACGTTGGACTCCTTGGACAGGTTCCACCACATGCGGGCGCCTTCCAAGTCGTCGACGACCTCCTGGTTCTTGTCCAAACTGAATTGGGTGTTATTGGCGCCTTTCATGCACTTGCTGCTCAGTTACGTACACGACGACGAGGTCCAACAGCTTGTTCCGCCGGAACTGCTCGTCGTCGCTGTACTTGGAGATGGCGATCTTCTCATAGGGGTTGAAGTAGGCAACCACCATCGGAAACAAACAAACTAGTGATGATATGCGCAGTTGCGCAAATGCAGCGACTTACTAGCGTAATGAATTAAGACAGGCAGCTTGTTCTCTGTAACTTGGCTGGAGTTGGATATGCGTGTCTACCGTTGCCTCTGATGCCTCGCTTGATATAATCGGCGATTTGGAGCGTAGATGATCCACATCGTTTCATCGTAGAAGAAACTGAGAACGCGTTGCTGAAGTTTCATCGAAGGAAGCATGTGAGGTGCTATTTAAGTTGGATGAAAATAACTGGAAATTGCAAAAGGCTCAAAGGAGACAAGTAGATGAAAAGGAACTAGTATGGATGCAACACGGATCGGACGCTCGATTTTTCATCAAAAATTAGGCACCGTTTCAGCACAAGTTGAAAAATATTTCACCACCAAATAAAAATGTTTCGAATTATCAAAATGACGAAGTACATTCAAATCACGATCGAAACATTTTACTCATATACATGAAACATCGAGTTTCATTTGTAAGAATCGAAGACAAAAATTTGAAATACTATACTGTGTGTAACATTTCGATTTAACCAAAAAACATTAAAATACACTGCCTAAAAAAATTAAAAAAAACCACAAAATGTACCAACCTGTATATCTAATGCTTCATCAAATTTGGTGGTCGGATCTAGGCTCAATGATATTGAATGAGAGCAAATCCAACTTCAGTAGCAGCACCAGAGGAAGACAATGGCAACGGATAGAGGTGGGAGAAGCTCATGTGCTGCACGTCGCTCCTACCATGGCGGTTATCTCTGTTGCCAGAGCCACACTTGACCCACTTGAGCCTTGCTTGTAGCCAGCGAGACTATGAGTGACGCCTCTGCCACTGAGGTGACGCAGCTGCGAGCTGAGGTAATGGCGTGGGAAGAAGTAGAGTGTGTCTAACATTGTTGAAGATGGAGGCTTGTTCCCTCGACGGTAGAACCAGGCAAGGACATGAGATGGACGCTCATCCCCTCGGTGGTAGACGTGGACACAGGGAGGCTTATGAGCACACTGTGAGAGAGAGCATGGGAAAGGAGAGAGAAGTGAGGTGTCTAATATTTTAGCTAGCGTGAGACGTCTTATACCGAGCATTCTCAAATTAGTATTTAAGTTGGATGAAAAATAATTGGAAATTGCAGGAGTCTAAGGAAGACAAGTAAATGAAAAGGAAGCTACTAGTGAAAAAGTGAGAATGATTGATTTTATTTCCTACCAATATATCAGTATATATAGGCGGTCGGAACGCCTCACAAGGCAACCACACAGCCATGCTATGGTTATCCTATCATAATTAGGCTTTCTATAATTATAATAGATTAACACTCTCCCGTAGTCTAATCGAAAGCATCGCTAATATTCAGGCTATATCAAAACTTTTGAAATAGTGAGATAGGAAGGCTCTTGGTAAAGACGTCAGCGTACTGCGATGTCGTAGGAACATATAGGACCCGAACGTGACCAAGAGCGACCTTCTCTCGAACAAAATAGAGATCAATCTCAACATTCTTCGTCTGCTGATGCTGCACCGGGTTGCTGGAGAGATATACAGCACTGATATTGTCACAATAGACCAAGGTGGCATGTCGAGGGGGTTGACGAAGCTCCAGAAGCAATTGTCGTAGCCAGGTAGCTTCAGCAACAATATTTACCACAGCACGATATTCAGCTTCAGCACTTGATCTGGAGACCGTATGCTGATGCTTGGAAGACCAGGACACCAAGTTATCTCCAAGAAATATGATATAGCTAGAGGTCGACCGGCAAGTGTCAAGATAGCCAGCCCAATCGACATCTATGTAAACAACAAGATCTGTAGGCGAAGATCGGCGTATGGTCAGCCTAAGAGATAGGGTACCCTATAAGTATCGCAGGATTCACTTGAGAGCAGTGAGGTGCGGCTCTCGAGGATCATGCATATAGAGACAGATCTACTAAACTGCAAAGGTAATGTCGGGTCGGTTGAAGGTCAGATACTATAGGGCGCCAGCTAAACTGGGTACTATGTAGTGTCAGCGACAGGTGGTCCATTAGCAGATAATTTGGAGTGGAGATCAACAAGCGTGCTGCATGGCTTGCATGTACTCATCCCGGCACGCTCCAGAATATCCTGACTGTACTGTCGCTGGGAAAGGAACAGACCATTTGCGGAGCGTGTCACAGAAATACCCAGAAAATGATGCAGCTGACCCATATCCGTCATAGCAAACTCACGCCGGAGAGCCTCAATGATATGCTTGAGTAATCCCACAGAGGAGGCAGTGAGGACAATGTCATCCACATATAGTAGTAAGTAGGCCGTGTCTGGACCGCGGTGATATATGAAGAGCGAAGTATCTGACTTTGTTTCAACAAATCCTAGTGACACGAGGTGAGAGGCGAACCTATGATGCCAAGCACGAAGAGCCTGCTTCAAACCATATAGGAACTTGTTGAGTCGACAGACAAAATCTGAGCGAGAAGAATCCACAAATCCAGAGGGCTGCACGCAGTACACTGTCTCAGTGAGAGTGCCATGGAGAAATCCATTCTTCACATCCAGTTAATGAATAGGCCAGTTCTGAGATAATGCCAGAGAGAGAACAATGCGAACTGTCGCAGGCTTAACAACTGGACTGAAAGTCTCATTATAATCAACACCAGGCCGTTGTGTAAAACCTCGTAGGACCCAACGAGCTTTGTAACGATCAAGAGACCCATCGGCGAGCAATTTGTAATGATAAATCTACTTGCCAGTCACAACATTGACGCCAGGAGGGTGAGGCACAAGATTCCAGGTGTTGTTAGCAATCAAAGCTTCATACTCAGCCTACATAGCAGATCGCCAATTAGGGTCCGACAGGGCATCGTGAACAGAGCGAGGAAGAGGCGACATAAGCACAGCATGGAGGTTGAGGTGATTCACGGGCTGCGCAATGCCAGCTTTACCACGCGTGCGCATAAAGTGCGCGTTGGTCACCGGAGGGATGACAATCGACCGAGTGGCAGCTGTGCGGCCGGTACCACTGGCAACAACCTATGCATGAGCAACAGGGGCAGCAGGAACAGCAACACTCATAGTCGGTGTGGCGTCGCTGGCAGCGACCTGTGCGGGGTGCACAGGGGCAGTGGCACCAGATGACGTGGAATTGGGCGAGAATCGGGCGACCACGACCCTGCACCAGGGCTCAATGGCGCAAGTGGGGCTGTGGGCACGGGGTGTGTCGCTGAGGAGGCCGTTGTACCTGCACGCAAAAAAGAAGCTCCAGGAACTGAAGCGGTGAGATCATGATCATCGATAAGAAAGTCCAAGGCGAAAGGTGCCTTGGGTGTGGTAGACATGTCAAAGAAAGGGAAAAAAGATTCATCGAAAATAATATGTCGAGAAATGATGATGCAGTTCGACTGAAGCTCAAGGCAGCGATAGCCTTTGTGCTCCAAAGAGTAGCCGAGGAACACGCATAGAGAAGAGCGAGGGGCAAGCTTATGGGGCGCTGTTGATGACAGATTGGGATAACAGGCACAACCAAAAACTTTGAGATGATCATAGGTGGGTGGGACAGAGAAGAGAGCAGAGTATGGTGTGGAGGAGGCGAGTGTTGTGGTGGAAAGGTAGTTCACAAGATAGGTGGCGGTGTGAAGGGCCTCAACCCAGTAAGCCAGAGGGAGACTCGCCTGAAACAAAAGGGAACACAGAGTGTTATTGATTACCATTTTGTTGGAATGTGTATGTGCACGACATGCGGAGAGCAACACTATGGGAGAGAAAAAACATGCGTGCCTGGGAATTATCAAATTCACGGCCATTATCACACTAGATGTTTTTGATGGTGGTGCCAAACTATGTGTGAACATACGCAAAAAAGTGGAAATAGTAGAAAATGTCTCGGATTTGAGACGAAGGGGAAAAGTCCAAATGTAGTGAGAGCAGTCATCAAGAATAACAAGATAATATTTATATCCTGACACACTAACAATTAGAGAGGTTCATAGATCACAATAAATTAAATCAAAACTATGAGTAGCACGAGATGTAGATGAACTGAAAGGGAGACGTACATGGCGACCAAGCTGGCACGCATGACATAAATGATCGATATCATCTTTATTGTATGAAATGACATTGGATCTAATAAGATTGGTTTGGACGTCGCTCCCAAGATGACCGAGACAGTGATGCCAAAGAGAGGTGGGGGCGGCGAGGGACGCTGAGGTGCTGGTAGATGGTGCGAACAATGGGTAGAGGTCACCGGAACTATTGCACCTGGCAATCACATTCCTGGTCTACAGAACCTTTATAGAAAGACCAAAAGACCAAAAGTATCAAACTCAATGGAACAATTATTGTTGGTGGTAAACCGACGAATGGAAATTAAATTCTTAATAATGTTGGGTGATATCAGAACATTATTAAGAGAAAGATCACGGTGCGGTAATGAAAAACGGTGTGTTCCAATGGTTGTGACTGGAAATAAAATGCCATTACCCACAATGATAGATGAAGGAGTAGATAAAGAGGGTGGGGAAATGGTGTTGAGTATACCAGTGTCTGAGGCGATGTGGGAGCTGGCACTCGTATTAGCATACCACTCAGAGACTGGTTGGTTGAGTGTCATAGTGTTGAAGGATTACGCCAAGGAGTCCTGGTGCCAAGCCCCTCCGGGAGTGGGCGGCCAAGGCGCCGCCTGGTACACTGGTGAGGGTGTTGGGAAACCCGGCATCGTAGCTCCCCCGTAGTACGTGTCGTACGGGGACGATGGGGCACCGTATGCGCCTCCATAGGTGCTAGGAAGAGCACCAAAACCGACATAGTGTGGGGCGGCGTGGAAGGCAGGCTAGGGCGGCGAAGGTCGGCCGGACGAGCAATACGGCCATATGCGCACGGTTCCAGCCCAAGGATGGACGAACGACGGGTACACAGCCGTACCGAGAGGGACGCCGCCCTGTCCACCTGGGGACGCTCCAGCAGAAGGCACCGGAGAGCTGGTACTAGCAGAGCCACCATGTCCCCGCGGCCATGGCGGTGGCCGTTACACTGGCCTTCGGTTTGGGTAGCGGGGCACGGAGGAGGAGGCGCTCCCGAACGAGGAGCAGCGGTGGCACCCGGAGCCGCTGAACAGGGCATCATAGCGACGAGAGCGGCCGATGGGGACGGAGAACGAGCGTGATCTCCATCTCTTCCAATAGATGGTAAGTGCGCGCTTCAATAAATGTTGGGAATGGCCAGCACATCTTGAGGATGGACACCATGTGGCGGAACTTGCCACCGAGGCCACTGAGAAGCATGAGCACCATCTGCCTGTCGCCGATGGGGACGCCAAATTCAACAAGGGAGGCAGCCATGGATTCAAGGTGGTGGCAATAGTCGGTGATGCTCAGGGACTCCTGACGGAAGGTATGGAACTGCGTCTCGAGGAGAAGGGCACGTGACTCCTTCTGGCCGAGGAATTCCTCCTTGAGATAGCACCACACGTTGCGGGCATTGCCCTGCCGCATCATCAGCGACTGCTACAGGTCGCTGGAGACGGTGCCGTACATCCAAGTGAGGACACAGCAATCCGCCTGAAGCCACGCTGGTCGTGTGGGAAACGCTTCATCCTTAAGAACATGGCGTGTGAGGGCATATTTGCCGAGAATAGTGAGGAACATGCCATACCACTTGGTGTAGGAGTCCGTGGCCTTGTCGAGGACGATGGGGATAAGCGCCTTGACGTTGATGACGACGGTGGCTTGCGCCCAGTGAGCCACGTGAGCACTCTCGTACGCATCCAGGGCGTTGTTGCGAAGGCGAGCCTTCTCAGCCCGACGTGCTTCCTCAGCGCGAGTAGCATCAGCCGCGAGACAGCGGTCATCGGAACCAGCAACGCCGTTGCCTTCTTCGGTCATGATAGGATCGACAGCCGATGGAAAGCAGATCGGGAGCCGATCAGATCCGATGGGCAGCCGATCGAAAGGATCGGCAGCCGATCAGATCGGAGTCTGAGCTAATCGGAGGGTTCGGAGGGTCAGAGGGCGATTAGATTGGCAATAGGCAGCCGATCAGATCGGAGGGATCAGATCGGCAGTAGAGCTGATCGGATCGGAGGGCGATAGGATCGGCAATAGGCAGGATCCGATCAGACCGATCAGTAGGGTGCGTGGAAAACGTCAGTAGAGCCGATCGGATCAGAGGACGATCGGATCGACAGTAGACAGGATCCGATCGAACCGATTAGTGAGTGAGGTCGACAGTCAGATCGGATCGACAGTAGATCCTATTAGATCGGGATCCGATCGGACTGATCGGCGGGCGATGAGACCCAACAACAAGCCGATCAGATCGGGAATTAGATCGGACCGATCTAGCCGATCAGATCGAAGGGTCGGCGGGCGATGAGACCGAAGACAAGCCAATCAGATCGGGAATCAGATCGGACCGATCGGCGGGTGATGAGACCGGCGAGATCGGCGAGCGATGAGACCGGCGATACTCCCAGTGACAGTAGATCCGATCAGATTGGGAATTCGATTGGATTGGTAGCGCGGGAGATGAGACCAGCGACACTCCCGGTGATGTGTAGTCAGCACCGGTGGTGGTGATCGGATCGACGACGAGCGCTGGTGCGGAAGTGGCGGCAAGATTAGATTCGGCGGCCACACCTGGTGACGAGGACAGCTACGGGGTGGGTGATCAGATCAGTAGCGCGGGCGATGAGACCGACGACACTCTCGGTGACATGCAGCTATCACTGGTGGTGGTGATCGGATAGGCGACGGGCGCTGTTCGAGAGCGGCGGCATTGAGGATGTCGGACCTCGACAATCTCTCGCAGCACAGTAGTGGTGGAGGAGGAGGTCGGCGATGGTAGCAATAGCGGCGCCTTTGGTTGCAGAAAAATAGTGGATTGGATCGGCTCTGATACCATAAAAATATGAGAATGATTGATTTTATTTTCTATCAATATATCAGTATATAGACGGTCTGGACGACTCACAAGACAACCACACAAATATGCCATGATTATCCTATCATAATTCGTTAAAATTTGTATGGAAGAGAGATGTAGTGGGTATGGTATGTGGGCTGGTATAAATAGAGTTTAGGGATAAGGAAGTGGATCTAGAGATTCTCTTCGAAAGACTATGGCACAAATTAATCCTATTATATACCCTTCAAAGTAGTACACATATTAATCTTCATAACAAAATTGTAAATTTATACAAGAGCTCAACCATGGTGACAATACAAGCTGCACCTATTTTGACTCGGAAATCAGGACGACATGACAGTTTGTAGAGTCCTTCGGTAACCTCTCCTAGGCTGTTTTTCCAAATAATCAATATTTTTATGTAATAATAACTAAGAATATGTAAGAAAATTCATAAACATGCAATTGGAAAATGCATTATATATATATATCACATACATGACTCCTCAATCATTTAGAAAATTCTTTCTCAAGACTTTTGTCAACATCTTGTGCCACTTCTTTCCCCAACACTTCTTGAAACAAGCCGCAAGATATAGTAGCTCAAACATTAGGAAAATAATTTTGCTCAACTAATTCACGTATGATTCATAATATATAGTAAAGAGACTCACTCTAAATATGGCTCAACCTCTTCATAGTTATTTAGTACATACCACACAAACTTTTCCATTTCTTTGTCCTCAAGGTACGTAACCCTATTAGACCCTATGAGTTTAACACCATGCATAAATATTGAGATATCTCTGTGTAATGGCCCTTCTCTATTGGCGCAACGATATCGATTAAATCAGTATCAACATCCCCCATGTATCTAGAACAAAATGTCAAGGCATCCTTAGCAACATAAGCCTTGGCAATTGATCCTTCAAGTCTATCCTTGTTTCTCACGATACCCTTAAAATTGCCAAGTTACTGGGTACATCCATCCGTACTGGGCCTCTAAGGAATGCCTCATTAGGCACATGGACAACCAAGAGTACCATAACATTGAAGAACGTTGGAGGAAATATTTTCATAAGTTTACATAGGATTAGTGGGATGTAATTTTAGATGTTTCATGACATCTATATTCAAGTTTTTACTACAAAGAATCCTAAAGAAGTTTCCCAACTCTGCAAATTTTTTTATATATTCTTGTGCACAAATCCTCGCATACTGATAGGTAAGATTCTTTGGAAAAGGATGTGGCAATCGTGGGTTTTCAGCCCTTGTAACTTGCAACCATCTATGCTTATGCATCTTGTTAGGTTGGAAGCATCCATCTATAAACTTTATCGCTTTCATAAAATCACAAAATACAATCTTAAAATCTTTCTTCAGGACATACCATACTGGTGGCGGGCAAAATAAACTACCTTCTTATTGTAGGTGTAGCCTAGCTCTCATACCCTTGTCCTGCAAATCAAGTCTAGCGTTATTTGTGTCCTTTGTCTTGCCCTAAATACATAGTAGTGTGACAAGAAGGTTGTTACATATGTTTTTCTCAATGTGCATCACATCAAGATTATGTGGCAGCTTCAAGTCTTCCCAATACAACAGTTTTTACAAACTGACTTTCTAGCTAAACAATTTTGGCTCTTCCTTCTATCCACTTTTCCTTTTCTATCTTGCAACATACTTACTTGGCCTAACATCTTTGACCTTCTCTAGCTGCTCCCGTGTCTCCTCTTTACTTAACTTTCCTAGCTCAACATGGTTTTCACGTTTTCCATCGAAAGCTAAGCATCTTTGCCAACTGTGTGTCTTCGACAGGTAATAGCAATGGCCAGTATAGCATATCTTATTCCTTAATGCTCGTGACAACAGATGTTTGTTGCAATGAATACATACATAATAACCTTTTATAGTTTGACCTAACAATGTCCCTAAAGCTAGATAGTCATGTATGCGCCGTATTACTGCAGTACGGAGATTGAACTTAGTAGCAGTGAATGCATCATAAGTACTAACCCCTCCTAGAGTTCAAGTAGTTCTTCTATAATAGGCTTTAAGAATAAACTAAAATCCTTTCCTAGAGACTTTGGACCTGGGACGAGTAATGCCATAATGTAATTAGATAGATGGACAGATGCCCACGGTGGTAGATTGTAAGGTATAACAAGTACACGCCACATGCTATATGAAGTGCTCATGTTCCAAAATGAATTGAATCCATTCATAGCTATGCCAAGCCTTAAGTTTTTTGCATCTTCAGCAAAGTTAGGGTACTTCAAATCAAAGTCCTATGCCTCGCCATTAGCTGGATGGTTCATTTTATTATCAATAGGCTTCCTCTTCAACTTGTGCCACTGGGTGTCCTTTGGGTGTCCTCAACTGTTCCTTTTGAAGTAAAGATCATTTTCAACCTTGGGATAAGTGTAAAATGCCTCAACACCTTTTGAGGAACTCGCTTGTTGCCATCTGCATATATCCATCTTGATTCACCACATATTGGACATTCATTGATCTTGGCATAATCCTTTGTAAAGAGCACACAATTATTCTTGCAAACATGGATTAAATCATATCAAAGTCCAAATTCACAAAGATATTTCTTTGCACTATCATATGATTTTAGAAGTTCACAATAAGGGAATGACATGGATAACAACTTCAATAATGCATCAAATGATGTATTGCTTATTTGATAGTATGACTTGATATGAAGCAACCTCACAAGAAATGAGAATCTTTAGTGGATAGAGCCCGAGCAAAGCTCCTTCTTTGCATTTGCTAGCAATTTAGCAAAATTGGGCTGACCTCTATCTTCCTTTAAAGTTCTAGACATGTCTTCTATCATCTATGCCATACCGTTACCACTATTGTCATCCACGTCCTCTTCCTCATCACCTTGAACAACATGATGATCAGTAGCATCACCATCCTTAGTATATTCTAGAACTTCAACATCAAATAATTCTCCATGATGAATTCACTTAGCGTATGTAGCCGATATCCCATATATGTGTATATGATTATGTACTACATGCTGAGGTTTTAATTTCTAATTAAGACAGTTCCAACATAGGCATAGTATCTCAATGTGGTCCTCAAATCTTTCCCAAATAAATTGCATGAGCTGTTAGACGCTAGCAACATAATGCAGGGTGAACTATCTCCGATTAATCTAGCTTCTATCTATCTGTTCATCATATGATCAACCTCACAGTTATGCATTGAAGCACTATTTTGACTTCAAAACTAGCAATTAGGAATTTCATGCATATTGTCTTAGATTTGAACCAAATTGAAGATAAGCTAGAAGTATAACTCTCCTCGGATGACTGGACTACTGCCAGTATGCTCAGATGCCGCGCTTAGATGCCGTGGTCGCCGCCGCCGCCGCACACCTATGCCCACTAGGATGCAGTATTTTTGGAAGAGATGTTGATGCCAACGCAATGGGAAATTATCTATTTAGTAATCCTTTAAGGTTAAATAAAATAAGTACTACGTCTTATAATGAACTAAGTTATAACTCAATGGTATGTGTGTGCCTTTCGTGTTAAAGGTCGTGGGTTTGAGCTCAAGCTGCCCTCCTTCGGCAGAATAATTTTTCGCTTGAGCCATGTGACCCATAGGCGAAACAACGTGGGACCTACTATGACATTTTAATATGTTAGCGCTAATAATTAAACAATTTATGATGAATTTTTTGTACAACGTGGCCATATGGAACGACAGATAACAACATTCTTATGACTATATTATTTGGTTCACAAATAACATGGGGCTCGGCCGCATGGCCTTGCATGCATGACAACAATATATTTTTTGTCACAAATGTTTGTTATTCTATGACAGAAAGTTGAAATGTCATGAGGAAAACATCATGGATCGACATATTTCTTGGAACCTGAGATGAAGAACGTGACATAACCATTCACTTATTCCAATCTTAACCAGGTGCCCTGAGTTCAAGCAAGTGGTCTATGCCCTTGGGCATCTCGGCACAACTGTCTTCATCTGTCAGGCACGTAATGTCCACAAAAGGACTTCATCTGCCCTATTTGTGCCCTTTTGTTTACGACTGGTCCAAGCTATGTGTTAAACCGTCCCATTAGTACATGTGATTGTACGAAATAGCTTTGCAATAGTAGCCCGTAGATCGGTCCTTATGGTGGCCCAAGGTGCGTTCAATCCACAAACATCCCACACCCCAAACCCCACTAGAAAACATGTTTTAGTTTTCCAAAGCACTTTCTCCAATTGATCGGCACCCTTGCCAAGAGCACACTAGATCCATTATTTTTAATTCAAGTAATTTTTCCTACACAAAAAGCCTATGTTGAATATAAGCATTGGTAAGCATAAAGCACTAACCATATCATAAAATAGGATATTAGCTAGTCCTTTTATTTATCTAAGGTTACAAGGAAGGAAACATGGCCATAATCAAAGGATATTGGAATATTAACTAATAAGAACAATTATTATAATTATTGTATTTTTAAATTGCATGCAATATCAGTAAAACAAAATAAGTTTCACAAATATGGGTTCAACATGACCAAGGAATAATAGTGTGTCATGTCTTGATCAAAGCGACTATCTTCCAAAGTCTTGATCTTCACTTTCGACATCCTCTGGAATGACGACAACTAAATGAGGCTAAAGATCTAGGCAATAGGCATAAACAATACATCAAAAGCACATAAATGGATAATCACGATTTAACAAACAATTAGAGACATGAATGGATTGATTTAGAGTTTGTATGACCAAGATATAGCCATCTAAAGTTTATGTGTTATTTAAATGGTAATTTCCAAATTATTGAATTATTTTTTAGATATAAAATCATGTTTATTATGTTAGCGCTTGGAGGGAGGGAGAGCCCCATGCATAAGCCATAGTGGGAGACTGATGGGTCGGCCCTATGGGTGTCACATAGGCTGCCATGTGGGCGCCATGCGGGTAGGCTGAGGAGGTGACCGACATCGGTGGCATGAAAGCCAAGGATCACCAGTGCGTGGCAGTGTGATGGAGTCCGGTGAACATACCGGGAGGGAGAGTGGAGGACGACGATGCTCACCACTACAACAATGATGACAGGCGATGAAGGGAGAAGCCGATAGTAAGCTTAGATTGGTGGTGACAAAAGGGTCGATGACTATGTCGTGGCTTTAAGGATCCTTAGGGGATGGCAAGGCGATGCCGAGCTTAGGCTTGATGCTGCCGTAATGGGAAAGAGGTCGAGGATGACAATTGGCACTTCGGCGAGGAGGGAGAGGTGGTTGGACTTTTTGGAACGGCGTCGATCTTTCAGTAAACGATGAGGAGGTAGATCTAGTAGGTGTCATGTCTGACAAAGGGGTGGCTGGGCTTGGTCTGATCACTACGATGCTAGAGGAGGGGTCAGTGATGATGGATGGTGCTTCGGTGTGGCAAAAGAGGTGGTTGGAGGGAGGAAGGTGGCGGTGCCCCTTGGGGTGATATTGCGAATGTAGTACTAGTAGCCTTCAAGTGACGAGGAGGGGAGGATAGGGAAGACAAAGCCACTGCGAAGCTGAGGGTGGCGTCGGCACAGTTGGACGATGCTCCATCAAGGGGCTAGGGGCAGCCGAAGGCAGTCGGTGAGGGTAGAAAGAGAACAATGAGGGGAGGCTGCGAGGGGCTTGGGGTTTTGAGTGGGTAGGCAAAAATAGGAAGAGGTGGCCATGTTTTTAAAGGCAAGGGTGGGAAGGAATGGTCGCGGAGAGGAGAATGGCAATAGAGGAGTCAGCCAGCAGCATCAACGGGTGAGAAATTAGGTGGATTTGATTGATGGCGTTTTAAGGAGGAATCGAAGGGGTAAAATTAAGGAAAATGATGGGGGGAGTAATGGGGATTAATTCCGCCAAACTAATTTGGAATTTGTGGGCTTGATTGATGCATATTTGGCAAAGGAAGCAACTGCGTTCATAGGAAGGGGAGAGAATAGTCGGTGGCTAGAGGTAGGGGGCGATCGGGCGGTAGGCTCCACTCATCAATGGTAGTAGGCCATGAGTGTTGCTACAGGCCTCGCGCAGTGAGTGCACCAGGGCGAGTGGGTTGCATCGTGCGGGCGTGGGACGAGCGGACCAATGTAGCGGTGGCCTGGGCTGCGCGGTACGAGCCATGAGCACGAGGAGGGAGCGGCAGGGTGAGGTGGCTTGGTATGGGTGAAGGTAGGCACAGGCTGTTGAACCGTGGGAGCAAGGAGGAAGGAGGAGAGGATGCAGTTGGGCCAAAGGAGAGGCAACCCATGGCGGGAGGGGAAAGGAATGAAGGGAGAAGGAGGAAGGAGTCGGTCCAGAAGGGGAACAAGGCCAACTAGAACAGGGAAGGAAGGGGAGGAACTCAGGCTAGATTTCGCCCAATGAAGAAATATGTTTATTTTAGTTTTTTTTTATAAAAACTCTAAAAAATCTTTTTATTGCTTAATTGTTAGTTATTATGCTCTAAAAATTCATTTAAAAATTGATAGAATAATTTAGAGCATGGAGAATTTAAGAAAAATAGTCAAAGCCACGTTTTAATTTTTTTCTTGAACGTATTTTATTGTTGGAGATTTTCCTTTGACATTTAATAAATTCTAGAATTTCTAATTGAAAGGTGATTTTTAATTAGGGGTGAATTTCTGGGCGCTACAGTAACTTGATTGGTTGGACCACACATCTCTTGAAAGATGGAGTAGATGTCAGCAAACTATGAACTCTGAATTAAGCATGGAGTTATCGATCATTGTCTTCATGTAATCCATCCTCAACTTGGTATTTAAGCTCATCATGTACGTCTGACATGTCTTGTTTACATGTGAATCCAAGCATGAGTAAAGTATTATATACTTCTCATTAATATCTTAGCTATAAGCGAGTTCAGCTTCTGCTCGGCTACGCGTAATCTGTCTAAGGTTTAACCGGTCCTTCATCCTCCATAGCTAAGTCTTGGGTCTGTGTGTAATTGGTTTGTGAGCATACGTAACCTCTTCATTAGATGGTTTATGCAACAATGATGTTGGCTTATATGGTGATGGTGCATGGTTACTTGGTTGGGTCATATCACCAGATGCGTTGCCGCTGGATTTGTTCCTGGAGTTGCTACCATTGGTGTTCCCACTATTGTTGCGATGGCGATGATTGCAGGAATTGTCACCATTGTTGCTGATGGGGTTTGGGGCATCAGAGTTGCTAGAAGATGTGGTGACGCCGGTATTGGTGGTGGTAAGGATGTGCTCACCACCAAAAATCCCACGATCGGGGAAGGACGGTGGCTTGGTCACACAAAGGCCTGGAAGATCTATTTAACTCCAGTGCAGTTCCTTAAGCCTCGAGGTTCACGAGCGTGCCAGTCGATTTGACCCTATAATTGACAAGGAAAAGGAGATAAGACATGTTCGTCGGTCGGCCGGAAGGCCTGCCCGACTCTCCCTATCGGCTGATTGCCGATAGAGATTAGAATGCTAGCGCATCGGCTGAAAAGCCGATGGAGGTACGTGAGATAGACACGTGTAACACATTAAAAGGCCTATCAACCAAAGAGCCGATGGCGCTACCCGCATCCGATACGCGGAGCGGGAGCCGTTCCCCCGTGAGGCCATGCGGGTGAGCGACAGCAGTAACGGCGCTGTTAGGGCTAGCCTTAATAGATCGGAATTAACCGAGACATTATGAGGCTGGAGGCTAACAATACCGAGACGGTGGGGGCTCAGACCGAACATGACGATGAAGTAGGAGGGATGCCATCGGCTACCTACAGGCCTAATGCCTAAACCCATCGGCCACACGACGATGGAGACCTACGTTTAGGATAACTCATCGGCTACTCACTCTAATGAGATGCCATAGAGAGACGTATAGACCTAAAAGTCAATCCTCCGTCGATAGACCCGTAGGTCGGACTTAACCGATGCAGCATGAGACCGACAATGGCGGAAGGAGTTTGATAGGTCGATAGATCTTGCACGGACGTGATGCGGTACACCTGATCTAATTAAGAGTTCGAACATAAATGATGCAGCCTTAGACAGTACAAAGTATACCAGGATAGTGGCGGGACTTACCCCTTCGCTGGAGATCGGACTTAACCAATGCAGCCCCACGTCGAGAGGCAGAACCCGCAGGTAAAACCTATGTGAACTAGGGTCGCGATGCACCAAGATTGTATTGATTGAGAGATATCTTACATGTTTCTAGGGGGTCTATATTTATACCCTGGGTTTACAGACAGAGTCCAGCGCGTCTACAACCATTGGACGTTATTTTCTAACAAGAACAAAGGAAAATACCTCTAAAGAAGTTAACTAACTAACTAAACCTTCCTAATAAGGTTACAATTTATAAAGATAAAACATCTTGCCGTGGGGTCCACGGCTCTTCCACAAACTCGGTTTTATCTGAATAATCTTCTAATTTGGAACCGAGTCTTCCTTCGCTACAACCCGATCGGCTTCTTCACTGTAGCAATCGGACCTGTTTTTACTCAAGCCAATCCTTTTGCATCCTCTCCTCGGCTTCTCGGACATGACCCTAATCGGATAATTCCTTGTCTTCAAACCGATCCAATCTTCTACTAATTTGATCGGTTTCTCTACAGTTTTGATTGGCTTTGTCTCACGAGCCGACCAGTATCTCCATTGGCCTATCCTGTTTACAGGCTAAATCAAATTCTGGCGTTAACACATGCCCCCTATTTTCGGAGTTTGCCAACAGACTGAAATTTTGAGCCGTTGGAAGTTTCCGCAAACCAGGATGACCCGTTAAAACCCACAGAATAATCGGCTTAGATTTTGGCCTAGGTCACTCTGTCTCTATAAAATATCTCTCCGCCTCAGCTTTCTTCCACACACTTCCCATCAGAACCCCCAAACCTCGACGAGCTCCGAAGACTGAAGGCGAACTCTCACAAATTACTTCATCGGCCGCTACTCCTTCTTCCTCCGTTTGATGGCTTCTACAGACGTAATCCCTGAGGTTACTATCATCTACTCTTTCATCCTATATCTCACACAAATCTCCCCCATCCTGTCTTAGTAGTCAAGTTCTTATTTTCTGTAGGATCTCAAGAGTCAGATTACCATCCTGGTTTCCGACTGCCCCGTTCACTTCTATCTTGGTCCTATGGGTAGCGAAGATCCAACTGATTTCATAAACTCTAAAACAGAAAGGATCCTGTTTAAAAACTCATCTATAGCCATCATCAATTAGGCTAACAACTTTAGATCTTGGCCTAGCAAACTCCTGAGATGGAGGAACTGGTATCTTAGGGTTTCCGCCTCCAAAAAGTCTTTCTAGGAGGATTTAGAGATAGACCATTGTATCAACCTCTCTTTAGCCGATATGGAAAAGAACGAACCTTTACTTGCATCGGCCTCTTACTTTTGGTCGGATATCCTATATGCCTTCATGTTTGGGCATGGACCGATGACCCCCACTCTGATGGACGTTACCATGTTGACTTGCCTCAACACCACCCACTACATAAACCGATTCATCCTCTGATTCAAACCCACTCATCGGCTAAACACCAAGAACGTCGAAGGTTGGACTAAATATATTTCTTTGCACAAAAAGTCCTCCGGCCAAGTCGATGAGCGTGAACACGTAGCGTTCTTGAATCTCTGGTTGGAGTGGTTCATCTTTGGTGGTTCAACTCTTGGTCCAACAACCAACATGTAGTGCCTAGCAGAGCTCCTGGCCAATCAACGCCATATTCCACTAGGGCAATATCTTCTTGGAGCTACTTATCAACTGCTCCATCAAGTGGCGACCAAGCTATCGGTAGGCCAACCAGTCGGACATATTGGCGGTCCCCGATGGTTCATACAACTCTAGTTGAACATCTACACCTCTAGAGTCATCGCCAGGTCCTCTTTTCCTTCCATGACATATCTGACTGACTACCTAGAGGAAAATGAGGCCAGCCGATGCCGATGTATATCTCTGGGTGAAGCTTCATTGGCTCTTCCTAGAAGCAAAATGACCCCCCTCAGACTCAGCCAGTGGTTCAAATGTTTCTACTACGGCTTCACTAATGAGGTCACCATCTGATTCACGTACGAGGATGACTCATCTTTTGAAATGCCTTCCAGGTTTCACCTGATTAATGCCTTAGCCGATGAAGAATCGAAGACAATCTTCTTATCCTCCATAACTCCTAATCTTTTGCCGATTGGATTTTCATTAGGCCGATCCCAACATGCATCTTACGAGTTCTACCATCCTTCGGTTGGTGCTCGTTAGTTGGGTTTCGGCCAACTCCCCATCTGCTTGTTCTTTATCGGCAAGCTCCAAGCTCGAGGAGAAGTAAAAAGTGGCTTGGAGTACGATTGGCTTAGATTGATGGCATCATCCTTGTCCTTAGGGACTATCTCTACCTTTGAGCCCTGTATATCTAACACCAAAGTCTTTGCTCGATGGTGGTCAGAATGGGGAAGGCACTTGTTTAGTCTATCAGCTAAAAATTACAGCCTGCGCCTCAACCCCGACTACGTGGAATCCAATGAAGAGGTAATCTCTCTCCTTGTACTATCTTTCCTTTATCATATTGAATTTCAACTGTGTCTAGATTCCCATGATTCCATAGGCTGGCGATAAAGATGCACCTACGACCAGCGCAAGTGGTCGATCGATTATTTATCAACCTTCATCGGCCAGATCCCTCCTTGGATAGGGTGCTCCACCCCCATCGGCCCTCCTCCGATTGTCGCGAACACCTGGGCTGAAGTGCAAGAAACTGGCTACTTGGACTGTTTCTAAGAAACAAAAATCCATCGCTGATGTCACCATTATTACATTGGCTTTGTGAAGCCCTTCTCCCACAGCCATCCTGACGTCTGCATCTCCATTGCTATGTGTCAGCATCAATTCTTCTCCGTTGCTTTTGTCTTTATCCTGACACCTTTACTTTGCAGCCTAAACCATCGGCTCGTGAAGTCCAAACGCTGGACACTGTTACCGGGGCTGAGTTGATGGTATCCTCAAAAGTCATGGCATCTACTCCTCAAATTACCCTACCTCAAGCTGATACCCGCATAATCGCTCAAATTGCACAAGCTGTATCCCAGGTACATCCATCCTACATGTTATTTTCTTGACTGATGATCCCCATATTTACTGATGTTATCGTGTAGTCATTAGCTGATCTGTTTTCTTTCGACATCGACAAATACGTGGAAGCAGAGGAAGATTCAGCCACCAGCGCAGCGATTGAACCATCTTTACTAGCCGATGCACACGAGCAGTTGTCAGATATTATGCATCAGCTGGAAGTTCCGATTGACTCGCTGGTGGAAGATTGCGGGCCGATCCGGGGAAGACTCGCTGAAATCAAACATCTTCTGCCTGAGGAACTAACGGACGTATTCACGCCTGCTGTCTACTTGGAATTCCAAAAGACCCAGCTGATCACATCAAGATGACGCATAGCCGATTGCGTTGAGTAAAGCAATCTGACTCACAACGATCGGCTAACTGCCCAAAATGAAAAGAAAAGGCTTGATGAACTGACAGCTGACCTTCAATGCAGCAACACTAAGCTTGGTCTCTGGAAGAAACGAGAAGCTGATTTGATGGCGGAACTCGACAAGGTTTGTGATGACATCGACTCCACCGAGTCCCACCTCATCGACCTACCAAAATCAATCCAAGATACAGAGGCCAAGGTAGCAGACCAAGTGCGGCTTGTAGTTCATCGGTACAGGAACTTGAAGACTATCTCCGGATCATATGAGGATAACATCCGCGCCATCAATAAAATAGATCAAATCTATCTGCGCGCGATCAAGGTCATTAAGAAATTCTTGTAAAATTTTAGCCTTGGAAAAACCCCAGATGTTATCCTGAACATTAACTATTTGCAATAGAATTCAACCAACTTGATCAACAAAAGTTGTATATATATATATTTTCTAAAGGCAATATCTCAACGATATCGGCTATCTGTAACTGATACAATCATATCGGCTTTCATAAGTTATAAATCGGCTATGCCTCAACTGATTACACGAAGAGTATCATCTGCTGATACCACCTTCAAGATCTCATCCGTCTTGAAAAGAAAAAATCGGCTATGCTCAGCCGATTTAGGTGCCTACCCACACGCTAGGAAAAGATTAACTACCAATCGGTAAAATTAACTTCCAAACGAGATCTCCTTCAGAAAAAGATTTGATCATCACTCTTTTATTATAATGCCTAGCAACCTTAGCCTTGTTTTTTTTGATCCTCTTAAACGTTTCTAACCAACTCTGAGTCAAATCATCGAGCTCATCGGTCATCAACGTGTAATAATCGTCGACTGTCAATTGATCCTGTAGAGACACTCTCCTAGAGCCGATGTTAACTTCCCATGGAAGAACTGCTTCATGACCGTATACCAACTGATATGCCGGTACTTGAGTAGATCCATGATATGCCATCCGATAAGCCCACAATGAATCATTCAATGTAATATGCCATCTCCATGGTTGTTCGTCAATCTTAAGCTTAATCAACTTTATTAAACTTTTGTTAGAAGCTTCGGCCTGTCCATTAGCTTGAGCATAATATGGTGATGAATTCAGCAACTTAATCCCCATACTGGCAGCAAACTTTTGAAACTCCTCAGACACGAAAATAGAACCTTGATCGGTAGTAATCATCTATGGAATTCCAAACCGATATATGATATGTTTCTTAATGAAACTCAATTGCATCCCTAGAAGTAACTTTCTTCAAAAGAATAGCTTCTACCCATTTTGTAAAATAGTGTATTGCCGCCAATATAAACTTATGTCCTTTATTTGATGAAGGATAAATCTGGCCGATCATATTGATTCCCCAACCTCTGAACGACCATGGCTTGACTATCGGATTCATAACTAACGCTGGAGCTCGCTGCACGTTCCCAAATGTCTGACAATCATGGCAGCCTTTGTAATATTTGAAACAATCCTCCAACATCCTTGGCCAAAAGTATCCAGCTCTCCTCATCATCCATCTCATGTTATGAGCCGATTGATGGACTCCACAAATGCCTTCGTGTACTTCGCTCATCACCAATGCAGCTTCCTTAGCACCCAAGCATCTTAACAGCATCCCATCAATGGACCGATAATATAATTCTTCATCAAGTAGTATGTACTTAATAGCCTTGTACCGAAGTTTCTTGGAAACCAATTTTGATGGATTTTGCAAATACTGAATAATTTCCCATCTCCAATCATCGGCTTTCATATGGCTCTCAATATCGACAATCCCGACTTCCACTCTACTGTTCAGCCGATATCCCGAAGCAGTGTGAGCAAGATCATTAACCCCTGTGTTTTGCTCCCTAGGAATATGATCCAACGTTACCATCTTGAAATCCTTTAATAACTGTTGACATTTTTCATAATATGACTTTAAAACTTCATCCTTGCATTCATATTCCCCAGATAGCTATTTGATCACCAACAAGGAATCTCCAATGACCTCTATCATATCGGCTTCAATTTGCCTCAGCAGCTGAAGTCTCTTAAGTACCGCTTCATACTCTGCTTGGTTATTTGTACTATAAGGCTTGATCATGAAAGCGAACTCAAAACTTGCCCCTCGAGGCAATATGATCACCAAGCCGATACCAGATCCATGCTTGCACACTGATCCATCAAAGAATAATGTCCACGGGATCGGCTCCACAAAATTCTCTTGGACTCCTCTATGCTGTACAATAAAATCGGCTACCGCTTGTCCCTTGATTGCCTTAGCCGATTCATACCTCAGATTGAACTCTATCAGAGCAAATATCCGTTTACCAATCCGCCCCCTTAGGACTGGAGCCGATGGCATGTATGTAATCACATCGGCTTTGCAAAGCACTATACACTTAGCCGATAGAAGATAATGCCTTAACTTTGTACACGAGAAATACAAACATAGGTATAACTTTTCTACCATAGGATACATGGTCTTAGCATCTAGAAGTCGTCGGCTCAAATATAATACCACTCGTTCTTTTGATTCAAACTCTTGTATAAGCACCGATCCGATTGACTTCTCATCGGCTGACAAATATAATTTAAACGGTACCTCTTTTTAGTGGAATCAATACTGGTAGAGAATTTAGGTATTCCTTGATAAGATCAAAGGCTTTTTGCTACTCAACACCCCATACAAATTCTTGATCGGCTCACAACCTCAATAAAGGAGGGAACGACTCAATTCTTCCCGATAAGTTTGAGATAAACCTCCTTATAAAATTGAGTTTGCCGATGAAGGACTACAACTGTGGTTTGTTGTTTGGTGGCTCAGTGGTCTGGATACCTCTAATGCTTCGTTGACTAACTTCGATCCTTCTCTCATGCACCATGAAACCTAAAAATTGCCCAGCCGATATGCCAAAAGCACATTTGTGAGGATTGATCTTACCTATAATTTAGGAACCGAAAAAAGAAAACTACTCAATAACTCAGTCCTAGTTGTTGCTGCGCCACGCTCTCCGCGCGTTCAGTCCTGGTTGTTGCCGTGCCCAGCCCGTCTCCGAGCGCGCTCTCCGCACGAGCCACACGTTCGGCCGCCTGGCGCACGTCTCTGGCTCGGTGGCGCCTCACGTATGTGCGCCCCCACAAAACATGTCCATATTTCTTCGTCTTCTCTAGCACTTTTCAGAGATCGGCTATATGGTCTTCAATACCTTTGGATTTCACCACCACGTCATCAATATATATCTCCACCAGCTGTCCTATAAGATCGTGAAACATGTAGTTCATGGCTCTCTAATAGGTAGCACTGGTATTCTTCAATCCGAAAGTCATGACTACCCACTCGTACAAACTAATAGCTCTAGGACATCTAAATGCAGTCTTGTGGATATCTTCTTCCGCCATAAAAATCTGATTATAGCCTGTATTTCTATTCATAAAGCTAATGATTTTTAGGGGTTGCCCTATTTAAATCCCGAAAGTCAATGCATATCCTCAACTTTCCGTTTTTCTTCTTCACCGGGACGATATTGGACACCCATTCATCATATCAGTACGGTCTGATGAAATTTGCATCGTATAACTTCGTGATCTCTGCTTTGATTTCATCATGCAACTCTGCTTTGAATCTTCTCTGTGGTTGTTTAAATAGCCGATATCCCGGTCTAATAGGAAGCCGATATTCAACAATCGATCGGCTTAATCCTGGCATCTCATGGTAATCCCGAGCAAAACATTCCCAAAATTCCTTTAATAATTTTATCAACTTTCAGTACATATATTTTTACTAATGTATGTCGGTCTTGGTTTATCTCCTGAACCTATATCTATTTGCTCTAACTCATCGGCTGACGTAAAACCTTGCCCAAACTTTCCCTCGGAGTCTTCTATAGTTCCCATGGGAACAATGGATCCGAGCCGACTTGCTAAATCGACTTTATCCCCTTATCGCTCACGTTAAGGAAATTGCCTACCCATGTTTTTCCAGATAGGCAATTGAACCCATCAGTTGTTGCAACACTGGTCAACTGATCGGCCGTGATCACCTCAACTCTGTCTCCTTGTCACTGTATGAGACTTTGATGCATTGTTGAAGGAACATAACAGTTGGCGTGAATCAAATCCCTACCAAGGAGTAGACTATACGACTCCTTACTATCGATGACACAAAATGTGGTGGGTAATGTCTTGCTTCCAACTGTTAGCTCCACATTCAGCATCCCCTTAGTTTCCGAGGGATTTCCTCCGAAGTCTTTTAAAACCATATTTGTTTTAACTAAGTCTTCAACCGTCTTACCCAATTTGTGGTACGTAGCATATGGCATCAAATTGACGGCTGCGCCTCCATCAACTAACATCTTTGTCATCGGCTTCCCATCAACATACCCCTTGATATACAATGGTTTTAGGTAACAATGCTTGGATTCTTCTGGTTTGTCAAATATGGCTTGACTTGGTTCCAATGTCAATTGGGCAAAATCTTATTCTTGATCTTCTTCATCGGATACACATGCTTTATATTCCAAAGGTAAGAAGAATACCATGGTGGCCTAAGCCGATGTGCCAGCATCCTCCTCTTTTTGCTTTACTCTCCATACGTTTTTAATTTTCTGGCTCCGATCGGTTTCCTCATGGTCCTGACGCCACCTTTTGTGCTGCTCTCTATGGCGCAACCTTTGTGCCCTCCTCTTTTGATTTTTTGTAAAAATCCCGGACGGACACCCCTGATCTTTCGTGTGGTACTATCCTTTATGTAACTCACTGTCCTTAGTTGACCTTTGACCATATTCTTCATTGATCGGCCCTAATCGGCTATGTACCGATGCCCGCGTGATGAAGGCCGATCATACGACGTCCTACTCTGGTCAATAAACGGAGATCGTGGTTTATTACACTCAAGACAATCTTCTATTGGCGGTAACCTCATATTTTGATCCCAACAGTATTGAAAAAAAGGACAACCCCAATGTGGATTATACCTTTTTTGTTGCGTTATGGCTCGTCTCTCTTCGT
This sequence comes from Oryza coarctata, assembly GCA_030770085.1. Lineage (NCBI taxonomy): Eukaryota > Viridiplantae > Streptophyta > Magnoliopsida > Poales > Poaceae > Oryza > Oryza coarctata. The sequence continues at coordinate 10,080,847 of CM061485.1, read as the reverse complement.
CTTGTATTCTAGAATATTTTTTTGATTAGGTTCGATGAGGTAACCTTTGACCTCTTCTAGCGCCTTTTCTCATCGGACCTATCTCTTGAGGATCCTGCAAACACCATGTTCACAGGAAAAGGATGCCCGTCAACCTTCATCGGCTTTTTGTCCTAAAACTTGATTCTCCCTTGTTCGACAGCCGATTATAACTGTTGCTGAAAAACCTTGCACTCGCTGGTATGGTGAGATATTGAATTATGCCACTTGCAATACTTCTTTTTTTTTAGTTCTTCGGTAGATGGGATTACATGGTTTGGTGGCAATTGAATCTGCTTTTCTTGGAGGAGAAGATCAAATATCTTATCGGCTTTGTTGATATTGAAATCATATCTTTCCCCCTTATTGGCATTCTTAATCCACGGACATAATACAAGTTTCTTATTCCTATTCTATTCCACCAAACCCACTTCTGCATCAGATTCGTCATCATCTGAGTCCGATGCGTGCACCTGTAGCTGAGCGGCTTTCCGATGGAACCTCTCTTTCTTGGTATGGGCAAATCGGCTTTCGTGAGCCGATACCCTCTGAAGTAGGTGTGACAAACTCTCAAACTCTTGTGAAGAGAAATGTTCCCTAATTGGAGCCAGCAACCCTTAGAAAGCCAAGTCGGCTAGTTGTCCATCACTTAAAATGAGACGGTAACATCGGCTTCTGACATTCCGGAAACGATGAATGAATTCCGAAACTGATTCATCGTGCTTTTGTCTAACCGATGTCAAGTCTGACAACCTCAACTCTTGAATCCCAGCAAAGAAATATTTATGGAATTGTTTCTCCAAATCGGCCCATCTCCTGATTGAGTTTGGAGGCAACGAGGAATACCAGGAGAAGGCTGACCCAAATAAGGACAATGGAAATAAGCAGACCCTCAGAGCTTCATCAGCCGATGCTTTTCCACATTGTGCCAAGAATTGGCTAATATGTTTCATTGTAGATACAATATCCTGCCCTAAAAATCTAGAGAAATCCAGAATCTTGTATCAGTGTGGCAACGGAACTTTGTCGAACTACTCCGAGTAAAGGTGTCGATACATAAAGGTTTGTTCTTTAGGCCTAATGCCGAATTGCTGCCTGACAACTTCTGTAATTTTGGCAGACCAATCCTCTTCCTTTGGATTCTCTCTCTGATACTGTGGAATCGAAGTTGACACTTGATATGGTCCATAATGATCGTCTTGATAATTATTACCAGGATAATCTTGCCTATATCCCCCGTAATAGGCTGTCCGATGATATCCTAACATCATGTCGTCATGTTGCCCCCCAATCCGCTCTTGTACTAGCGAAAACATATTTGCCGATACGTCCCTTCTGGATACATAAGTAACCTATGGTTGTCCTGTTCTCATCGGTAAATATACCGGCCCTTGATCAAGTTCTTTAACGATTGACCCATCCATAGTTTTCTTAATCAAGTTGTCCAAAGTATTCACCAGTACACCCGATTGGTTAATGAGTGCATGGTAAATAGCTTCGTCAACTATCTATTGTAATGGCTTTTGAGAACTAATAGGCGGCAATCGGCTCGATTCACTTTCCAAAACTAACTTTGGCAGCTGAGATTTTTGAATCAGCCTTTGTCGGGTCATACTAAAGGACTCTAGACAGAACTTCTGAAAATTAGTTGTGTTCTGCTCCACTAGGTACCTTTGCTCTTCAGTCAAATCCTTCATTGTCACTGGGATTACGTTGTCTGTTGATCTCTTTACCCGCCATTAGATCACAGCTGATGAAGGATCTTCAACGGATGAGAAAGGTCTTTCGGTTCCACTGGGCATGCCAAAAAGCATGTTCACCGCCGAAAATCCCGCGACCGGGGTAGGACGGCGGCTTGGTCACGCGAAGGCCTGGGAGGTCTTCTTAACTCTAGTGCAGGCCCTTAAGCCTCGAGGTTCATGAGCATGCCAGTCAATTTGACCCTACAATTGACAAGAAAAAGAGGATAAGACATGTTCGTCGGTTGGCCAGATGGCCTGCCCGACTCTCCCTATCAGCTGATTGCCAATAGAGATGAGAATGCTAGCGCATCGGCTGAAAAGCCGATGGAGGTATGGGAGATAGACACGTGTAACGTACTAAAAGGCTTATCAACCAAAGAGCCGATGACGCTACCCGCATTCGATACGCGGAGTAGGAGCCGATCCCCCATGAGGCCATGCGGGTGAGCGACAGCAGTAACGGCGCCTTTAGGGCCAGCCTCAATAGATCGGACCTAACCGAGACAATATGAGGCCGGAGGCTAAAGACACCGAGACGATGGGGGCTCGGACCGAACATGACGACGAGGTAGGAGGGATGCCATCGGCTACCTACATGCCTAACGCCTAAACCCATCGGCCACATGACGATGGGGACCTACGTTTAGGATAACTCATCGGCTACTCACTCCGATGAGACGCCGTAGAGAGACGTATAGACCTAAAACTCAATCCTCCATTGGCAGACCCGTAGGTCGGACCTAACCGATGCAGCACGAGACTGACGACGGCGGAAGGAGTTTGATAGGCCGATAGATCTTGCATGGATGTGATGCGGTACACCTGATCTGACTAAGAGTTTGAACCTAAATGATGTAGCCTTAGATAGTATAAAGTATACCAAGATAGTAGCGGAACGTACCTCTTCGTCGGAGATCAGGCTTAACCGATGTAGCCCTGCGTCGTGAGGCAGAACCTGCCGGTAAAACCTATGTGAACTAGGGTGGCGTTGCACCAAGATTGTATTGATCGAGAGATATCTTACATATTTCCTGGGGGTCTATATTTATACCCTGGGTTTACAGACAGTCCAACGCGTTTACAACCATTGGACGTTATTTCCTAACAAGAACAAAGGAAAATACCTCTAAAGAAGTTAACTAACTAACTAAACATTCCTAATAAGGTTACAATTTACAAAGATAAAACATCTTGCCGTGGAGTCCATGGCTCTTCCGCAAACTCGGTTTTATCTGAATAATCTTCCAATTTGGAACCGAGTCTTCCTTCGGTACAATCCGATCGGCTTCTTCACTGTAGGAATCGGACCCCATTTTACTCAAGCCGATCCTTTTACAACCTTTCCTTGGGCTTCTCGGACCTAACCCCGATCGGATAATTACCTGTCTTCAAACCAATCCAATTTTCTACTAATTTGATCGGCTTCTCTACAGTTCCGATCGGCTTTGTCTCACGAGTTGACCAGTATCTCCATCGGCCGATCCTGTTTACAGGCTGAATCATATTCTGGCGTTAACAGGAAGGCAGTGGCTACACCGGCTAGACGATGTCCCTTGGTGATCTCCTCAAGAAAAAGCTGTGAGCGTGCCTCGATGGGTGTGGGAAACTGGGAGAATGGTTTTCATGTGACCAAAAATCTCATTCAAACCATCAAGGAGGGTGAGGACTAGGGCACGATTGGTGACGAGCTCACCGAGGTCGGTGAGGGTGTCTACCATGCTCTTGAGACAGTGACAGTAGTTATTGATGGAGAGGTCTTCTTGCCGAAAGGCCTGAAACTAGGCGAGGAGGTTGAGGGAGTGACGTTCCTGATTGCCATGAAACTAGACCTTAAGATTGCTCCAAACTGTGCGAGTTGTGGCATCGGTTGACATCACATCCTATAGGAGATCAGTCTATCAAGGATTCTGTCGGTTCTATGTGTATAGCCAATCGAGGACAACACAGTCCATCTATCCCTAGTTGTCATGATTACGAGGAGGAAATTCAGAGAGAACTTGGCTCTTGAAGTCATACTTGACATGGGCCACAATGAAGAGACTGTACCACCGTGGGTAGTTGGTTGCATGGGGGCATTGGTTATCAAGGCGTCGGTGGCCATAGTAGATGGGATGATGTCAATGACCATGGCACTAGCAAGCACGTTAGGAAGGATAACAGTGATGAGGGAAGATAGGGCCTCTCACATGGTGGTAGATGTCCTTCTCACGATAGAGTCAGCGACAACAGAGGCGGTAGTGGTATCGATCTGCATACCTTTGGGTGGCTGGAGCGCCGCGCGGACCGCACCGATGACTGCAGCAGCAGCAGTGTGAAGCACAACTTAGAGGAATAGGCCAATGATGCCATGGTGAGGCAGTAGATCGGTAGTTTTTGGGTACAAAGTAAAAGCGGTAGATCAAATAATCTGATACCATGAATGCATATAGATGCTCAATGCAATGATTAGATTGAGAGCCAATGTGGAGTACATATAGGCACAAATCTTCCCTTATTTGGTCAACTAAATTATGGAAACATAATTAGGAGAGACTAAGGGAGACACGACAAGATATGATAGGAAACCAAAACATAAACTAGCTATACTCAATCAGGTACAACATGAATGGCTGGTGCACATGTGGATGATGTCGTGCTGTGACTAAATGCAGTGGAAGACAAGCCATGATAGATGAATGTGAGCCGTCATGCACAGTACTTTTAAATATCTTAAAAGACTTTAGCGGATGCGCATCAGCTTTTATAGACGCGTAACGCCAAACGTATCGGTCCCCCAGCCGATACGCACCCGCCTTTAGAGAGGCGTTCCCTCATCGGCTTAGCTAGCCGATGGGTTCGTTCCTATCATTACTACGACATAGCCAATCCGGCGTCCTCCGTACCATCGCCGCTGGCCCTGGCCTCGTACTGTCTCGGTTAGGTCCGATCTTCGAGGTTCGGTGTTGATGGCGCTGCCATGGCGGGTGACGGGTCTCTTGCTGTCATATCCGGAGCGGTATCGACTTTGTAGCCCGTGCCTTCTTGCGCTAATCATTACCTAGGCCTCATAAGCCTTCATCGGTTTTTCCAGCCGATGAATCACTGTTCGACTATCCAGAGGGATCCTGTGCGTCTCGCAATCCTCTGAGCTCACCCTGGTTCCTCCATCGGCTCTACGGTTGACCGCTCGTCGACACCTGTACACATCGGCTCCCTAGCCGATCGAACAGCATCCCAATCCTATAGGCAGCCAGCCGATAGCGAGCGCTTGTATCGGATTCGCTCGTCTCACTTCTTTGTTAATTGCAGGGTCAAATTGACTGGCACGCCTGCGAACCTCGATGCTTAAGGACCTGCACTGGAGATAAGCAGACCTCCCAGGCCTTCGCGTGACCGAGCCGCCGTCCCTCCTCGGTCGTAGGATTTTTTAGCGGCGAACACACATCGTCTTCCCTCAAAATTTTTGCTTGAAATTTTGGACATTTAAGAAGAAAGTTGCGAACACAAGGTTGATATGTGCCCTTGTGTTTCATTCTAGTGATGAGTGATTGCCAACGTGTTGACACTTCGGGTTGAGTGTGTTTTGGAAACATGTTTTGTGGCTTGTGGTATGTAGGTCTGGAGCTCGGAGGTGGTGGTCGATGGTGAGGTGAAGGTCAAGTAGAGACAGGCTGTGTCGATGACTGGAAGCAGTGAAGGACAGACATGAAGCTTGGACTGAGGAACCGGAGTGTCGGAGGATCAGCTGCGATGGCTGACACCTAGGGATATTAACAAGCACAAATGTATATGGGTGATAAGGACAGCGTCAAGCTCGGCGGAGGTCGAACACGCGTCGGTTTTGCGGGTTTGGCCTCGAAACCCAAGTTCCGAGGAGGAACAAGGCAACACATGGTGAAATCACAAAGGTTACTCCAAGACGAAGCAAATTTGTGCCAGAAGCATTGTCGTCTGGTCGCCTGAAAAAGTATTGGACCATTATGCCCTCTGGATACTGTTTTGGCCTATTATATTGAAAGGGCATAATCGGTATTTTGCATGAAGCACTGATATATAAAGGGAGACAGTGCCACATCAGCGGGTTCTAGAAGTCACGAGCGCATGCGAGGGTTTTCATTTTTGCGTTTTTCATTTTTCTTTTTCTCTCTCGTTCTTCTCGAGTCCGTTGTGCGTCTCAGTTCGGGTTTTCTTTGCTCGATCTCTCCACAGCATTGTAATCCACCGCATCTATATAAATGAACTAAAGATTATATGCGTGAATGGAGGCCCTAACCTCCTAGTGTCCTTTAGGATTTGATCTGTGAGCTATTTGTTTAGATCTAGTCGGTGTTCTTCGCGTTTCTGATTTTCTTCTTCCGACATTTTGTTTAGATCTTGAGTTTTTGGAGGTTTTGGTTTAGATCGGTTTATTTGAGCCATTTACTCAAATCTTGATGATGATGTTCTACGCGTTCTTGGTTTAACTGTTTTGACGTCTAGGGTTGAACCTTGAGCTTTGGGGTTTTTGGCTTAGATCTGTTCATTCAGGATGAACTAGGACGTCATAGGAAATCGCCTTACTCCTGACGAGTTCATAGATTGGTTTAGTTGAGTTTTAACACTAGAATTTGATCTAGATCGGCCGATGGAGATACTGGTTGGCTCGTGAGACAAAGCCAATCGAAACTGTAGAGAAGCCGATCAAATTAGTAGAAGATTGGATCGATTTGAAGACAGGGAATTATCTGATCGGGGTCAGGTCCGAAAAGTCCGAGGAGAGGTTGGAAAAGGATCGGCTTGAGTAAAAAAAGGTTCGGTTGCTACATGAAGAAGCCGATCAGGTTGTAGCGAAGGAAGACTCGGTTCCAAATTGAAAGATTATTCAAATAAAGCCAAGTTTGCGGAAGAGCCATAGACTTCACAGCAGGATATTTTATCTTTATAAATTGTAACCTTATTAGGAAGGTTTAGTTAGTTAGTTAACTTCTTTAGAGCTATTTTCCTTTGTTCTTGTTAGAAAATAACGTCCAATGGTTGTAAATGCGTCAGACTCTGTCTGTAAACCTAGGGTATAAATATAGACCCCCTAGAAACATGTAAGATATCTCTCAATCAATACAATCTTGGTGCATCGCCACCCTAGTTCACATAAGTTTTATCGGCGGGTTCTGCCTCTCGACGCGGGGCTACATCGGTTAAGTCTGATCTCCGATAAAGGGGTACGTCCCACCACTATCTTAGTATACTTTGTACTGTCTAAGACTACATCGTTTAGGTTCAAACTCTTAGTTAGATTAGGTGTACCGCATTACGTCCGTGCAAGATCTATCAGCCTATCAAACTCCTTCTGCCGTTGTCGGTCTCGTGCTGCATCGGTTAGGTCCGACCTACGGGTCTGCCTATGGAGAGATATTTTCCTTTGTTCTTGTTACGAAATAACGTCCGATGGTTGTAAACACGTCGGACTCTGTCTGTAAACCCAGGGTATAAATATAGACCCCCTGGAAACATGTAAAAATCTCTCGATCAATACAATCTTAGCACATCGCCACCCTAGTTTATCTAGGTTTTACTGGTGGGTTCTGGCTCTCGACGCGGGGCTGCCTCGGTTAAGTCCGATCTCCGACGAAGGGGTAAGTCCCGCCACCATCTTGATATGTTCTGCTCTGTCTAAGGCTGCTTCAGTTAGGTTTGACCTCTTAGGCCAATTAGATGTATCGCATCACGTCCATGCAAGGCCTATCGGCCTGTTAAGCTCCCTCTACCATCGTTAATTTCGTGCTGCATCGGTTAGGTTCGACCTACGGGGCTGCCGACGGTAGATCGAGCTTCAGGCTTATAGTTTTCTGCACGGCGTATCATCGGAGTGCTAGATAATGAGTTATCCATGCTCTAAGCTTCACGCCCAGCACATCAACCCCTTGGCTGATACGCATTAGCCTTTGGAGGTGTCTATTAACGCGTAACACCGAGCGCATCGGTCTCCCAGCCGATATACACCCACCTTCAGAGAGACGTCCCCTCATCGGCTCAGCTAGCCGATGGGTTCGTTCCTTTCTTTGCTTCAACATAGCCGATCCGGCGTCCTCCGTATCACTGCTGTTGGCCTCGGCCTTGTACTGTCTCGGTTAGGTCCGATCTTCGAGGTTCGATGTTAATGGTGCTGTCACAGCAGGCGATGGGTCTTGTGCTGTCATATCCGGAGCGGCATTGGCTTTGCAGCCCGTGTCTTTTAATATTATTCCTTGCTTAGTCTGCATGTATTTTCATCAGTTTTTCCAGCTGATGAACTACTGTTATGGCTTCCGTCGGCTATCCGGAGGGACCTTTGCACATTGCTATCTTCTGAGTACACCCTGGTTCCTCTATTGGCTCTACGGCTGATCCCTCGTTCACACCTGTCCACATCGACTCCCCAGCCGATCGAAGAGTATCTCTATCCTATCAGCAGCCAGCCGATAGCGAAGGGCCTTCCGAGCGTGGCCGATGGCCATCCCGATCCTATTGACAGCCAGCCGATAGCGAGCGCTTGTATCGGCCCACCGTCCAACGGACCTACTCGTCTCACTTTCTTGTCAATTGCAGGGTCAAATTGACTGGCACGCTCGCACCCGTACCGACGTGCTGGAGCCGATCGAACCCCATGGCCCCTGGCGCACGTACCTCAAGCCACAGAGAGAAGCCGATCGGCCTGCACTGGAGCTAAGCAGACCTCCTAGGCGATCGGCGTGTTCGCGTTGGGGCGCACGAGGGATCTCGGTGCAAACATTGAGGCATTTACTCATATTCCTTTGGTGTTCTTCGTGTTCTTGGTTTAATCCTTCCGACGTTTTGGGTTGAACCCTGAGCTTTTGGGTGTTTTTGGTTTAGATCTATTCATCCGGGATGAACTAGGACGTGAGTTGAATCTTTCCGCCAAAGGAAATCGTCTTACTCCTCACTAGTTCATAGATCGGTTTAGTTGAGTTATTTATTTAGATCCCATCGTTGTTCTTCGTGTTCTTTGTTTAACCCTTCCGGCGTTTCAGGTTGAACCCCGAGTTTTTGGGTTTTTGGCTCCGATCTGTTCATTCTGGATGAACTAGGACATGAGTTGAATCTTTCTACCGAAGGAAACCGTCTTACTCCTCACGAGTTCATAGATCGGTTTATTTGAACGTGATGGTGATTTTCGCGTTCTTGGTTTTACACTTCTGACATATTGGTTGAACTCTAAGTGTTAGGGATTTTAAGTTAGATCTGGTTATTTGAGATGAACTAGGATGTGAGTTGAGTCTTTCCACCAAAGAAAATCATCTAACTTCTCATGAGTTCATATATTTGGGCAAATCAGACTAATGGGAAGAAGCACTGGGGTTTTTCTTTCTTCTATGTTCTACTTTTGACTGGATTAAGTTTTGAACGATGATTTCCTCATCTATTAGTTAGAAAACTTATAGATCTGGTTGTGACTACTTTCTAGGGTTGATTTTGGAATAGCCTTCAAATAACTTGACTGAAAGTTAAGGCTCCCATTCACCCCTCTCTGGTCGCCATTTTTGGTCCTTTAAAAAGTGATTAAGCGAGTCGTACTCAAAACATCTTTGAGGTTCTCCACCATTTGCTCTCTTTATAGATTGAATATTTTGCAAAGCTCTTGTATAGCGTGTGGAGAGAAGTGCTTGATCATCTTCAGAAAGTTGTTCTAGCTATTTATTAGTTAGTGAAGACAAAGTGGACAAAGCACAACTTGATTAAGAGTTATCACCAATAGAGTTGCTAGTTTGTGAAGATAAGGTCATTGATTTGTTAGCCATATTTTTTTTAGCAAAAACAAGCTCATGAGTCTTCAATTTAGGATAAATCACATCTAATGTAAGTGTACTCATGGTAGTAGATTCTTTAATTAATGTTATCTTCATCTCCCATATAGACATATCGTAAGCTCCTAGCAATTGACGAGAATATTCAGCCTCAGTATATATAACATTAACAGATCATGAGTTGCTAAGAATCTTATTAAAGCGAGCAAAGAAATTAAAGAGATTCGCTAGGTTTCATCTCAAAATACATGTATTCCTTTTTATATATATATCCTAACATATTTCTTTTACCGTGTTTGACCTTCGATATATATCCTCATGTGCTGACTTGAAATGCACCATATGGTCAAATTTGCATCTTCCTAGATCTTGAATAATAAAATTCTCACGTTGCTGTTAATCCTCACTTGTGGCATATTCGTTGCTATCTCTGCATTGTTTTCGAGAACTTGAAACAGTTGTAGATCATCTCCCATATAAAAAGCCATGAGGTTGAATGTATGCCTCCATCTTTTTGTGGAATATCCATCTCTTGACATATTTTCTAATCGTGGGTTAAGATCAATTAGAAAAGATAATATGATAAATAACCTTCATCTGATACCACTTGTAAGATCAAGATAGGCAATCAAAGAGGGGTTGAATGATCACGGAAGTCAAAAAAATTTTTACTCTTCTCCCTACTCACAAAACCTAAAAAACCGTGTTTTGAGAATTTGGATAGAAAACTATTTTTTTACTAAACAGACTGTAGCCATATATATTCATAACTCCAATCGATTTGGAAGTTTGTTAGAATAAACTAGATAAAATTTGCAAATAGCACCAACAAGAATCACATCAATCAAACTTTTGAATCTCGAGATATTAACGAAACAAATTTACTGAATAAATAGAAATTAATTAATCCCTAATTAATTGATTAAATGGGATAAAAATAATTAATCAACATACCTTTTACAACACTAAAAAACACCCTAACTAGATTTTACATCAAAGAAATCAAAGAAAGCAATCCAAATCTTAGAAAAAAAATATAAAATCAATCGCTGTCATGAGAAAGAAATGGATTAATTACCATACTAATCTTTCATAAACTTTATCTTTATTACAAAGGTTGCGCTTACAAGATGCGTCTTCAAATCATCCAAAAGATTTCTTTCCAAAATCACCAAAACCCTAGATTTAAGCTCTAATCTATTATCTAATTCCTTCTCACCTCAAATTCTCACACAAAACAAAAACCTTTTTCATTTTATTGTAAATAGTAACAGTCTATAGCCTATCATTGTAGCATACCAGGACATCTATTGTGTATACTGCTAGCCCACCACCCACTCGGGCCATGCTTACACCATGCAACCGGGCCACGTCCACACAGCTGGGCCGCTCTTGTGCGCTCTGTTCTGGCCATAGACAGATTTTTCTTTTTGACAGCGGCTTGTTTACAAGTTTTCATAAAGCCTATATACAAACATCCAAAACACAAAAGATAAAAAAACCAAAAACCTTAAGCTGTATATGGTGTGGGTGTTCGCTTATTTAGAATTTGATATTTACCTCATCTTAATAGTATAATTTGTATTAAGAAATCAAGAAAAACAGAAAACATTTTCTCCAATCCATGTCTCGTTTTCTTTTTCTATTCTATAAAGCACTCTTTTTTTTTATGAATTGCTGAGATTCTTAATTATAAAATATTAGCTCACTAATTTTTTATCATCTATCACTTAAAACCAACTACGGGGCCTAGAAGCACTTTCAATACCACGCGCACTAGCCCATCTCTATGCGCTTGCTGCTAGGCCACTCGCCGCACATGCTAGGCCAACTCCATGTGCTGGCGCATGTCCGTGATCATGCACTTATAAAAAAATATTTGTCATGTTTGGATTCTCACCCATGTTAGTATACACACACGCCAGTTTGCCATGATAATTTTAATATACTAATTTTAATATAGACCAATTTTTTTTATCACTTTTGATTTCACAACTATCCAACATGGTCTCCTTGATATTTTGGACCTCACCTTTTCCAAGCCTACTTTCAATCCATCACTGGCAATACTCCCGAGGTCTCAAGCAACACCTACAAATAAACAATCAAAAAACTATATCCAAGCAAAAATTCCCACCGAACTCCTCTTATTGGCACACAAACAGTATATCATACGTATATAAAACACATAGAAGACTTATCCATCAAGTAATAATCGAAAAACATAAAAGTAACTTGAAGCTGATTCCTCTTCTAAGTGTGCCAGTTGGACCATCGGGTTGGCCGTTCTGACCACACCGATGCCTGCGGTCCGACTGGCCTCCTTGGCCTGGTCCGACCGTATTCACACCGAACCGTTTTAGACTTCTGCATACACCTACGGTTTGACCAGCCTCCAGGCACCGCATACAGATAAAAGCACTTCTAAAATCAATTCTATTAAATTTTGAGCCAATTATTCATTTTAAATTTATAAATAAAGAAAATTATTTCACAATCTCCAACTTGATGAACCTTTCCAAAATGTTATTTGGTGTTTGAAAATAAAAATGAAAAGGATTTGATAAAAAGCACTCAAGCTCAAAATTGAAACATAAAAATTCTCCCCCTTTCGAAAAGAAAGAAATTCCCTCCATCAAAGTAAAATTTTTGCAAATTTTATGTGTTGCCTCCCCTTTTGACAATGATTTCATCAAGAATTGCAAAAAAAAAAATCAAGAGCTTCGAAAGAGTACCTAGAGTGATTGAAAGACGTGTTGAAAAACAAGAGGGATAAAGTGATTAACAAGTTAACAAGCTTAAGCTTAAATTGAAGTATAAACATGATTTAAAGATATAACGAATAAGTTCAATTCAACATTAAAGATTTATACATTCAAACGATTTATAAGGTTGAACTAATGTTAACGCCTGAATTTGATTCAGCCTATAAACGGGATCGGCCGATGGAAATACTGATCGGCTTGTGGGACAAAGCCGATCGGTACTGTAGAGAAGCCGATCAAAGTAGTGGAAGATTAGATCGGTTTAAGGACAGAGAACTATCCTAATGGAGTCGGGTCCAAGGAGGAGTTTTAACAACAGGACCTACACAAGCCCAGGGAGAGGTTGGAAAAGGATCGGCTTGAGTGAAGGGAGGTCCGAGTGCTACAGGCAAGAAGCCGATCGGATTAAAGCAATGGAAGACTCGGTCCCAGAAAAGAAGATTATTGCGGAGGAGCTGTGGAACCCACCGCAGGGTATTTTATCTTTTATAAATCTTATCTTATATGGATAGGATGATTTAGTTAGTTGTTAACTTCTTTAGAGATATTTTCCTTTATTTTTGTTAGGAAGTAACGTCCGATGGTTGAAAACGCGTCGGACTCTGTAAACCCAGGGTATAAATATAGGCCCTTGGAGACATGTAAAGGAGGAATATCTCAATCAATACAACCTCGGCGTATCGCCACCCTAATTCATCTAGGTTTCATTCATCGGCTGGTAAGAACCATACTTCATTCATCGGCCAGTAGGGTAGAAATCATCATTCATCAGCCGATTGGACGAGATTTCATTCATCGGCTAAAGAAACCTAAAGACCGTTCATCGGCTGAAGATCCTTTATCGGCTGGTGTGATATAGTTCCATTTATCAACCAGCGGGACTCTACAAGTGCCTGATTAGAAGTCAGATTTTTACTCATCAACCCGGGGGTCATCTTGTTGTCAATATGTCTAAATAAAAGGTTGATTCCAAGGTATATTCATCCGAAGATAAAGTCGATGAGGATATTATAGTTCCAATTACCATAGAGAATCAGACTGAAGACCAAAGGCAGCATATAGAGCAGAATATGGATAACTTTCAGAAGCTCTGTTTAGAATCCTTCAGTATGACTAAACATGGGCCGATTCAAAAAACACAGTTACCAAAATGTGTTTTGATGAAATCAAGCCATTCATCGCTGGTGAATTCTCCCAAGCCATTGCAAGAGATGTTTAACGAAGCGTTTTATCAAGCATTCAGTAATCCATCAGGAGTATGGATGGATACACTATAAGATCTGATCAAGAAGATGATACAAGAATTATCAGCTTAAGAGCTTGATCAAGATCATGTGCCTTTGCCGATAGAGACGAAGGAAACTTGGCAAAACAAGGACCTATCGGCAAACATGTATCAACCAATAATATTCCACAAACGAGATCTCCCTCAGAAAAAGATTTAATTAGATCTCGTGTGGAAATTGATTTTACCGATTGCATCTTGGGATAATAAGTTTGGAAAATGGTCACCCAATTGGGAAGGGCCCTATCGGATCAATCGGTGTGTACCTGGTAATGTTTATATGCAGGAGAGTCTTGAAGGGGAGAAATTTGCCAAAGCGCTCAATGAAAAATATTTAAAGAGGTATTATCCTAGCGTTTGGGTAGGCGCCTAAATCGGCTGAGCATAGCCGATTTTTAAATTCTTTTCAAGACGGATGAGCTCTTAGAAGTGATATCATCTAATGGTACTGTTTGCGTAAATCGGCTGAGGTGTAGCCGATTTCTAATATACGGAAGCCGATATGATTATATCGATGACCGATATCATTAAGATATCGCCTTTAGGGAATATACATATATACAAATTTCATTGATCAAGCTGATTGAATTCTATTGCAAGCAGTCAATGTTCAGGATGACATCTTGGATTTTTCTCTGAGGCTAAAATTTTACAGGTATTTCTTAATGGCCTCGATTGCGCGTAGGCGGACTTGGTCTATTTCATTGATGGCGTGGATGTCATCCTCATTGGATCCGGGGGTGGTCTTCAAATTCTTATGCCAACGAACTGCAAGTCGTACTCTATCTGCTACCTTGGCCTCTTGATCTTGGATTGATTGTGGTGGTCAATGAGATGGGACTCAGTGGATTTGATGTCATCATGCACTTCATCGAGTTCCGCCATCAAATCGGCTTCTCGTTTTTTGAGGAGGCCAAGCTTGGTGCTAGTGCATTGAAGGTCAGGAAGCTTCTTTTTTTCGCTTTGGGCGGATAGCCGATCGTTCTGAGCTAGACTGCTTTGCTCAACGTGATCGGCTATGCGTCGTCTTAATGCGATCAGCTGGGTCCTTTGAAATTCCAAGTAGGCAGCAGGCGTGAGTACGTTGGTCAACTCTTCAAGCAGGAGATGTTCAATTTCACCAAGTCTTCCCCGGATCGGCCTATAATCTTCCACCAGCGAGTCAATCGGAATTTCCAGCCAATGCATAATATCTGATAGTTGCTCGCGTGCATCGTCTAGTAGAAATGGTTCAATTGCTGCACAGGTTGCTGAGTCTTCCTCTATATCTAAGTATTTGCCGATGTCGAAGGAGAATAGGTTGGCTAATGACTGCATGTTAACATCGGTAAATAAGAGGATCATGAGCTAGGACAAAAATAACATGTAGGATGGATGTACCTGGGATGCAGTGGGAGCAGCTTGAGTTATTATGTGGGTTTTAGCTTGATGTGAAGCGGCCTGAGGATCGGATGCCATGACTTCTAAGGAGACCATCGGCTCAGTCCTTGTAATGGTGTCCAGCAATTGGATTTTAGGAGCTGATGGTTTAGGCTACAAAGTAAAGGTGTCAAGATAAATGTGAAGGCAACGGAGAAGAATTAATGCTGACACATAACAATGGGGATGAAGAAGTCAAGAAGCCGATGCGAGCAAAGGTTCATTTTTTTCCATATCGGCTAAAGAAAGTTTGATGCAGTGGTCTATTTCCAAGTCTTCCCAGAATGACTTTTTAGAGGCGAAAACCCTGAGGTACAAGTTTCTCCATCCCGAGAGTTTACCAGGTCAACATTTGAAGCTATTGGTCCAATCGGTGATGGCCATAGACGAATGTTTATATGTGATCCTTTCTATTTTGGAATTTATGAAATCAGTTGGATCTTCGTTACCCATAGGGCCAAGGTAAAAGTTACCGGGGCAATCGAAAACTAGGATGACAATCTAACTCTTGAGATTCTACAGTAAACAAGAACCCGACTACCGATGAGAAGACGGGATGGGGAAGATTTGTTTGAAATATGGGGTGGAAGAGCAGATGATAGTTACCTTAGGTACTGCGTGTGTCGACGCCATCACGTGGTAGAAGAAGGAGAGAAGTTTAGCGGCCGATGAAGTGATCTGCGGAGGTTTGCCTTTAGTTGTCGGAGCTCATTGAGGTTGGGGGTTCTGATGGAGAGGAAGTGTGTGGAAGAAGGATAAAGCGATGGGATATTTTATAGATGCGGAATAACCTAGGCAGGAATCTGGGCCGATTAATTATCATTTGCGGGCTATAACGGGCCATCCTGGTTTGCGGTGACATCCAACGGCTCGAAATTTTGTAGTCTGTTAAAACTCAATGGAACAATTATTATCGGTGGTAAACCAACAAATGGAAATTAAATTCTTAATAATATTAGGTGATACCAGAACATTATTAAGAGCAAGATCACGGTGCGGTAAGGAAAAATGATGGGATCCAGTGGCGGTGAAAGGAAGTAAAGCACCATTGCTCACAACGATAGATGAAGGAGTGGATGAAAGGGTGGAGAAAAGGTGGAGAGTATACCTGCGTCCGAGGTCATGTGGGAACTGGCACCCATATCAGCATACCACTCAGAGGCCGGTTGATTGAGCGTCATGGTGTTGAAGGAGTGCGACAAGGAGTCCTAGTGCCAACCTCCATGAGTAGGCAGCCAAGGTGCCGCCTGGTATGCCGGTAAGGGCACCTGGAAGCCCGACGGTGTAGCTCTCCCATAGTGCGTACTGTACGGGGACGATAGGGCATCGTATGCACCGCCATAGGTGCTAGGAAGATCACCGAAACCACCATAGTACGGGGCTACGTGGAACGTAGGCTGTGGCGGTGGAAGTCGGCCAGACTGGTTGTACGACCACATGCACACGGTGCTAGTCCAAGGGTGAGCGAACGATGGATACACAGCCGTACCGGGAGGGATGCCGCCATGTCCACCTGGGGCCGCTCCAGCAGAGGGCGCTGGAGAGCTACCACCAGTAGAACCGCTACGTCCACCACGGCCACAGTGGCGACTGTTGCGCTGGCCTCCGGTTGGTGCAGCTAGGCGCGGAGGAGGAGGCGCTCCCGAACAAAGAGCAGCGGTGGCACCTAGGGCCGCTGGACGCGGCGTCGTAGCGACGAGAGTGGCCGGCGAGGACGGAGGACGAGCGTCGATCTCTAGCTCCTCCGATAAAATGTGAGTGCGTGCTTCCGTACATGTTGGGAACGGTCGGTGCATCTTGAGGATGGACACCATATGGCGAAACTTGCCACTGAGGCTGCGGAGGACCATCTGTCGGTCGCCGATGGGGTCGCCGAATTCGGCGAGGAAGGCAGCCATGGATTCAAGGTGGCGGCAGTAGTCGGTGATGCTCAGGGACTCCTGACAGAATGTGCGGAACTGCGTCTCGAGGAGAAGGGCACGGGACTCCTTCTGACCGAGGAATTCGTCCTCGAGATAGCACCACGCGTTGCGGGCGCGTCCTTGCCGCATCATCAGCGACTGCTACAGGTCGCTGGAGACGGTGCCATACAACCACATGAGGATGCAATAGTCCGCTTGGAGCCACGCCGGGCGTGCGGGGAACGCGTCATCCTTGAGGACGTGGCGGGTGAGGGCATATTTCCCAAGGACGGTGAGGAACATGCAGCGCTACTTGGTGTAAGAGTCTATGGCCTTATCGAGGACGATGGGATGAGCGCCTTGATGTTGACGACGGCGGTGGCTTGCGCCCAGAGAGCCGCGTGAGCGCTCACGTACGTGTCTAGAGCGTCGTTGTGAAGGCGGGCCTCCTCAGCTCGACGCACTTCGTCAGCGCGAGCAGGATCGGCCGCGAGACAGCGGTCTTCGGAAGTAGCGGCGCCAGTGTCATCCCAAGCCATGAGGGGCACGATAGCCGATCGGCAGCCGATCCGACCGGAGGGATCGGCAATCGATAGAAGTCGATCGGCTGATCGGATCGGAGGGGTCAGCCGATCAGAGTCAGATCGGCAGCTGATCGGCCGATCGAATCGGAGATTGGATCGGAGGGGTCAGCAGCCAATTGGAAACGGGTCGGCAGCTAATCGATCGGAATTGGTCGGCAGCCGATGGGAAACGGTTCGGCAGTCTATCGATCGGAATCGGATCGGCAGTCGATCAGATCAGATGGACGATGAGCAGCCGATCAGATCGGATGGCCGATGAGCAGATCGGATGGCCGATGAGCAGCCGATCAGATCGGCAGTAGAGCCGATCGGATCGAAGGGCAATCGGATTGGCAATAGGTAGGATCCAATCGGACCGATCGACGGATCCGATCAGATCGGATCGGCGGGTGATCTGGTCAACAACGGAGAGCCAATCGGATCGGCGAGCGATCTGGTCGGCAACGGAGATCCGATCGGATTGGCAATAGGCAGGATCTGATCGGATCGACGGGCGATCTGGTCGGCAACGGATCAGCAGCGCGGGCGATAAGACCGGTGACACCCGGTGGTGGCGATCGAATCAGCTACAGGCGCTGGTGCGGAAGCAAAGGCAGGATCGGATCGGCGGCCACACCCGGTGATGAGGGCTGCTACGGGCGCTCAGATCGGTAGCGCGGGTGATGAGACCAGCGACACTTCCGGTGACGTGTAGTCGGCACCGGTGGTGGCGGTCGGATCGGCGACGGGCGTTGGTTCGAAAACAGTGGTGTTGAGGACGTCGGACCTCGGCAGTCTCATGCAGCACAGTAGTTGCAGAGGAGGAGATTGGAGACAGCAGCAACAGCGGCGGCGTTTTTGGTTTCGAAAAGATAGCAGATTGAAACCGCTTTGATACCATAAAAGTATGGAAATTATTGATTCTATTTAGTGTCAATGTATCAGTATATATATATAGACAGTCAGGGGACGGCTTGCAAGACAACCACACAGCTACATACATAGGTTAACCTACTATAATTACAATAGACTAATACTTCCCACAGTATAATCAGGAGCATCGCTAACACTGTTGATGCAGTCCTTGATGTCGTATGCCATCTCGCGGACGTTGTCCCTCCACAGCTTCTGCTGGCCATCCAGCCGCTCCATATCAGCAAGCTTCTAGGCAGCGTTCATTTCAGCCAATTCACTCCTGAGGAACTCGATGTCCTTGCACACTCCCTTGAGTTTGTAGCACCGGTCACCGAGCAGTGTGGCTAACTTGGTGAGCAGCGGCGCCATGACCCCCATGGAAGTGCTCACCGCCTCCATCTGAAACAAGCATGTATCATGCCCATATAATCAAAAATCAATTAATTAATTGGTTAGTCTCACGTGACAGCAGAGCAAGACAATGACCAAATTAAAGTTGGCAAGAAACGCACAGAGGAGATAGGCGTTCGTCGGGGCAACGAGACGGAGCTAGCTGCCGGCCGCTGTCTGCTTCCGCGCGTCCGCGGCAACTCACCCCAGTTGACGCACCGAGCCTACTGGCCGCGGGCACCACCACCAGATCTGCCTGCCTATTTCCCCGTATCACACGCCCAGCCCACTGCCGCCGCCTATACGTGACCTACAGATTCATAGCATTGATCACACTTTGTCTTTTTCTTAACGCTTTTGTTCCTTTCTAAAATATGGAAGGATTTAGCATATATATATATATATATATATAACATTTGGTAAATTAATTTATTATGGCATGACTTATCTCTCACTCTTATGGTATCAGAGCGCGCTTCACTCATACAATCCTCGCTTCTGCACCTCTAACAATCGTCACCAGCCTCATGCCGTGCATGCGTCTCTACCGCCACCACCTCTCTCTCTTCCGGTGCTTTCTCTCTCTTCTTCTCACCATGGCCTCCGGGACCATCTCATACCGTCAACATAGAAAACGCCATCATTGAGGTGGCACGCGACAGTCTCGCCCATCTCTAGGTCGCCAAGGCAGACGTCGCCCTCATCAAGGCGATTGAGGACGCCATCAAATACTTGGAGGATCTCCGGGCCGCGCGAGCGCAACTTGACGCCAACTTGAAAGCCGCCCAAGCCACGGCCGTGTAGGCATATGTAGCAGCCCAGGTACACGCTGCCACCACCACGCTCCACGCCCAGCCGATGGTTGTCTCCAACATCAAAACTATGATCCCCATTGTCCTCGACCTCGCCTCGACGAACTACACCAAGTGAAAGACCCTATTTCTCAACATCCTTGGTAAATATGAGTTGACCGACCACATCTTGGTTAAGATTAATGGCGCCATCGCCGCCGATCCATATTAGGCTTGTATGGATTGTACAGTGAAATCCTGGATTTTCAGCACCATCACGTTGGAACTAATGGAGGTCATTCACACCAGCATGCCGTCTGCACGTGAAATGTGGCAGAACATTGAGAAATAATTCATCAGTAATAAGGAGATGCACGTCCTCATGCTTGACATCCAGTTCTCTACTTTTGTACAGGCACTCTCTCCATCATTGAGTATTGCTGCAAACTCAAAAGTATAGGGGATAGCCTGGCTGATCTTGGGCATCCGGTGGAGGATCACACCCTTGTTCTCTCTATTCTTCACTGTTTGACACTGTTTGAACGAGTGCTTCGAGTAAATGGCGGCCCTCATCAAATGCTAGTGCCCGTTCCTATCCTTCGTCACCTTGCGCTTCGATCTCAAGCTGGAGGAGATCAACATGCTATCCAAGGTGCCCTCACAAGCCCTTATTGCTACCGCCCTTCCATAGATGACAACACCCTCTTCGACTATTGTTGCTGCTACCTTGCCTTCCATAGAGTCTCCCTCTGGCAGCGCGACCTCTTGCGGCAAGGGACGTGACCACGGTAAGGGGCGCAGTCATGGAGAGCTGGCATAGCCCACCACCTTTTGCCTGATGATTGAGATGTTCTAGGTATGACCTGGCTACAACTTGGGCCTTCTCGACACTCGTCCATGCGCCCCTGGTGTCGACACTCCTACCCCATTGTTTTCATCCCCTGGTGTCAACGCTCTCACTAGTCATGCGTTGACTGCCTAGGGCACACACGGAGTTGTACCCGCCTTTGGTCTTCCAGGTGTGGCCCCTAGCTATGGCGTGCTAGGCGTGCCGACCCCCGCTTTAGTGCTTGGACGACTTTCCTACCTACTCCGTACTGGGATCGGCAAGCACTTACTAATTCCATCAACACCATGACACTTACTCCCCCACTATCCAATAAGTGGTACATGGACTCCGGGGCCGATGCCCACATGACATCTTCATCTGGTACCCTTTCCTCCTCTTATCCCCCTTCATCAAATTGTCCTCCTAATATTATTGTCGGTAACAGGTCATTGCTGCCCTTTATCTCCATTAGCCATACTAGTTTTTCTACCGAGTGCCCTTTATATCTTCATAATGTTCTTTTCTCTTAACATTATTAAAAATCTCATATCCGTTTGATAATTTACCACTAACAATTTTTGTTCTATCGAGTTTGATCCCTTTGACCTCTCTATGAAGAATTTGGCAACCAGGAACGAAATCGTCCGTTGTAATAGCTTCGGGCGGCTCTACTCCTTCCATGTCCCGCCTCGTGCGCTCTTGGTTGCCACTACTCCTAGCACCCTCTGGCATCGGTGTCTTGGTTATTTAGGTGTCGAATCTTTATCTCATTTTGCTCCATGCAATAAATATGAGCTAGAAACCCTTGTATTATTCATGTCAACTAGGTCACCATGTACGACAATCTTTTGCTACATCCAATTCGTGTGCCGTCAAAAACTTTGATTTAATACATTGTAATTTTTGGCTATAAATATTATCCCATCATTCTTGATTATTGCTCACATTTTATATGGACTTTTCCCCTTTAGCTAAAATCAAACACCTTTCAGACTATCTCATATTTTTTTACTTCTGTTGCTACACGTTTAACACCACTATAAAAACTGTCCAGTGTGACAACGGGCAATAATTTGACAACTTAACCTCATGTCATTTTTTTCTCACCAAGAGAGTTACCTTGTGCATGGTCAGCCTAAGAGATAGGGTGCCCTGTAGGTAGCGTAGGATCCGCTTGAGAGCAGCGAGATGCGGCTCTCGAGGATCATGCATATAGAGACAGATCTGCTAAACTACAAAGGTAATGTCTGGTCGAGTGAAAGTCAGATACTGTAGAGCACCGGTGAGACTGTGGTACTGTGTAGCGTCAGCGACAGGCGGTCTGTTAACAGATAATTTGGAGTGGAGATCAACAGGCGTGCTGCACGGCTTGCACGTACTCATCCCAGCACGCTCCAAAATATCCTAACTATACTGCCGCTGAGAAAGAAACAGACCATCAGCGGAGTGGGTCACAGAAATACCCAGAAAATGATGCAGCTGACCCATATCCGTCATAGCAAACTCACGCCAGAGAGTCTCAATGATATTCTTGAGTAATCCAGCAGAGGAGACAATAAGGACAATGTCATCAACATAGAGCAATAAGTAGACTGTGTTTGGACCACAGCGATATATGAAGAGCGAAGTATCTGACTTTGTTTTAACAAATCCAAATGACACAAGGTGAAAAGCGAACCTGTGATGCTAAGCATGAGGAACCTGCTTCAAACCATATAAAGACTTGCTGAGCTGACAGACAAAATCTGAGCGAGAAGAATCCATAAATCCAAAGGGCTGCACATAGTACACTATCTCAGTGAGAGTGCTATAGAGAAATGCATTCTTCACATCCATCTGATGAATGGGCCAGTTCTGAGATAATGCTAGGGAGAGAACCACTCAAACTATTGCTTGACAACTAGACTGAAAATCTCATCATAATCAACACCGGGCTGTAGTGTGAAACCCCACAAAACCCAACGAGCCTTGTAACGATCAAGAGACCCATCGGCGAGCAACTTGTGGTGATAAATCCACTTCCCAGTCACAACATTGATGTCAGGAGGGCGAGACACAAGACTCCATGTGTCGTTGGCAATCAAAGCGTCATACTCAGCCTGCATAGTAGATTACCAATTGGGGTATGATAGGGCATCACGAATGGAGCGAGGAAGAGGCGACATGGGCACAGCCTGGAGGTTGAGGCGATCCACGGCCTCCGCGATGCCATCTTTGCCACGCGTGCGCATAGAGTGCGCATTGGTCACGGGAGGGATAATAATTGGTCGAGTGGCAGCTGTGCGATCGGTACCGCTGGCAACAACCTGCGCGCAAGCAGCAGGGGCAGCAGGACCGGCAACACTCATGGTCGGTGTGGCACCGCTAGCAGCGATCTGTGCGGGGTGCACAAGGGCAGCGGCACCGGACGACGCGGACTTGGGCGACCATGGCCCTGCACCAAGGCTCGATGGCGTAAGTGGGGCCTCAGGCATGGGGTGTGCCGCTGAGGAAGCTGTTTTACCTGCACGCAAAAAACGGGCTCCAGGAACTGAAGCGGTGAGAATATAAAGGATATCAATGCCTTGATCTAGCCACAAACCGCATCATCATCTCTCGTCATGTTGTGTTTAAGGAGTCCTCCTTTTCTTTCGCTATACTTGACTTGGCACTGCCTTCATCCTACTTTGAGTTTCTCAATTCTGATGAAACTAACGGGCCTCTTCTAGTTAGCCACTTTTTTTCAAGTATACCCGTAGATCCTCCCCATGTCAGCCCCGCTACCCCTGCCTTCCCGTAGGTTGCTACCAGCAAGACTAGCGTGGCCACCGCTGACATCATGCCTAATGCTGCCCTTAGCTCGCCCCAGGTTGTTACTAGCATCGGGCAGCCGTTCCCCGCCATGCCAAGCTCACATTGGGGTGAGACGGCCGTGGGAGATGTCGGCCCATCGACTGTAGCCTGTGGACCACCGCCTAGCTTCTCCACGCCACCTCCAGGCATTGTAGTGCTCCCTATTGGTGTTGTCCGTGTCCCTCCTATGTACAATACACATTAGATGCGCACCCACGGCAAAGATGCTTCTAGCAACCAAAAAAGGCATTTGATCTTCAAGCGATCTCCCTGTCGCCCATACTGAAGGCATATCGTGGTGTCCTCTTGGATCTTAATTGGCGCGACACTATGATTGAGGAATTCTCTACTCTTTAAGAAAATCACACTTGGGATCTCGTGACTCCTCTACCTAGTGTCAATATTGTCTCTTGTAAATGGGTCTACCACCATAAGCTTCACCCAAATGGCACTCTTGATCGCTACAAAGCACGTTAGGTTCTTCGTGGTTTCACACAACGACCTGGTATTGATTTCAGTGAGAATTTCAGTCCAGTTGTCAAACTAGCTACTATTTGTACCATGTTGTCGCTTGCTATTTCATAGGACTGGCCCATCCATTAGCTCGATGTGAAGAACGTGTTTCTCCATAGGATCCTAACGGAGACATTTTATTGTGCATAGCCATCTGGATTTATGGACTCCTCTCGCCCTAATTATGTTTGTCGACTGAACAAATCTTTATATGGTCTAAAGCAGGTTTCGCGTGTTTGGTACAGTCAGTTTGGTACTTATATTCAGTCTCTAGGCTTCATTAGTGCCAAGTTTGACACTTCTTTATTTGTCTTCCGTTGTGGCTCCGATATAGTTTATTTATTATTATATGTGGATGATATTATTATCACTATCTCTTCTACAGTACTTCTTTAGAAGGTCATTACAGCTCTCACAGCTGAATTTTCTATGAAGGATTTGGGACATTTATATCATTTTTTGGGAATGTTTGTGACACAGTGCAGAGGGTTTATAGTTGTCTTAGTGCCACTATATACTTGAGATCCTTGATTGTGCCAGCATGTCTAACTGCGAACCGTGCACGACTCTTGTTGACACTAGTGCCAAGTTGTCTTTAGATGGTACTCCAGTGGCTGATGTGACTTATTTTCATGACCTGGCTGGTGCTTTGCAGTACCTCACGTTTACCCGTCCAAACATTGCGTATGCCGTTTAGTAGGCCTGTCTGTTCATGCACGGTCCACGCGAGCTGTATTATGTTAAAGGCACTCTAAATTATGGGCTTCGGATTCATCGCTCTCATTTCGTTGATCTTGTGGCTTACTCTGATGCTGACTGGACCGACTGTCCTGAGACTCGATGTTCTACTTTAGGCTATGTAGTTTTTCTGGTTAATAATCTCGCCTCCTGGTCCTTCAAATGTCAGGCCATAGTTTATTGCTCTAGTGCTAAGACTAATTATCGGGTTGTCGCCAACGCTGTTGTTGAGACTACATTGTTGCACCAGTTACTAGGGGAGTTTCATTATCCTGTTCGGCGTACTACAGTTGCCTATTGTAACAACATTAGTACAGTTTACATCTCTTCCAATGCTGTGCAGTATCAGCGCATGAAACATATTGAGATTGATCTGCACTTCATCGGTGGCAAGGTCGCCGCCGAAGCCGTCCACATTCTTCACATGCCGACGCCATCTTAGTACGCCAACATCTTCATCAAGGGGCTGCCTTCATCCATCTTCACCAAGTTTTACTCCAGTCTGAACGTCCGTCCCTATGATTAGTTACGACGTTCAGACTATGAGGAGTGTTGTACTATACTATATTTAGACATGATCTACAGAGTCACGGTATTAATCACGCTTGGCCTCCTTAACGCTTGACCTCTTTTCTAATTTTCTCGATCATTTTCTATAATTCAATTTGTAAGTATAGAATTGTTTGATCTATATATATATATATAATCTTTAATAAATCAATTCTCTCGCTTTTAGTCAGATCTAGCACTGGGTGGGGCCGCTCTGCCCCGTGCGCGTGCCCACGCTCTCGCTGCCCCTGGCGCCGGCGCCGCTGCAGCCGCCCCGAACGCATACTCCACGAGGCTCGGCGCGCCCCTACCGCCCGCGGCGCTCACTTGCTGGTGCTGTGGCCTGAGCCTGAAGTTCTCTACTCATGCTACCTGCGCTGATCGAACTCGTGATGGGAGAGGGTCAGAGGGAGATGAGGATTGGAATCTGTGGATCGGAACGGAGAGGTGTCACACGACCAGCAGGAGACAACCGTTAGGCGTTGTCTCAACTCTCAACGCCTGAGGCCCACAGAACAAGTTAGGCCCCCCGACGTACGAAAAAGTAACCGCAATCGTGCCACCAACGGGCATATCCACCTCTGTTACGGACTCGATATGCTCATCGAGATCCAGGACACGATAGTGTATCCAACGGGGCATTGCCGTCGGATACACTATCGCCGCCTCCATCAGCATGCTGGCCATCAATAGGGCCGGCTGCTTCCACGACAACGCCCACGCCGCCGCGTGCCATAGCTCGATCATGCCGTACATGATCGCCTTCGGCACCGTCGAGATCTTCCTCTCGTAGACCCCCAACTTCGCTCAAGTTTGGTGGCTGTCCATCGTCGCCACGGTCATGTCGTTCACCTACTCCGGCATCGGCCTCGGCCTCGCTGTCGCCCGGACAGTAGCCAACGGTGGGTTCCATGGCACGCTCGCCGGTGTCGCCGTTCGTGCGGCGGGAGGCGTCACCGCGATGCAGAAGGTGTGGCGCACGCTTGAGGCGCTGGGAAACATCGCTTTCGCCTACTCTTTCTCCAACGTGCTCATCGAGATCCAGGACACGATCAAGGCGCCGCCGCCGCCGGAGGCGGAGGTGACGAAGAAGGCCACGGCGGTGAGCATCGCGATGTGAGGGCTGATGGGCTACGCCGCATTCGTCAACGCGACGCCGGACAACCTCCTCACCGGGTTCGGCTTCTACGAGCCCTACTGGCTCTTCGATGTCTCCAATGCTGCCATCGCCGTCCACCTCGTCGGCGCGTACCAGGTGGAGCGCCACGCCACCGCCGCGTGGCCGGACAACAACCTCGTCACCGGGGAGCTCCGCGTGGGTCCTTTCGCGCTCAACGCGCTCCGCCTGGCGTGGCGGACGGCGCTCGTCTGCCTCACGACCGTCCTCGCCATGGCGCTGCCGTTCTTCGGCATCATCGTCGGGCTCATCGGCGCGTTCTTTTCTGGCCGCTCACCGTGTACTT
The DNA here is from genome assembly GCA_030770085.1 of Oryza coarctata. Lineage (NCBI taxonomy): Eukaryota > Viridiplantae > Streptophyta > Magnoliopsida > Poales > Poaceae > Oryza > Oryza coarctata. Next base: position 10,054,374 of record CM061485.1, on the reverse strand, counting down.
CCCTTCGGAGATGTACATCAAGCAGCAAAGCGTGGCGCGAGGCAGCGGGAAGTGGGTGTGGCTCAGGGCGCTCGCCGCCTTGTTCCTCCTTGTGTCAGTCGCCGCCGGCGGCGGGTCCATCTTCGGATTCGTCGGCGCGCTCAATAAGTTCCGACCGTTCAGCGTCTAGCCGCGCTCTCCCGATGCGAATGTAGCTTAAATTCTTGACGGCACTTTCTGTGCCATATTTGTAGATTTTATCCATTCTTTGTAAACACTTCGGTCTTCATTCATTTGTAGGCTAATTGTTTATAGGGTAGTTTTGACTTCATTTTTTATTTAGAATCTACCCACTACAAACCTAGTGGAAAAAATTACTACTCGAGAAACCAGTCTCTGCCTGTGCCTCCGCCATTTACTGCGGCTGAGTGGGTTGAGGTATTGCCCATCTATTTTATCATAAGTGAATTTTCTTAATAATTCCTAACGTGTGCTCTATAAGATTTTCAATTTTTTATCACCTATGATTTTTATGCACAAATAAAAGCTAAAAAACCAGACATTTAATGGTAGAACGGCTGAAAACTTTGTCGGTTTGGTGGGATGGACGGATTTTATATATTGCTATCCTTACCTTATCATAAGTGCTACGATGAGCGGATTATATATGTTATTATTCTTGTTGTTGAAGTAGTATAAAAAATAGTTTTGTAGCGAGTATGTTTTACAGTCTGACGGATCAAGCTTATTAGTTCTTACCACAATTGATCTTTCCGAGATCCGGATACTTTTCGTTGTCAGCAAATTTGTTGCATCTTTTATTAACTTATTCACACTAATACTGTACATTTGTGAAGTGTTCTATTATGTCCGCAGCAACGCGCGGGTATCAACTAGTTGTCTTCATAAGTGGTACATGCTACACCTCTATACAAGTGCATACCTCAAATCCTGTCCATTGTTTGGAATTCAATGTTTGGGTTAGCTTAAATATATGTATTATAGGAACATAGTTTTGTGTCAAGTATATATTACAGTCTCACATATTTATGGTTATCAGTTCTTACCACAGTTTCTCTGGACTAGGGGATGAAATCGGTTCGGGTAGTTTTCGAGATCCACACGCTTTTTTGGAAATGGATAGTGTCAGATGGATATTTTTTAGATACTTTTAGAAACGGAAATAAATTTGGATTTTTTTCTCGAAAACAGAAACAATTACAATAAGACTATCCATCAGAAACTATCCTGATAGCTATTCAGATAGTTTCAGAAAAAAAGTCCCATTCCACAGTACTTTATATTTTAGGTCAGTTTCACAAAACTACATGTAACTACAAAACTGCATGTAATGCCCTAGCATTTTCTTCTTATTTTATGATAGAATTAAATTATAAAATACTAATTTGTGATTTTAAGATGTAGACAACTTCATATTTGTTAATTCCAAATTTAAAATTGTTCATTTTTTGGAAAAATTAAAACTAAAATCTATGGTAGTAAAAACTAAAGAGCCATGTTATTTATGATGGCCTGTTTTCTTTAATATAAATTCTTAAATATGATCTCCTAGTAATATAACATATTTATAGTATGAAGTCAAATAATACTATTAGTTTATAATTGTCTATATGATATAGCCGTAGCTAAAATTCTAATAACTTCATCTATACAAGAAGTTTATAACTCTTCATTGATTTGAGAAGTCCGTTATATGGGGTTGTTATATTCTGATAAATATTTTTTACTGTATTTGTACTAATTCATATTCACTCCGTATCTGTATTCAATATTATTTGATTCCGTTTTTGTATTTGAGGTTTTTGATTTTGATTCCAAAAATAAATATGAAATGAATACGCTTGCTACCGGGTTTGGTATGCAGACCCGTTTTCCTTTTTCTTGTAACTAAGCAATCGATTTATTGGACTTTTCGGGTGTTTCAACAAAAGCTGGTGGCACATACGGCATCAGCAGTGTAAATATTAATTATTTAAGCTATAGAAGTAGTTATATCATAATTTTACAAGTTGGATTGTTTTCTATGTGCTTTAATATAAATTTAATATAATATTGCTTAATTCGTCTTCACACGACTACAATCAATGAAACATTTATTCCGTACGATAATTGTTTATCGTTTCAACAACTTATTACTTTTCACTTGGAAGAAATGCTTTTCAACAAAACTATTTACATTTAGGTGGAGATAACCCCAGTCTCCACTTACAAAACATATATTTTACTAATATTCTATTTTTGATTGAGATCCAATAGCTCATTTGTCTCCACCATCTTCTAAAAAAGGAGCCAGTTTCTTCTGCCTCAACCAGCTGTTGCCATTACCTCCTTGCAACCCTTCTTCCCCAACCACATCCCCTAGACATCTATCCTTAGGAGCGGAGCTAGCATGTAACCATTGGGGTGATATGACCCAATGAACTTTTGCTAATTTCACATTAGGAATGAATATTTGCTTTTATAAATATGCTTTGATACCGTAATATTTGATGAATAACTAATATTCTTTGGCTCCGTCACTGACTATCCCCTAATTTTTAGACACTTAGCATAAATAAGAATTCCTATACTAATTTTTCCTTTCCACCAGCACTATCCACTATCCTCACTGGATACCACCCACCCTTTTGGATGAAGAAAATTGCTATTTTCTATTCTTAAAATAGGGCTTCGCTATAATACCATTCTTAGTGTGGGATTCACTAAAATACTATTTTCAAATGGGTGTAACATGTTGAAATGCCATTTCTTCCACATTTAATTTTGCCTTGGTTTTCTTGGTGAGATGACCAAATTGCCCCTGGATGATTCATGAGCCACCTACTGCTTGATCCAACCGAGCCAGTCACCACTCCTCTTCCCCCCCAATTTGTCATTGTGCATTTGTTTAGTGCATTTTCATTCATTAAATGCCCCAGTGCATTTTGGTTTGCATTTTAGCTCTGGTCCATTCTGGTTTTTAGATAAAATCCTCTATTTACGAAGCCAATTTTTTACATGTAATCAAACCAGTCGAACACATTTTTTCTAAGCAACATATGTAGACGGTGTGGTTGAGTCGACTAAAGAAATGAGCATCCATGCGATGCATTGCGGCTGGACCAGTTGACTGCCCACTTGATAAAACTCACCAGGGGCAATTTAGTTAGCTCACTAACGAATACATGGCAAAACCATTTTCTTTTACATCAAATGAATGAAAATGGCATTTCAGCGTGTTGCACTTGTTTAATAATGACATTTTAGCGAATCTCAAACTGAGAATAGCATTTGAGCAAAGCTCCCTTTCGAGGACGACAGAATAGAAATTTTCTTCACTAGATCGGAGAACTCTTGAAATAGGACATACCATCAACTACTAAACCCGTTAAACCAGTTTTAATAGTGTTTTTTTTTCATGATTTATATCCAAGTAATCTGCGCCTTGGCTAACATAGTATCTAAAATTTATATATCTGCTAATAGGGCATCATGTAACTAAAGAATAAATTATTTGCCTAATAAAAAGAAAATAGATGATTTCAGGTGATAACTTTGCAAAAAATCACCATTAGAAAAGGGTTAAGATTGACCTTTAGAATTAGAGAGCATTTTAACTTAGCTCTGGAAATAATGGATTTCATAGTTGAGGGACGAGGTTTGTTGATGAAAAAAGACCGTCGTGTAGCAGTGAGCTGTGAGATCAGATTTATGGTCAATAATCATTATCACTTACTACCTCACGCGTTGCTGTGGGAATATATGAGATTTATAAAGGTAGCATTTTAAATCAGAACTAAACTTTGTATAGCTCATGGAAGAGCACGGCAAATTGAAATTACAGTTCTCAATAAGAATAAGCTAGGTGGGTATTACCTATATGAATCTAGGTCGGACAAATACGATCAATGCTGCAAATAATGACCTGTCCTCAAATAAGAATCAACGTTAAGAAACTAGTCTGGTGTACATTGAGTCTTTATAGCATTTTATTTATGACTTCAAGAATAATGTTAGCCACGTACCAATATCACGCATTTGTGCTTATGTACATGTTTCCGCTTCAGCAGCAAACCAATGAATTAGGAAATCCATACAAACACAAAAATGATTAAGTGTTGATCCAGTGGTGTTACTTTATGAAACATAGATCTCAATCTTGGAAATTATGGCCTTCTTATTTGCTGAACCTACACAAAGGAGACTAAGGCCAGTTAGATCACCAACATATTATCAAAAGACGTTCAAGATAAGCAAGAACTTAACTGGGTTTTGCAACAGCTGATAATTGGTCGGTGATGTAAATCAAGAACTAATAACTGGTTTTTATATTTAAAATCCATAATTGATGAACTAATTAATGAGAGGAACTGGAAGAGAAGTTGAGAACGCATAGCAGTAGATCCGTTAAGAATGGACATACAGCTGCAGAGAACCAAAACATAGGAAGGCATCACCGGCAATAGACACTCTGCGTGTCGATGGATTGTCATCTGCGCCGCGAGCTTACAAATAAACAAACCAGAGAACATTACCGTATATGCCAAAGCACAACACATAAGAGCATGGCCTTGTACTGTCTTACTAAAGCTAGCCATAGGTGATTAGAAGAGAGATACATATATTAGTTGATCAAGACAGTAATACTGTATCTTTAAGAGAAAATACAGCATACAATTAGGTGTGAAACTAAAGTTCGAAGTTCAAACCTGATGTCGAGCTTGTCCATAGGAATTAGGAAGCACAACGTGAAGCAAATTTTCTTCCAAAAAAGAAACAACGTGAAGCAAAGGAGGCGATGTAGATTCAGCTCGACAGGGGACGATTATGCGCATGACCATGGCGGCCAATGTGGAAGCCATGCCAACTGACTGCCACTGAGAAACCTTGATACATTATCAGATCACCCACATCAACCAATAGCAAGTCAGGGAATAAATCCATGGCGAGACGGCTAAAGTGAAGCTCCTGGGTGGTCGTCGGCAGTGGTGGTTATCATAATGATAGAAAATCAAATCATCGTCGATCCTAATAGAAATGATCAATGACCATGGATCATGTTGTTGGTGAATATGAGAAGCCTGCCCGCTGGAAGACATGCTCCATGCCTTAGGCGCCGGGAAGAGCCGAAGAGATGACGTTGTGGAAAGGAACCTCTCAAATAGCCCTGGCTGATCTCTGCCATTTGCAGCCTCTGTTCAAATACAGGTTAATTACACACTGAAAAATCTGGATGGATTGAAAGAGATTTAGTAGGAGAGTAAATGGGAGTAACCATGGGTTGTGGCCTTTGATCTCCCCACTGTAGGAGACTAAATGACCGAATGCACGCGTCTAGTCGAAACAGCGACAGAAAAGCCAGGGGAGGTGAGCGGCAAGGCGCGAAGGGTTAGCATGTCTTAATCGCGAATCGCGAGCGTCGCACACTCGCGCGGTTGGAGGCTGGGGAATGTGGGGCAGCCGCTCTACCTTCGATGGTGGATGGGCCGACGGAAAAATGTTGGGATGGGCTGCTGGGTTTTACGAAGAAAATCACAGGCAGATAGATGGGTATCGCTGGTCGGATGGAATTAAATTGCACGGCTGGGGATTTACCTGGGATGAAATCGGACGGCTTGGCTTACCCGATGACGTGGCTCACCCCCAAAGCTGCTTTTATAGCAGTAAATGCAGATAGTGGGTTCCAATTATATGGGAAGAAAGGATATCACGACTAACTAAAAGGTTTCTTTAACTTCTCTATGTCCTCTCTTATTCAACTCAACCCATCTCATATTTCACTTGACAAAAAAAAAAAACGTCAACCATTCACTCAGGTTCCATCACTTGGGTCCCAGATAACAGTTCTCCTCTGTATTGTGGGGCCATCGCATGCTCCACGTGTGAGGCCTGCCCCTTCTCACGGCCTCACCATGCAACCACTAACACGGCACACCCGCGACGGAGGTTGAGGGTGTTGTTGACATAGAGAATCGCAAAAATCGACAAGAATGCTTCTGCATGTCAACCTCAACCCGACGATGAGAGATCGATCCCTCTGAAATTTAGTTCGTCGGATCAATCGAATCAACAAGGAATCGCAAATTGCAATGCATGCATGCGAATTTCGGTTGATCTCGGCAATGGCGGTGAAGGAGGCAGCGGGTGAGGAGTTGTAAGATGTTCGGCGCCTGCGGCGGCGGGTACAGGACGCAGAACATCAAGGGGCGGAAGGAGAGGTTCGTGCGACTCGAGCAGGAGGAGGATCACGAGGCGGCGGCGACCATGGACGGCGGCGGCGGGGGCGGCAGGGTGCAGCACGTGATGGACAGTTACTTCTCCGGCGCGCCCAAGATCCGGACGCGGTCGGTGCGGATGGCGGCGGCCGGCGTGATGAGCTACCGGTCGGAGCGGCTCAAGAGCATCGGCCGCGTCTTCCAGGAGGACCTGACCAACATGTCGCAGAAGATCTTCGACCCGCAGGATGCGTTCCTGGTGCGGATGAACCGCCTCTTCGTGATGGCCTGCATCGTGTCCGTCGCCGTCGACCCACTCTTCTTCTACCTCCCAGCCGTCACCGCCACCGACAGCAACACCTGCATCGGCTTCGACCGCTGCCTCGCGACGGGCGCCACCGCGGTGCGCTCCGCCATCGACTTCTTCTACCTGGCGCGGATCGCGTTGCAGTTCCGGACGGCGTACATCGCGCCGTCGTCCCGGGTGTTCGGCCGAGGCGAGCTCGTCATCGACCCGGCAGCCATCGCGCGCCGCTACCTCCGCCGCTTCTTCGTCGTCGACCTCCTCTCCGTGCTCCCGCTCCCGCAGATCCCCATCTGGAACTTCCTCCACCGCCCCAAGGGCGCCGACCTCCTCCCCACCAAGAACGCCCTCCTCTTCATCGTCCTCGTCCAGTACATCCCCCGCCTCGTCCGCTTCTACCCCATAACCTCCGAGCTCAAGCGCACCACCGGCGTCTTCGCCGAGACCGCCTTCGCCGGCGCTGCCTACTATCTCCTCCTCTACATGCTCGCCAGCCACGTAACCACATCAATCCTCTTCTACTACGATTAGATAAATGCATGATACTAGATAGAAATCGCCGTTGACGGCGAGGTGGATGATGGATGCAGATGGTGGGGGCGTTCTGGTACCTGCTGTCGATCGAGAGGCTGGACGATTGCTGGAGGGAGAACTGCAAGGTGCTCAAGTTCCACCAGTGCAAGAAGTACATGTACTGCGGCGGCGGGAACCTGGGGCAGTCGGGGTTCTTGGAGTGGAGGACGATGATCCGGCAGGTGCTGGCGATGGAGTGCGCGCCGGCCGACGAGGCCGGCACGGGGTTCCAGTACGGGATCTTCACGACGGCGATCCAGTCCGGCGTGGTGTCGACCACCAACCTGATGGCGAAGGTGCTCTTCTGCCTCTGGTGGGGGCTCCAGAACCTGAGCTCGGTCGGGCAGAGCTTGAAGACGACGCACTACAAGGGGGAGGCGCTGTTCGCCATCTTCCTCGCGCTCTTCGGCCTCATCCTCATGGCGCTCCTCATCGGCAACATGCAGACGTATCTCCAGTCGATGACGCTGCGGCTGGAGGAGATGCGGCTGCGGCGGCGTGACTCGGAGCAGTGGATGCGCCACCGCGTGCTCCCTGACGACCTCCGGGAGCGGGTGTGGCGGCACGACCAGTACCGGTGGCTGGAGACCCGCGGCGTCGACGAGGACAGCCTGGTGCGTGGCTTGCCCAAGGATCTCCGGCGTGACGTCAAGCGCCACCTCTGCCTCCGCCTCGTCCGTCGCGTGCCGCTCTTCGCCAACATGGACGAGCGCCTCCTCGACGCCATCTGCGAGCGGCTCAAGCCCAGCCTCTGCACGGAGGCCACCTACATCGTTAGGGAAGGGGACCCCGTCGACGAGATGCTATTCATCATCCGCGGTCGCCTCGAGAGCTCCACCACCGACGGCGGCAGGATGGGCTTCTTCAACCGGGGGCTCCTCAAGGAGGGGGACTTCTGCGGCGAGGAGCTCCTCACCTGGGCGCTCGACCCCAAGGCCGCCGCCAACCTGCCGCTCTCCACGCGCACCGTCAAGGCCATCTCCGAGGTGGAGGCGTTCGCGCTGCACGCCGACGAGCTCAAGTTCGTCGCCGGCCAGTTCCGCCGCCTGCACAGCAAGCAGCTGCAGCAGACGTTCCGGTTCTACTCGCAACAGTGGCGCACCTGGGCGTCCTGCTTCATCCAGGCCGCGTGGAGGAGGCACCTGAAGCGCAAGGCCGCCGAGCAGCGCCGCCGCGAGGAGGAAGAGGCTGGATCGTCGTCGCCGTGCCAGATCACTACCACCGTCCTCGTGTCGCGCTTCGCCAAGAACGCCATGCGCGGCGTGCAGCGGCAGCGGTCGCGCCGGGACGACCCCAACCTCATCGTCCTGCCCAAGCCGCCTGAGCCTGACTTCCAGAACATGGAGTATTGATAGGTAGTATTTTCTTAGGTACAAATTACAATGCTTAAAGCACTATAACTCTGTCAGTATGGTTGCAGCCATTTCTTATTTTCTTTACATCTTGAGGTACCAGGAGATATAATACAATGGGCGCTTCAGACTGGACACATCCTACCGGTCTGACAGCCTAAGCCAGCAAGGCATGGAGAAAATTCAAGATGATTATCACAAGTACTTCATACGATTCGGTAGATTGATGCCGACTCTTGCAAGGAGGTCGCTTGCTCTTTTTCCAGCTGGAGCAGTTACCTCCTCCTGGACCATAAGAAAAGTAAAACGGACACCACAGAATGAGAGACATCATCAGTTTCAAGTGCATTTTTCAGACGCTTATGCAGGGTGTAAAATTATCGTTTGGCCAATCACCCAAATGTATACCAAAGCATATTTTTAGAAGATAGTGATAGGGGTATCGTTTCTACTTTCTAACCATTAGAATTCTCAAATCCTGCAGTGTTTATTGCTGCGCACGAATGTTTTTTAAAAAAACATTGTAGTTTAACCTGTTCGTGTTATCTGAACACTATGAAATGGTTGACGGACAATTCTGTTCATAGTGTCTATTGGGCTTATCTCAATGTGTCAGGAGCAAATACAATAATTTACCTCATTTAGATTCACAATCTTCTTTTCCCTCATAATCCATCGACCATTGCACATAACAGATTCAATATTTTCTGTTCTCATGCAATAAACTATGTTGGCAATGCTGCACAACGGGTAGAAGGTAAGTCAAGTATTGTGGCGCGACCAATAGTATGGGGAACTGGACAAAATCCCAGTGGTGTTTCAAAACTCAACATTATAAACCATAGCTATGGACACCTCATGGAACAATCAAATTCAATAATCATGGCCATAGAAAGAACACATATTTTTTGGTTAATGGATTCAAACAAAAGCAGTACTAAAATCTTGAGAAAGGTGAAATAAAAAACCTTTGTGAAACCTAATTTGAATAGTGCAGCAATTCAAAGAATTTGACATTGATAAATAAACTGTAGCACAGTAACAGTGCTTACCAGTCATGCATTGGGACCATGGACCATGTAAGCGGATTCACAACAACCATGTCAGCCTGCACTCATAAATTGATATATTAGGACTCAAAAGTCAGGCCATTTTAATTCCACAGGATATCACAGACTGGTAAGATCATATGATGCTCATATAAGACAGTCATATGAGAAGTATAAAAACAGCATATCCTAATTTAGTTAATTTGGATTATCAGATGAATCTGGCAATCAATCTAGGTATTATTACTACTCAAAAGTGAATGCACCAAAATTATCAAACACAACACATGACAGAATAGCAGCTAAGGGCATTACCTTCTTCCCAACCTCCAGCGAACCTATTTCATTGTCCCACAGAACTGCTTTTGCACCATTGATAGTAGCCATCTTCAATACAGTCTCTACAGGAAGAGCAGTTGGGTTCGTTGTACCAGTGATGTATGCCTCACGCCCTTTGTTAATAAGGCAGGCAAGGTACATCTCATCAACTGCATATCACAGGTAGACCTGTAAACCTTTTATATATGATATATCAAAACATCAATGGAAACATGGTGATGGATAACAAAGTAATAAAAAAGCATAATGCATGAAAACTTCAAAAGAAAAGATGGAGATGACCTATAAACTAGCAGAGTTTGCTTCTATGTGTGAAAATACTTTAGTTTCATCAAATTTCCAGAAACAAGAGGAAACGATTTCATCAATGGAGGTCTCTGCTGGCAAAGATAATTATATCATGGAACACAGAAACATTAACTAAAGAGGACAGGTAACACCTTTGTTTTTATTCTATTTTCCATTTGACCTTTAATTTCGAGATTGATGTAAGAATGTGTGCTTTCCAAAGGGTAATATTGCTACTGTGTAAGAACTATTCATTTTTTTTCAATTGGTATATTGCCACTGTGTAAGACTGCACAACAGAGTTGACACCCTGGTCTCCACACTACATAGTAACTTATTAAAACGATGGTTAGTTCTGGTCTTTTCAGTGATGCTATTATGACGAAGACAGCATAATCTTTTTCTGGACTTAATTGACTGAAGTTACAAAATGCAGTATATTCAATTATCATGTATATAGTCAATTATCCCATAGTGTAAGAATCGTTTTGCATGACACTAGTCATGCCTACAGTTCATTGTGTTTTTGTGTTGAGGATTTCGGAAGCTAACCAATGCTCATTCTGTTATTGCTTGGCGCTCCATCTGTACCAAGAGAGACACAAACACCAGAATCCAGCATTTCCCTAATTGGAGCAAACCCCAACATCCTCATAGCAGATGCAGGGCAGTGAGAAACCTTGACATCTGCCTTTAAAAAGTGCCCAATCTGCATGTAAGAACCTCGTAAGGTGAAAATAGCTATTAGAAGCTACACTTAAAAAACCAAGTAACAGTCTATCAGGAAAGAAATGCTAAAACAACGCTAAATAGAATTTAACAAAAGCCAACAGAATGATGTGACAAGAAACATTTCTTGTATAGCTGTGGCAGCAGATTCATGATTTGCCCAGTGATGACTTCTACATGATGTAATTGAGTGTAAAATGAGGGTGACTTCTGACAGCTAGAAACAGAACTTAACATAATTTTGATATTACATAAGTAGCTTACATTTTCTGAGTACAAAAAAAAAAGACAATGCGAGGTAAGATTTTATAGTGAAAAAGTTTGCTCACCTCAGGCTTATTCAACCAAACAGAATGAGCAGCCAGCAAATTACTCCTTAGAAAATCAATTTTCTCTAAATACGTCACTGTCCCATGATCAATTCCCTTAGTCTGCATTATAAGCTGATTTTCATAGGGTATTTCTGCAATATGCTGTACAAAAGTGAAAATGAAGGTGTAAGAAATTTACTGAAGCTATTTAAGCAACAAGCTACTACTGAAATAGCTAATTCCATATAAGAATATTTGAAAAAGTTTCTGTTTGATTGAATATCACCTAAATTAGAACAAAAATTCTAGGGAGCACCACCACAACATAATAATGACTCAATGCAGCACACCCAAAATATGAAAAACTAGCTGAATTCCACATGCAATGGCATGGCTAGATATGCTTATATCTGTCTTTGCAAGAAAATTCTAGTGCATTACTGGAAATACTTATATACTTCATATTAAATTGTAAGTAGTATTAGCCCTAACATATATGATCAACATCAATAATTATAACATAGACTCACAAAAAATGGCGTCTGGTAAACATGATCTTTTCTAGCCACTCAAAGTGGAATCCAGAGGCTACTTTTAATTTTGTATTAATAATATTAAAAATGTGCAAAACAGTTCTTTTAATTGTATGAATCAAACGATACAGCACACCATCTTAGAACAGATAAACTGGGTTGTACCAATAAGTTGCTTTATTTAAGTACCATGTGGATTCCAGTATTCAGCTTTTCTGCAGCATCTCTTGTTTCAAGCAGTAAACGATCCGTTGCATTCATGATCTGTCTCAACCCAAACCATATCCTGATACGCCCATCAGCTGTGTTATGATGCTTTTCATACAGATCTTTTTGTGACTGTGGCAAAGCAATACAACTTGTCACTTGCATCAACAAAAGACAAACATGCAATGAATAGAAAGTCAAACGCATATATGTATATTTAGATTAATCTTAAATTTTGCAAACAGAAACCACTAAAATATGAAATAGACTCACTTTGCAGACCATCAAAATAAAGTCTACAACAGATGTGACACAGGAGAAACATGAAAGGGCAAGTTGGCTGAAAAAAAAAGAATACATTGGTACTGAAACCACTAAAATATGAAATAGACTCACTTTGCAGACCATCAAAATAAAGTCTACAACAGATGTGACACAGGAGAAACATGAAAGGGCAAGTTGGCTGAAAAAAAAAGAATACATTGGTACTGTAGCCTAAGACAAATCTGCTCTCTTTATTTGCTGTTTCTGGACTTGTTAACAATAGATCATAAGCAGCATGTAAACATAGATACCAATTAGATTAGATATCAATCCTAGTATAATTTCAGGCTTGCAGCAGTAAACATAATATATAATGTAGGCATGCCTATAATGCAAAACGTGTTCTTAGATAAAGGATAAGATACTGTAATAAGAAAATATTGCAAAATTGAGTACTTCCCTGTAAACTCTTTCTACTCAATTTCACATGTTAACTTTGGATCTTTACTGCAATTTTGCCTTAATTATTTCAGGAAAAACTTCTTCCATATATGATAAAAATTCTGAAAGCCAATTTACATGTTTGTATGAATCATTACAGAGCTGAATGGTGACATTACATATCAGGGATACAACCGAATATATGGTCCTTACGTTTATTAAAGACGTTCGATTTCATGTATCCAAAAAATGGGTAAGCACCAAGTGACAATGTTCAAGGCAATGGTTATATGGCAGTCATCATACAGAAGGAAATGATGTGAAGTAAATCAGTATAACCTCTAAGCCAGAAGAAAACCTGAATGCAATCGTTATCATTGACTTACTACTTTTCGTGAAAACGAGAAAATGACAATATAGCATCAGAGGGCCACATGACCACCACAAACTTTCTACAGAAGGTCCAATAAAAATTAAGAGATAATATATGTATAATTTATATATAAAGTGATGGTAATACTAGATTAATTATAATTATTTTTAATTAAAGCCCTTTGTAATGCTATTATTAATAAAATTCAAGTAGCAATCTCTCTTCCTCCACCACCGAAAATAAAAAAAAAACAAGATTAGTAAGAGAATTTGAATGGAGCCAACTCTAGGGCCTCACCTAGATGAGTCCTAGTCCTAGCCCGCCCACCCATCTAAATAAGTTGTTTTTTTCGACCGCTAATTGCTCGCTAAACTTAAAAAAGATTAGTATGACAAATTTATTTAAGGATCTGGGCATCCACAGGTACTGCCTGATGGACATGAGCATGCCTCACAGGCATGCTTGTCCATGACCCAGAAATCTAGTTAGAGGTAACTGTGTTTTATATTTTATCCAAGTGTAATCTACATCTAACCGGATATACATATAGCAGTTGATTTTGACCCATCTCTCATACTACTTCCTCGTTGGCTCATTTAAAGTCTTAAATTTTGATAAAATTATGTTAGCTTGATAATAATTTGTTACCCTATTAAACCATTGGTGATGATTTTATAATTTATTGATTATATTGCTCTTTACTAAATTATATATCTATTGTGATATTATTTATGTGAGACTCACTAGATATCTAACAGATATGAAGTTATACCTACTAACTCTGTTGGGTATGGTTTGGGTAGATGAAAGCGAGTACTAGTTTAGGCATAAATTTGCCTTACCCACGCTCGACCCGATCCGTTAACATCTCTGGTCCGACGCCCAACCACGAGCCTAAGGTCAGTCACAACTTTGGACCTCGTCTTTTCATTTTTTTCTAAATTAATCATCTAATTTGTTATTTAATTATACCGTTATATTCGTTATAATTAAATCTCTATAAGATGCCACATATTTATTTTGGATGAAAACATATATGTTTCAACTAGTGAAATTTGATGTTTCATGTGTGGGAAGCAAATGTCTCAACTAGAAATCCACTAAGTTCTATATTTTAAGTTTTTATGTTACAATTAATCTGGTTAATATTATATATGGTTTAATTTGGATGTTTTAATAAATATTTTTTGATAGATACATATGATGTTCTTTGGATGTTGCAACAAATATTTTGTGATGTTTCAACAGTATGATATAAAAATATTTCAGTTAAAAATATAATAATATATTTTTGTCATTTGAAATTAACCATGTGTAGTAAAAATTTAATTACTACGGATACAATGGTGATCAGAAAAAAATGTTTCAAAATTTTGCTAAAAAGTTTAGAGAAGAGAAGGAGGAGAGACATGGTTATGTTTGTGCAGTACGCGTGCAACAGTTGGTAGCATGCATGCGGCAGTTGGGAGGGGTTTGCGCGCCCGACGTTTTGCGCGCCATCGAGCGTCCGACGCGTAGTCGCGGCCGCTAAACCCATGGCCCTTGTCCTGGTGATAGCTGTAGGCTAGGCTTTCTTTTCATCTGGTTGTCTCTTTGAGCCCCCTACAATTTCCACTTGTTTTCATCCAACTTAAATCGCACCTCATGCATTTGCTTCGACAATTCGACGAAACTACGGCAACGCGCTCTCACCCTTTCTCCTGGATGAAATGGTGCGGATCATTTACGCGCCAAATCGCCAGCTATATAAGACGAGTCCATAGAAGCAACGGTAAACATCCACACCAACGGCAGCCAATTTAGACAGAGCTACCTTGTAGGCGAGTAGTGGAGTGCAGTAGCCCGCAGTGCGCATGCATGGCGTCATCTGTGGAGAAGTGGGTAGGGCTCGGGTCGGCCATGGCCGGCTTCGCTTTGCTTTGGTCCAGCTTGCCTGACCGCGTCCATGACGAGGCTAGGCACATCATGACTAGTTTGTGCCCGATGGTGGCTGCCTACTTCAACCCCTACCAGCAGATCAGCATCTCCGAGTATAGCGACGATGAGCAGTTCCGGCGGAACAAGCTGTTCGACATCGTCGCCGCGTACCTGGGCAGCAAATGCATGAAGGGCGCCCGCAAGCTCAACGCCGAGCTGGGCAACGACGGCCAGAACACTGAGTTCAGTCTTGACGAGAACCAGGATATCGTCGACAGGTTCCGCGGCGCCTGCGTGTGGTGGAACCTGTGCAAGGCGTCCAACAACACGAACAGGGAAACTGTCATCAACGTCTTTCCCCGTGATGAGGAGATCGAGCGGCGGCACTACAGGCTGGTATTTCACAAGAAACACCACCAGCTTGTGCACAACTCCTACCTGCCCGAAGTCATCCAGCAGGGGCGCGAGCTCACCTCCAAGAACCGGCAGAGGCGATTGTTCACCAACCATGCCAAGACGAAGAGCATGTGGAGTCACATCCCGTGGAAACACCCGGCGACGTTCGACACTCTCGCCATGGACCCCGCCAAGAAGGATGAGATCATGGACGATCTCGAGACGTTCCGGGAGGGGAAGGACTACCACTCCAAGATCGGCAAGGCGTGGAAGCGGGGCTACCTGCTTTATGGACCACCGGGCACAGGCAAGTCCACCATGATCTCGGCTATGGCCGACTTTCTCGGATACGACGTCTACGACCTCGACCTAACGTCTGTTAGGAGCAACTCAGACCTGCGGAAACTCTTCCTTGAAACGACGGAGCAGTCCATCATCGTCATTGAGGACATCCACGCGATCGACGACGACCTCCTCGCCAAGTGCAAGGAAAAGAAGGCAGCCAGCGGCGACGACTCGCGGTTGCCCTTCTGGTATGGCAGAGACAAAGTAACTCTATCGGGGCTGCTCAGCTTTGTTGATGGGCTGTGGTCGGCGTGCGGCGGTGAGCGGATCATCGTGCTCACGACGAACGACCTTGACCAGCTCGATCGAGCACTGATCCGCCGGGGAAGGATGGACAAGCACATCGAGATGTCCTACTGCCGGTTCAAGGCCTTCAAGGTGCTTGCCAAGAACTACCTAGGCATCACCGAGCACCCGCTGTTCACCAAAATCAAACCACTGCTCGACGAGACTGACATGACACCGGCAGATGTGGCCCATAACCTCATGCCCCGGGGAAAAAGGAAGAGGAACGCGGACAAATGCTTGACAGGTCTAGTACAAACACTGAAGAAGGCCAAGATGGAATCTGGAACGCCTCTCACCAGTCCTACTGAGAGGCCGACAAGGTACAACCTAAGGCAGAAGAAACCCAGACAGGGAAATATATGCTGAGGGGCTGTTGGTTTTTGTGTGGTGGGGAATTGCCGAGCTGCACCTTTTTGTGCTGTACTACTACAATTTATTTTCCGTGTTTGTTAGTTGCTTAAACTTGCATAAGTCGTAGCCTATATAAACTGGAAAGACATACAAAACTACAGTGTAAAACTATTTATGTTCCTTTGTACTTCATGTTTTAGAATAATCGTGTTGTCAACCTTTTTAAAATTTGATAAATAATATGTATGAAACTATCCTTATATACTTGTATTGTAAAAAATGCATCATTGGAATGAATTCATAGTATTATCATTTTGTTTGTTTCACCAAATGCAAAGTTATAACAAATACTGCTTGTTGAAGTAAAATGTTGGATATAATATCCATTGAGGCCGTCAACTATACGACAATGGTAGGTCAGACGTCCGATTTAATATCAATAATCAGGCGTCCTCACACAGCCCCGTTGCATGGGTGTCTAGCTCTCCTAGCCGTTGACACTGCTTTCTCTCTCCCTGTATACAACTTCTTTACCAACTTTAAACCATTTTTTTCTCAATTACTTATCTAATATGTGATCTGATTATACCGTTATATTTATTGCAATTAAATCTTTATAATAAGATTTTACATGATTATATTTTAAATAAAAAATTTATATGATTATATTCTTAATTGAATTTTTTTTATATCATTGTAGAATACATCGAGTTGTAAATATTAAATATATACTTATTGAAACATCAAAAAGCACCACATTTAATATTTACAATTAAATTATTAAAAATCATAAAATACTTACTGACTAAATAACATCATGTGCAAAATTAGAAAAAAAATTCAGCACAACATAAAATTTAAAATATATAACACAACTGAATTTCAGCTTAAACATTCTTCTATCACACGAAATATTGAATTTTAATAGGGTGAAACATACATTTTTTTGTCAAAATATAATCAACTAAGATCTTATTATAAAGATTTAATTAACACACTATATATATAATGGTGTTATTGGATCTTAAATTAGATAAGTAATTAAGAGAAAAAAATCATTTCAAGTATGATAATAAAGTAATTATATATAAAAGTATGGAGGAGAAGAGAGAGCGGGCAGCATACGTATGCAAGAGAAGAGTGAGATCAGACGGTAGTAGCACACGGTGGAGAGCGGCATACAGGCAGCACATAGCAGTTAGCGGGAAGGCGTGAATCAGGCCACCGACCCGAATCATTTTTGTCAACTACAGATATCGAATATTGTGTTGGCATTGATCTTTTGTAATTAATCCTCTCCTTCTTTCTACACCTTCAACATGGTGTGATTGTGTCCTTAGTCAGACAGACCACTGAACTGAGCTATATATATAGACCCGACCTCTTTATATGCTCGGGGTTTCATAGTCACTGTACATATTCTACATAGTATCAGAGCGAGTCTAGATATCTCGGCGCGCTAGCTTTCTTCTCCGGCAAGCCGACCCTTTCCTCCTCGTCATTGACATCTTCTTTCCGTCGCCGATTCTCTTCTCGGTACTCTCCTCGCTCTCTCGCCTCTATTTCTTCTTCTCTCCATCTCTCCCACAGTCACCTTCTTTCTTCGACCCACCACCGCGCGACCAGGCGACGGTCTCGATCTGCCTCCTCGTCTCATCTTGCACCCGTCTCCGCTCTTCCTCTTGTTTCGTGCATCTCTCCTTCTCTGACGCTGGCGCACCTTCGCACTCGTCGTCTCCATCGGCTGGAAACCTCCCTCGGTTCTCGCCCTTTCCGACACGCTCAACGGCTCTCGGACGCGAACATTCTCCCCTCACGTCCGAGCAAGTCTAAAGTGTCCACGTGTCCACGGACACGAATCCCTGCCTCCCGGACGCGAACATATTCTCTTCGCATCCGGCCACTCCATACCTTTTTCGCGTCCGCCCCACTTCTTGGCCTACACGAGTCAACGGACGTAAATCTTCTCTTCACAGACATGAATCCTCGCACGTCCGTGACCCAACCACTCTCTGACCCGCCCACTCTGTCCTCATCTACTCCGCTGCCTACTCCCCATCGGCCAACCACTCCTCATCGGCTGACCACTCCTCACCTACTCCACTACCTACTCCCCATCGGCCAACCACTCTTCATCGGCTGGCCGGCCCACTTCCCATCGGCTTCTCACATCCTTGATCGGCCGATCCGTCCTCTCATCGGCTTCCCTCTCCCATCGGCTTTTTTCTCCCATAGGCTCTTTGCTCCTGTTCTCCCGTCATGGCCACGGAGTCTGCTCTCAGCTCCGGCACTCTCCCAGTCGCCGAATTTGCTCCGGCCCTCGGTGCCTCAGACCACACCTCAGGCACTACCTCGCCGATCTTCTCCCCTCCCTACACTACTGTGAACGTGAAATCTCACGTTTCTATCTCCCATCAATTATTCCAAGTAGGTTTTCTTCTTTAAATCCCTCTGTGAAAAATTCGGCCTCCGGTCACATATTGATGGCTCCGCTCCACCTTGCCCCGATGGTCCTCAGTGGGACATCGCCGAGTGCTGCGTGCGCAGCTAGCTGCTCGGCTCGGTCGATGATTCTGTCCTCGACCTCGCCATGGACAATACCAACCCCACCGCCCGGGACCTCTGGGTAGCCATCGAGCGGATCTTCCTGGCCAACAAGCAGCCTCACGCCATCTTCCTCCACAACGAGTTCCACTCCATGGTACAAGGCGACTCCTCTGTCTCCTCGTACTGTCAGCGCCTCAAAGTCAAGGCTGCTGCTCTCCGGGACGTCGGCCACCCTATGGCCGACTCTCAACTCGTCCTCGCCCTTCTATGAGGCCTCAATCCCCGCTTCTCCAACACCGCCAATGATATCGCCAACGCCACACCGCTTCCATCGTTCGCCCGGGCTCATGACATGCTAGTTCTTAAAGAACTCCGTCTAGCTAATGATGAGAAGACAGTGGCCCACACCGCTCTTCCTGCCGCAGCCGATAATGGCTGCCGAGCTTCTTGCGCTGCCCCTTCCTCCCGCGGTCCTGGTGGCCATGGCTCCGGCCACAGCAACACAGCCCGCACCGGGAAAGGCAAGGGCAAAGGCAAAGGTACGACCTGGCAGGGTCCGACGCCACCACGACCTACCTCGGTCCCTACCCACCCTGCCAGTCCCACGGGACCGTGGCTCTGCTACAACCCCTGGGTGCCCCAGCCCTAGCTACACAGCCCCATCGGCTGGCAACCCGGAGTTCTCGGCGCCCATCCCCAGGCTCACCTGGCATCGGCTCCCGTTCTGCCGCCTCAGCTGATGCTACCGACCCCAACCACCTAGTCGGTTCCCTCTTGGAACCAGGCTGGCCTCGTCGCTGCCCTCAATAAGATGACGCTCCAACCATAGCACCCTTGGGTGCTAGACTCTGGGGCGTCTTTACACATCGCGTCACCCCTCTTCCTCCACTTTTGTCACCATCGGCAATGGTCACTCTCTTCCTGTCCAATGCCGTGGTGACTCCTCTCTGTCTACATCCACCACTAACCTCCCCCTACGCAATGTTCTTATCGTCCCTTCTCTCATTCACAATCTTATATCCGTTCGCCAATTCACATTGCTCCATTGAATTTGACGTGTCTGGTTTCTCTGTGAAGGATATCCCAACCCGACGACAGATCCTTCGCTGCAATAGTGGCGGAGACCTCTACACCATTCCCGCTACGCCATCCACCCCACACACCAGCGTCGCCCTCTCCACCAACCTTTGGCACCTTCGCCTCGGCCACTCTGGCCCCGACGCTGTCGCCACCCTCCGTTACAGCACCTCCATCTGATGTACTCACAGCAGCTCCACAATTTGCCACTCATGTCAACATGGCAAACATTTGTGTCTGCCCTTTTCTAGTTCTCTCTCCTGTACCTCGCGTCCATTTGAACTTATACATTGTGATGTATGCACGTCCCCAGTTAAAAGTGTCTCCGGTAATCAGTATTATCTCGCTATACTTGACAATTACACACACTATTGCTGGACCTTCCCGCTCATCCACAAATCCGAGGTCACCTCTCACCTCACTCACTTCGTCACGTACGTATCCACTCAGTTCAACCTCCCCATCAAGGCTTTACAAGCCGATAACGGTATGGAATTCGTCAACCATACCGTTACAAATCTCCTCACCTCGCAGGGCATCCATCTCCGGCTCTCCTGCCCCAACACCTCTCCTCAGAACGGCAAAGCCGAGTGCCTCCTTCGTACCCTCAACAACATCAGTCACACCATGCTACTTCACGCCCACTTACCCGCCACTTATTGGGCCGAAGCTCTGGCTACTGCGACGTACCTTCTCAATCGACGCTTATGCTCCTCCATTCATAACAACGTTTCCTATGCCCTTCTCTACCGCACGGCGCCCGACTACTCCCACCTTCGCGTTTTCGGGGGCCTCTGCTACCCAAATCTCACCGCCACAGCTTCTCACAAACTCGCTCTCCGCTCCAGCGCCTGTATTCTCCTCGGCTATTCCACCTCTCACAAGGGATACCGATGCCTCGATCTTTCCACCCGACGGGTCCTCGTCTCTCGTCACGTCATTTTTTACGAGACATGTTTTTCCTTCGGTCTCCTTCATCCGAGATCCTCCTCTAGTAATCTTGACTTTCACCTCACCAACACCGTGTCGACCAGGTCTCCTCCACTGTCCTCTCCATCGGCCCCCTCATCGGCCGCTGCTGAGAATTTACCCATCACATATCCCACCACTACTCGGTCTGATGTCCCCACCATCGGACCCTCATCAGACCCACCTCCATCGGTCGATACCGATCCTATTTTTGCTTCAGCCGATACCGTTTCCTCTCCATCGGACACCCCACTTCCATCGGCTCCTCACTTTCCATCAGCTCTCCCCACCCTATCGGCTGATCCATCTCTATCGGACCGATCGGAATACTCGGTCTACCCGACTACATCGGCTCAGGCCGATCTAATTCCTCCTTTTCCTCTTATCTACAGTCGCAGACTCGGAGCCGATGATGCCCCCACCCGACCAGTTCTTCCCATTACACCCGTACCCCCATCGGCTCCAGTCCCTCCACCTCTCACATGGTCACCCATTCCCAGACCGGGTCTCTCCGCCCCACTCCACGCTACGGTCTCTCCGCCATGCACAACTCTATGTCGCCCATCCCGATGACTTATCGCTTAGCCCTGGCCGACCCTCAGTGGCACGCGGCCATGGCCGACGAGTACAGGGCCCTAATGGACAACGAGACCTGGCGCCTCGTTCCCCGACCTCCCGGTGCCAGCATTGTGACCGGTAAGTGTATTTTCAAACACAAATTCCACGCCGATGGCTCCCTTGCCCGTCACAAGGCTCGTTGGGTAGTCCGGGGTTTCTCTCAACGACCCGGTGTCAACTACGACGAGACCTTCACTCCCGTTGTCAAACCCGCCACCATCCGAGTCGTCCTCACCTTGGCTGCCTCTCGCTCCTGGCCGATCCATCAACTAGACGTGAAGAACGCCTTTCTTCACGGTCATCTGACGGAAACAGTCTACTACCAGCAGCCCTCAAGCTTCGTTGACCCTTCTCGTCCCGACGACGTTTGTCTCCTTCAACGCTCTCTCTACGGCCTCAAACAAGCCCATCGTGCCTGGTACCAGTGCTTTGCTGCCTATCTTCGGCACATCGGCTTCGTGGCCTCTACGTCCGATAGTTCCCTGTTCACTTTCCATATCGGCTCTGCCACTGCCTATCTACTTCTCTATGTCGATGACATTGTCCTCACAGCGTCTTCGACATCTCTTCTCGACCAGATAATGGCCCGACTCCACTCTGAGTTCACCATTACCGATCTTGGTCCTCTCCACCATTTCCTTGGCATCTCCGTAACCCGTTCCATCCACGGGCTCTTCCTTTCCCAATGCCAGTACGCCATCCACCTCCTCCAGCGTGCGGGCATGGCCGATTGTCACCCCACGGCCACCCCAGTCGTCACTCGAGCCAAACTCTCCACCGCCGATGGCGCCCTCGTTGCCGATCCCTCTCACTATTATAGTCTTGTCGGAGCTCTCCAATACCTCACACTCACCCGACCCAACCTCACGTATGCTATCCAGCAAGTGTGCCTCTTCATGCACGCTCTGCACGAACCTCACCTCGCGCTACTCAAGCGCATCCTACGCTACGTGAAGGGCACCCTCTCCAGCGGGCTGCATCTCAGCTCTAGCCCCATCGACTCCCTCACCACGTACTCCGACGCGGACTGGGCAGGCTGTCCCGACTCTCGACGCTCTACGTCCGGCTACTGCGTTTATCTCGGTGACACTCTCGTATCCTGGTCCTCAAAACACCAGACTACAGTGTTCCGCTCCAGCGTTGAAGCCGAGTACCGCACCGTCGCCCACGTCGTCGCCGAGTGCTGCTGGCTTCGCCAGCTTCTCCAGGAGCTCCGTGCACCCCTCTCCATCGCGACCATCGTCTACTACGACAATGTCAGTGCCGTCTACATGACCACCAACCCGGTCCATCACCGACATACCAAGCACATTGAGATCGATATCCATTTTGTCCGTGACAAAATTGCATTAGGATAGGTTCGGGTGCTCCATGTACCATCAACACATCAGTTTGCCGATATAATGACCAAAGGCCTGCCCACGCATTTGTTCACCAGTTTTCGATCTAGTCTCTGCGTTCGTTCCTCTCCCGCTGCGACTGCAGGGGTGTTAGATAGACCACTGGCTTGGGCTGTATATATATAGACCCGACCCCCTTGTATACGCTCGGGGGATTCATAGTCACTGTACACATTCTACAGTCAGCTACAGCAATTTAATACTTCTCCGTACAGACATAATTTCTAAATTACTCACTTCTTCTATAAATATAATATAAAGAATCTAAAGTTTAAATTACTTACCTACCTACTCATCTCAATCAATCACATATCTTCCTTCGCTTAACCTTAATGTTTTCAGAAAGCTCCAATCATCCTTGAATAGAGGGAGTACTTGTCAACCAATTATGACACTAGGAATAGTAGCTATAACTTGACCACCACGAGAAGACCACACCAGATTGTCAACCAAGGTCAACATCTAACAGTAGAAGGTATATGGGTAGTCACCCCTCTTATCCAATGGGAAGAAGGAAAAAAGGGGTAAAGCAGAACCCAGCAGAGCGATGGATAGAAGCAGGGGTGCTTACCCCTGTTTTGAGGAACAGGGGGTGCAGCAGAGGTGCTTCCTTGTGGCTAGGACCTAGGGGCCAGTCATGTGAGCTGTGATAGATAGGCTCAGATCCATGTTCTAGTATAAAATTACTTGCATGCTGGAGCAATGGGCAAATGAAAAGGTATTTAAAATATTACTAGTATCTACATAGAGTTTACTAATGCCTCATGCGCCTTCTTAAGTACTGATGATCTGATTGTAGGGTACTTTCTCTCTCCCCCTCCCTGATACTCAATATTTTTGCACCCAGAGTTTGATATCGATTAAACCTTGATACGCATATCAGCATATATTTAACCGTAGGAAAATTATCGAGAAACCTAGTAATAAATAATCTCTGGCAGCTGCAATTTAGGCATACTCTCATTGACCATGTTGATAGATGTATTTTCATACAAACTAATAATTTGTATCTATCTATTATCCTGCTCGCCGCCAAATCTCGTGGCTGGAGAGAGGCGACGACGGTCATACGAAGGCCTAGGAGCTCCAGTGTAGGTCCTTAAGCTTTAAGGTTTTGAATATGTACCAGTCAATTTGACCCTACAATTGATAAGGAGAGAGTATGAGATCCATGACTCGACCAGCCGATGGGCCTGTTCGGCTCTCCCTATCGGCTGGGTGCGGATAGAGAAGGCAGTGCTCAGGTATCGGCTAAAAAGCCAATGAAGACGTGAGAGATAGACGTGTGTAGCATACTAGAGGACCCATCGGCCAAAGAGCTGATGACGTCGCTCGGCATCCGATACGTAGAGCGAAAGCTGATCCCTCGCGAGGCCACGTGGGCCAGCCTCGATAGATAGGACTGAACCGAGGCAGAATGAGGTCGGAGGCTAACAACACAAAGATGGCGGAGGCTTAGACTGAACGTGACGACGAAGGAGGTAAGAGGAGATGCCATCGGCTACCTACCTGCTGAACGTCCTACGCAGGCCTACACCTAAACTTAACGTGCCAATGAGCCAATACGCTGGACGTGGTGCCTGGGATATGGATAACTCATCGGCTAACACTCTAATGAAACACCGTACAGAGACCTATAGGCCTATGGCTCGATTTACCGTCGGCAGCCTTGTAAGTCGAAGCGAAACAACGCAGCACGAGACCGATGACGACAGAGAGAGCTAATAGATCGACAGACCCTGCACGAACGTGATGCGGTACACCCAAACTGACTAAGAGGTCGAAAGTAACCAATGCAGCCTTAGACATAGCGAGACATACTGAGATAGTGGCGGGACTTACGCCTTTGCCGGAGATCAAAGTTTAACCGATGCAGCCCCGCGTCGAGAGCCAGAACCCGCCGGTGAAAGCATAGATGAACTAGGGTGGCGATGCGCCGAAGTAGTATTTGATAGATCTGTTGATATTGTTTACAAGTATCTAGGGGTCTATATTTATACCTTGGCATTACAGAGTACGATGCGGTTACACAACTATCGGACGTTATCTCCTAAAAATATAAAAAGAAAAAATCTCTTGGGAAGTTAACTAAATTAACTAAACCTTCCTATATAAGATACGATTTACATAGATAAAATGCCCTGCCGTGAGTGCCACAGCTCCTCTTCAAACTCGGTCTCATCTAGATAATCTTATATTCTTGGACCAAATCTCTCCTTACTTCCTATAATCGGCTTCTTTCCTGTAGCAATCGGACTCTTCTTTACTAAACTGATCGTCCTTTCCATCTCTCCCTGGGCTTACCAAATTTTGGTATTAGCACATGCCCCCCAATTTCGGAGTTTGTCAACAGATTACAAAATTTCAAGCCATTGGAAGTTTCCACAAACCGGAACGGCTCGCCATAGCCTACAGACGATAATTAATCGACCCAAATTTCAGCATAGGTTACCTTGCCCCTATTAAAGTATCTCATCGTTTCATCCTTCTTCCACACACTTCCTCACCATCAGAGCCCCCAACCTCGACAAGCCCCAACGACTGAAGGCGAACTTCCGCAGATCGCTTCATTAACCACCGATCTTCTCCTCTTTTCCTTGCGCGATGGCATCGACACACATAGTCCCTGAGGTAACTTTCATCTGCTCTTTTGTCCCACATTTTAAACAAATTTCTCCCATCCCGTCCCCTCATCTATAGTCAGGTTCTTGTTTTTTGTAGGATCTCAAAAGTCAGATTGCCATCCTAGTTTCTGATCACTCCAATTTCTTTTATTTTGAACTTATTAGTGATGAGGATCTAACATATTTCATAAATTCCAAAACAGAACGGATCCTATATAAAAATTCATCTATGACCATCACCGATTGGATCAACAGTTTTAGATCTTGGCCTAGTATGCTCATAGGATGGAGAAATTGGTACCTCAGGGTTTCGGCTTCCAAAAGACTATTTTGGGAAGGCTTGGAAATTGGCCATTGTATCAAGAATGAACCTTTGCTCGCATCGGCTTTCTATTTTTGGTCAGATATCCTTAACGCCTACATGTTTGGACATGGATCAATAACTCCCACCTTGATGGATGTCACCATGTTGATCTGCCTCAATACTACTCAATTTGTAAATCCGTTCATCCTCCGATTCAAACTCACTCATCGGCTAAACACCAAAAACATCAGAGGGTGCTCTAAATATATATCCTTGCACAGTAAGACTTTCGGACTAGTCGATGATCAGTAACATGTTGCATTCCTAAACTTATGGCAAGAACGATTTGTCTTTGGCGGTTCAACTCTTGGTCCAACTACCAACATGCAGTGCTTGGCGGGACTCCTGGTCAACCAGCGCCACATCCCATTGGGACAATATCTTCTTGGAGCCACCTATCAACTGCTTCATCAGGTGGCAAACAAATTATTGGCAAGTCAACCAGTCGGTCATATTAGTGGTTCCTGATGATTTATACAACTTTGGTTAAACATCTATATCTCCAGAGTCATCCCTAGGACCCCTTTTTCTTCTCTAACATTTCCAACTGATTACCTAGAAGATGGTGAGTCCAGCTGACGCTGATGTATTTCTCTAAGTGAGGCTGCATCGGCCAACGACCCCCCTTGGACTCAGCCAGTGGTTTAAATTTTTCTACTACGGCTTTACCAAAGAAGTTACCATCTAGTTTGCATACAAAGATGATTCGTCTTTCGAGATGCCTTCTAGGTTTCATCCATTGAATGCACCAGCTGATGAAGAATCGAACACCATATTCCAATCCTTCATAACCTCTCATCGTATGAGTTCTATCATCCTTTTGTTAGTGCTTGTCAATTGGGTTTTGGCTAGCTCCCAATTGGCTTATTCTTCATCGGCAAGCTCTGGGTTCGCGGAGAAGTAAACAGCGACCTGGAGTATGATCGTCTACGATCGATTGCAACATCCCTGTCTTTGAGGACCATCTCCACCTTTGAGCCCTGCATATCCAACACTAGACTTTTTGCTCGATGGTGGTCGGAATGGGGAAGGCATTTGTTTAGTCTATCGGCTGAACGTTATTATGTCCGCCTTAACCCTAACTACCTTTTTCACATCGTATTGAATCTTGACTATGTCGCTTAATCTCCATGATTCTACAGGCTGGTGATAAAGAAGCACCTGCAACCAGCGTAAGTGGTCGGCCAATTGCCTATCAACCTTTATCAGCCATGTCTTTCCTTGGACAAGGTGCCCCATCTCCATCGGCTCTACTCCGAGTGCCGCGAACGTCACGGACAAAACGCAAGAAGTTGGTTACTCGGACGGTTCCCAAGTAACAAAAATCCAATGTCAATGTTGCAACAATAGCATCAACTCCCCAAGGCCCTTCTCCTATGGTGATCCTAGCTTCCCCATCATCATTGGTATGTGTCAATGTTATTTCTTTTTTGCTATCTTCACATTTATCTTGACACCTTTGCTTTACAGCCTAAACCATCGGCTCCTGTAACCCAACCATTAGATACTGTTACAAGAACTGAGCCGATGGTCACCTCAGAAGTTATGGTATCCAATCCTTAAATCTCTTCTCATCAGATTGATACCAACATTATCGTTCAAGCTGCTCCTGTTGTATCCCAGGTACGTTCACCCTACATGTTATTTCTATTCTGGCTCATGATCTATTTACCGATGTTAATATGCAGTCGTTAGCCAACTTGTTCTCCTTCGACATCGGCAAATACTTGGATCCAGATGAGGACTCAGCTACCAGTGCAACAATCAAACCGCCTCTACCAACCGATGTACACGAGCAACTATCAGATATCATGCATTGGCTGGACATCCCGATTGACTCACTGGTGGAAGATTACAGACCGATCTGGGGAAGACTGGCTAAGATTAAACACCTTCTACCCGAAAAGCTAACCGACGTAATTACACCTACTGCATACATGAAATTCCAAATGACCCAGTTGATCTCAAGGAGACGACGTATAGCCAATCGGGTTGAGCAGAGTAATTTGGCCCAAAACGATCGGCTGTCCGTCCAGACCGAAAAGAAGAAGCTTGATGAGATAACAGCTAACCTACAATACACCAACACCAAGCTTGGCCTCTTAAAGAAATGAGAAGCCGATTTGATGGTGGAACATGACAAGGTGCGTTGCGACATTGAATCCACCGAATCCCATCTTATCGGACTACCAAAATCAATTCAAGATCAAAGGCCTGGGTAGTAGATAAAGTACGTCAAACAGTTCGTCGGTGTAGGACTTGAAGACCATCCCTAGATCTGATGAGGATAACATCCGCACTATCAACGAAATAGACCAAATCTACCTACGCGCGATCGAGGCAATCAAGAAATATGTGTAAAATCTTAGCCTTGAAAAAATGTCATCCTGAACAGTGACCATTTGTAATAAAACTTGATTAGCTTAATGAATGAAATCTATATACATATATATATATTCCCTAAAGGCGATATCTTAACTGATATAAGCTTCTGCGTATTAGAAACTGGCCACACCTTAGGCGATTCAAGCAAACAGGATCATTAGCTGATATAACATCTTTAGGCTTTTCTGTCTTGAAGGGAATTAAAAATCGGCCATACTTGACCAATTTAGGCGTCTACCCAAACACTAGGATGATACTTTTTCAAATATTTTCCATTGAGCGCACTGGCAAATCTCTCCCCTTCAAGACTCTCCAATATATAAGCATTACCAGGCACACACTGATTGATCCGATAGGGCCCTTCCCATTTAGGTGACCATTTTCTAAACTTATTATCTCTAGATGCAATTGGTAAAATCAATTTCCAAACGAGATCTCCTTTAGAAAAAGATTTAATCATCGCCCTCTTATTATAATGCCTAGCAATTTTAGCTTTGTTTTTCTTGATCCTTTCAAACGCCCCTAACCGACTCTAAGTTAAATCATTAAGTTCATTGGTCATCAATTTATAATAATCATCGGCTGTCAATTGATCTTGCAGAGACACCCTCCTAGAGC
Organism: Oryza coarctata; assembly: GCA_030770085.1. Taxonomy (NCBI): domain Eukaryota; kingdom Viridiplantae; phylum Streptophyta; class Magnoliopsida; order Poales; family Poaceae; genus Oryza; species Oryza coarctata. The sequence continues at coordinate 10,025,518 of CM061485.1, read as the reverse complement.
CGATGTTAACTTCCCACGGGAGAACTGCTTCATGCCCATATACCAGTTGATACGGCGGTACTCAAGTAGATCCATGGCATGCCATTCGATAGGCCCAAAGTGAATCGTTTAATGTAACGTGTCATCTCCGTGGTTGTTCATTAATCTTGCATTTGACCAACTTAATTAAACGCTTGTTGGAAGCTTCAGCTTGTCCATTAGCTTGAGCATAGTAAGTTGATGAATTCAGCAACTTAACCCCCATACTGGTAGCAAACTTTTGAAACTCTTCAGACACAAAGATAGAACCTTGATCGGTAGTAATGGTCTGTGGAACATGAAACTGATATATAATATGTTCCTTGATAAACTCAATCGTGTCTTTAGAAGTAACTTTCTTCAAAGGGATAGCCTTTACCCACTTTGTGAAATAATCCATTACCGCCAATATGAACTTATGCCCTTTACTCGATGAAGGATAAATTTGGCCGATCATGTCAATTCCCCAACCTCTGAATGGCCATGGCTTAATTATTGGATTCATAACCGACGCTGGAACTCGCTGCACATTCCCAAACATCTGATAGTCTTGGCACCCTTTGTAATATTTGAAGCAATCCTCTAGCATTATCGGCCAAAAGTATCCAGCTCTCCTCATCAGCCATCTCATGTTGTGAGCCGATTGATGGGCTCCGCAAATGCCTTCGTGTACTTCACTCATTACTATTGCAGCTTTCTCGGCACCTAAGCATTTTAACGAAACCCCATCAATAGCCTGATAGTAATGTTCTTCATCAAGTAATATATATTTAATAGATTTATACCGAAGTTTCTTAGAAACCGATTGATATGGATTTTGCAAATATTGAATAATTTCTCGTCTCCAATCATCGGCCTCAATATGATTTTCAATATCAGCTATCTCAACTTCCACCTTCCCATCCAGTCAATATCCTAAAGCAATCCGAGGAAGATCATTGGTCTCCAAATTTTGCTCTCTAGGAATATGATCCAATGATATCATCTTGAAATCCTTTAATAAACTTTGACATTCTTCATAATAGGATCTCAAAACTTCATCCTTACACTCATACTCTCCAGATAGCTGTCTGATCACCAACAAAGAATCTCCAATACCTCTACCGTATCGGCTCCGATTTTCCTCAGCAGCTGAAGACCTTTGAGCACCGCTTCATACTCTGCATGGTTATTAGTACTATAAGGCTTGATTATAAAAGGGAACTCAAAGCTTGCCCCCCAAGACGATATAATCACCAAGCCGATACTAGATCCATGCTTGCAAACCGATTAGTCAAAGAATAGCATCCATGGAATCGGCTCCACAAAATCCTCTTGAACTCCCCTATGTTGTACAACAAAATTGGCCACCGCTTGTTCTTTGACTGCCTTAGCTGATTCATACCTTAGATCGAATTCCATCAAAGCAAAAATCCATTTACCAATCCGCCCTCTCAAGACTGAAGCTGATAGGATATATTTAATCACATCGGCTTTACAAACTATTGTGCACTCAGCCGATAGAAGATAATGCCTTAACATTGTACATGAGAAGTATAAACATAGGCACAACTTTTCCACCACAGGATATCTAGTCTCAGCTTTCAGAAGTCATCGGCTCAGATAGAAAACCACCCGTTCTTTTGATTAGAATTCCTACATAAGCACTGACCTAATAGACCTCTCATCGGCTGACAGATATAACTTGAACGATACCCCTTTCTGCGGTGGAATCAATACTAGTGGAGAATTCAGGTATTCTTTGATATTATCAAATATTTTCTAGTGTTCAGTGCCATAAACGAACTCTTGATTGGCTCGGAACTTCAATAAAGGAGTGAAGGACTCAATTCTCTATGATAAATTTGAAATAAACCTCCTTATAAAGTTGAGCTTGTCGATCAAAGACTATAGCTGTGTTTTGTTGTTTGGTGGCTCAGTGGTCTGGATAGCTCTGATGTTTCGTTGACTAACTTCAATATCTCTCTCATGCACTATAAAGCCCAAGAATTGCCCAGCCGATATGCCAAAAGCACATTTATGAGAATTCATCCTAAGTCCATATTTCTTTGTTCTCTCTAGAACTTTTCGTAGATCGGCTATATGGTCTTCAATACCCTTGAATTTTACTATCACGTCATCAATATATATCTTCGCCAGCAGACCAATAAGATTATGAAATATATAATTCATGGCTCTTTGATAGGTTGCACCGGCATTCTTTAAACCAAAAGTCATGACTACCCACTCGTATGAGCTGATAGCTTCAGGGCACCTAAACGCAGTCTTATGGATATCTTCTTTCACCATAAAAATCTGATTGTAGCCTACATTCCCGTCCATAGAGCTAATGATTTTGTGACCCGATGCTACATCAATTAATAGATCTGCCATTGGTATCGAATACTCATCTTTAGGGGTTGCTCTATTTAAATTCTGGAAGTCGATGCATATCCTCAGCTTCCCGTTCTTCTTCTACACCGAGACGATATTGGATAACCGTTTAGCATATCGGCACGATCTAACCTCGTGATCTCTACCTTGATTTCATCGTGCAGCTCTACTTTGAACATTCTCTATGGCTACTTGAATGGCCAATATCCTGGTTTAATAGGAAGCCGATGTTCAACAATCGATCGGCTCAAACCTAGCATCTCATGGTAATCCCAAGCGAAACATTCTCAAAATTTCTTTAACAATTTTATTAACTCTTCTCTGAATTCGAAACTTAAATTTCTACTAATATACGTTGACCTTCGTCTATCTCTTGGTCCTATATCAACTTCCTCCAACTCATCGGCCGATGTAAATACTTGCCCTAATTTTCCTTCAAAATATTCTATGGTTCTCATTAGAGCAATAGTTCGGACTTGCTGAACTGGCTTTATCCATTTATTGGTTACTTCAAGGAAATCTCCATTCCATGCTTTCTCGGACAAGCAAACAAAACCATCAGCTTTCTAGATTGACAAATTAGTTACTACAATACTGGTCGACTAATTAGCCGTAATCACCTCAACTTGATCCCCTTGCCTTTGTATAAGGCTTTGATGCATTGTGGAAGGAATACAACAGTTGTTATGAATCCAATTCTTGCCAAGAAGTAGACTATATGATCCTTTATCATTGATAACAAAAAATGTGGTAGGCAACATCTTGCTTCCAACTGTTAACTCCACATTTAGCACTCCCTTTGTCTCCGATGGATTTTCTCTAAAGTCTTTCAATACCATGTTTTTTCGATTAGGTCTTCAGCAGTCTTCCCCAGCTTGCGATATGTAGCATATGACATCAGGTTGACAGCTGCACCTCCATCAACTAGCATCTTCATCATCGGCTTTCCATCTACATATCACTTGATATACATATAGTGGTTTTAAGTGCCGATGCTTAGATTCTTCAGGCTTATCAAATATGGCTTGGTTAGGTTTCAGCGTCAATTGAGCAAAAACTTCATCTTGATCCTCTTCATCAGATGCACACACTTTATACTCTAAAGGCAAGAAGAACACCATGTTGGTTGGAGCTGATGTGCTGGTATCATCATCTTTTTGCTTCATGCGCCATACGCTTTTAGTCTTTCGACTTCGATCGGCTTCCTCATGGTCCTGACGCTGCCTTTTATGCTGTTCTTTGTGTCACAACCTTTGTGCCCTTCTCTTTTGATTTTTTATGAAGATCCTGGATGGACACCACTGAGCATTTCAATTGTATTGTCCTTTACGTAATTCCCTATCATTAGCTAACGTTTTTCTATAGTCTTCATTGATCGGCCCTAATCGGCTATGTACCGATGTCTGCTAGATAGGTGGCCGATCATACGACATCCTGTTTTGCTCAACGTACTGTTACCCAAGGTTATTACATTCAGGACAATCTTCTATCGATGGCAACCTCATGTCTTGATCCTAGCAATACTGAAAAAATGGACAACCCCAATGTGGATTATACCTTTCCTTGTGCGCTAGAGCTCGTAGTTCTTCATCTTGTATTCTAGAATATTTCTTGATTAAATCTAATGAAGTGACATTTGATTTTCTCCAACATCTCCCTTCATCGAACCTATCTCTTGAAGACTCTGCAAACACCATGTTCACAGGAAAAGGATACCCGTCGAACTTCATCGGCTTTTTATCTTCAAACTTATTTCTCCCTTGTTCGACAGCCGATTACAATTGTTGCCAAAAAACTTTGCATTCATTAGTGTGGTGAGATATTGAGTTGTGCCACTTACAATATTTCATCTTATTATGTTCTTCAGCTGATGGTATTATATGGTTTGGTGGCAATTGAATCTGTTTTTCTTGGAGAAGAAGATCGAATATCTCATTGACTTTGTTGATATCAAAATCGTATCTTTCCTCCTTACCAGTATTCTTCATCCAGGGACATGATATAGGTTTCCTATTCCTGGACCACTCTGCCAAACCCACTTCCACATCAGATTCCTCATCATCTCAGTCTGATGCGTAAACCTATAGCTGAGTAGTCTTCCGATGGAATCTCTCTTTCTTGGTTTTAGCGAATCGGCTTTCATGAGCCGATACCCTCTAGAGAAGATGTGATAGGCTCTCAAATTCATGAGAAGAGAAGTGTTCCCTGATTAGAGCCAGCAACCCTTGGAAGGCCAAGTCAGCTAATTGCCCATCGCTCAGAATAAGACTGTAACATCGGCTTCTGATATCCTGGAACCGTTGGATGAACTTCAGAACTGACTCATCAGGCCTCTGTCTAACCGATGTCAAATCTGACAGTCTCATTTATTGAATCCCAGCAAAGAAATATTTATGGAATTCCTTTTCCAGATCGGCCCAACCCCTAATTGAGTTTGGAGGCAACGAAGAAAACCAGGTGAAGGTCGATCTAGAGAGAGACAATGGAAAGAAACGAACTCTAAGGGCTTCCTCAACCGATGCTTCCCCGCATTGAGCCAAGAATCGGCTGATGTGTTCCACTGTAGATACACTATCTTGCCCTGAGAATTTAGAAAAATCTAGAATCCTATATCGGTGCAGCAGTGAAACTCTGTCGAACCACTCTGGATATAGGTGCCGATACATAAAAGTTTGTTCCTTAGGTTTGATACCGAATTGCTCCCTGAGCACTTCTGCAACCCTAGCAGACCAATCCTCCTCCCTTGGGTTCTCTCTTTGATAATGTGGAAGCGAAATTGACACTTGATATGGTCTATAATGATCTCCTTGATAATTGATCATATCATTATTGCCACCTAGATATTCTTGTTGATATCCTCCATAGTAAGCCGTCCGATGATATCTAGGTATCATATCATCGTGTTGCCCCCAGTCTAATCTTATACTGGTGGAAATATATTTGCTGGCACATCCCTTCTGGTTCCATAAGTAACCCGTGGTTGCTCTATTTTCATTGGCAAATATACTGGCCCTTGATCAGGTTCCCAAGCTATTGATCCATCCACCATCTTCTTGATCAGATTGTATAAAGTGTTCACTAGCACAACTGATTGATTGATGAGTGGCTGGTGAATAGCTTCATTAACCATCTCTTGCAACGCCTTCTGCGGACTAACAGGTGGTGAATGGCTCGATTCTCCTACAAAAACTAGCTTTGGCAGTTGGGATTTCTGAATCGGCCCTTGTCTAGTCATGCTGAAAGATTCTAGATAGAGTTTTTGAAAATTAGTTGTATTTTGCTCCACCTGGTATCGATCTTCAGTCAAATCTTTCATTGTCACTAGAATCATGTTGTGTGTGTTGATCTCTTTACCCGCCATTATGTTACAGTTGTCTTACTTCTAATCAGGTGATTGTATAGTCTCACAGCCGATGAAATCTTCAGATGGTCCCACTGGGCATGCCAAACAGCATGCTCACTGCCAAATCTCACAGTCAGGGAGAGGCGGCGGCTCGGTCACTTGAAGGCCTAGGAGATCTGCTTAGCTTCAGTGCAGGTCCTTAAGCTTTGAGGTTTCGAGGGCGTACCAGTCAATTTGACCCTACAATTGACAAGGAGAGAGGATGAGACCCGTGAGCCGGTCGGCCGATAGGCCTGTTTGGCTCTCCCTATCGGCTAAGTGCGGATAGAGAAGGCAGAGCTCAGGCATCGGCTGAAAAGTCGATGAAGGCATGAGAGATAGACGTGTGTAGCATACTAGAGGACCCATCGGCCAAAGAGCCAATGACGCTGCTCGGCATCCGATCCGCGGAGCGAGAGCCAATCCCTCGTGAGGCCACGTGGGCTAGCGACCATGGTGACGGCGACGTTAGGACCAGCCTCGATAGATCGGACCGAACCGAGGCAACATGAGGTCGGGGACTAACAACACGAAGACGGCAGAGGCTTAGACCAAATGTGATAACGAAGGAGGAAAGAGGAGATGCCATCGGCTACCTACCGACTAAACGTCCTACGTAGGCCTACACCTAAACTTAACGCGCCGAGGAGCAGATACGTTGGGCGTGTTGCCTATGATATGGATAACTCATTGGCTAACACTCCGATGAAACTCCGTAGAGAGACCTATAGGCCTATGGCTCGATCTATAGTCGGCAGTCTCGCAGGTTGAATCTAAATGATGCAGCACAAGACCGACGAAGATAAAGAGAGCCGATAGACCGATAGACCCTGCACGGACGTGATGCGGTACACCCGAACTGACTAAGAGGTCGAAACTAACCAATGCAACCTTAGACATAGCGAGACATACTGGGATAGTGGTAGAACTTACCCCTTCATCGGAGATCAAAGTTTAACCGATGCAGCTCTGCGTCGAGAGCCAGAACCCACGGGTGAAAGCCTAGACGAACTAGGGTGACGATGCGCTGAAGTAGTATTGGATAGATCTGTTGATATCGTGTACAAGTATCTAGGGGTCTATATTTATACCCTAGCATTACAGAGTCCGACGCGGTTACACAACCATCAAACGTTATCTCCTAAAAATATAAAAAGAAAATATCTCTAAAGAAATTAACTAAACTAACTAAACCTTCCTATATAAGATGTGATTTACATAGATAAAATACTTTGCCGTGAGTGCCACGGCTCCTCCTCAAATTCGGTATCATCTGGATAATCTTCTATTCTTAGACCGAATCTCTCCTTACTTCCTATAATCGGCTTCTTTCATCTAACAATCGGACTTTTCTTTACTAAATTGATCGTCTTTTTCATCTTTCTTTGGGCTTAGTAAATTTTAACGTTAACATATCCCCTGCATGCATAAAAATCTATTTTACAAAGAAATTCAATGGGAGGATTAAGATGATGATGTGAGTATTGGTAGGTTTGGTCAATGGGACCTGGTCTATGGATAACTATGGGTGCGTTCGTGTGGACATGTTCTAAACTCTTCTGTTGTTTCTACACACGTTTTTTGAACTGCTAAATGTTACTTTTTTAAAAAATAAATTTTATAAGAAAGTTATTTTAAAAATTATATTAATTTAATTTTCAAGTTTTTTTACTATACACTGTTTTGCGTGTGAGGGAAAAGGTTTCCAACCCTCCCTCCCTCCCTACCAAACATAGCCTAAGAGGTGGGTGGAGACAGCTCTAGAGGATGAGGTTTCCTAGTTGGTTCTTGATGATAAGTGAGGCTCTGTGTAGAGAGATATAAGTACTCTCTCTATTTTAAAATATATAGCGTTATTTATTTTATTAGTATAAATATTTGACCAACGATTATTCTATTAGAATATAATTTTTATAATATAAAATTAATGTTATTAGATTTTTATTTAAGTTACGTTGTTTTATAAAATGCTGGGAGTAATATTTAACTCCGGCTAGTTTTAGTGATCCGTATACCACGGACATGCTAATACGGGCTGAACCCATTACCATGTCTACTAATCATTTCTCCAAACAAAACCGATGATTACCATTGGTCAGTAAGAGGACCATAGAGAGATGCCAACGGTTAGCTACAGGACCACATATATGTGTTGCATATTTGTAGGTGGAGGTATTAGTTATGAACACTTCAAAAAGTTCTGGATCAGTGGATATTTAATTTATCTGTTCTAAAGAAAAGCACACAAGTATAAGTGATAGCCTTGGGTTAAAGTGACAGTCTATATAATGCAAACGGGAGTCTACCCAAAGGCTTAATCCACCGTCTTGAGTGTGTAGTATGGAATTTCAAAGAGAATTTGCCCTTTTGTATAACAAAATTATTTTATATAAAAACAACAAATTAAGCTAGCATTGACGATGGAGAGCTATACCTTGTTGTTTGAACTATTTTTTTTATTACCGCTGGCTTAGTTTTGTTTTACTCATTCTTGCTATAAACACTCATTATACAAGGAAGATATATTAGCTTGATTTGTCCATAGCTGGGAGAAAACACAACGACAGGAAGCACATGACTCTGTGAGTCCCCGACGATTGAGATCGAGGGTAAGGGCGACCGTGTCGGTTCCTTTTCTACGTTTGTTTTGGTGATTTCTCTCTCCCCACTCTATCCTTGACCACGACGGCGGCACGGCGTGACTTCGTGTATTTCTTTCCTATGTTGACTTCCTCTTGTCTCCATCCACGATACACAAAAAGAAAGCAAGTAGCAGCCAATGCTAAGCCTAAAAAGCAGACCTATAAATTAGAGTCTATTTAGTCAAAAAAAAAGGTTAGATTTTTTTCCATTATTGTTTAATTTGTTTTACAATATGTCAATTTTAGGGCTTAGAATGCTTCTACGCAGAAAAAAAAACTATGAGAAAAATATTTTGGACGAACTCAATATTAGTAACGTGTATTATGTAGTCAGATCGGTCTAAGTAATGCGCATTGCCTATATTTCAAAGTCCTGGCATGGTTTGTAATAATGTTTAACAAATTCCTCTGGATTGGAAGTGAATTCACTTGTGTCTGGTTTTGATGATACGATGAGTTCGTATCATCACTGGTATTTCTAAACGGCAGAGAAGTGGTCCCATCGTTTGATCTGCCAAGTGGGCCCATGCAGCCCACTCCCCACAGATCTACAGAAACCGACACCTTCCGTCTCCTTGTCGATCCCACCTCCATCTCCTCGATCGATGGCTCGCCGCTCGGCGAGGCAGGTGCTTCTCTTCCTCGATGTCCTCCGCTGTACGATGCCAGCTAGCCTTCAGGTTCTCCACTTCCGCTCCTCTCTGCTGGTAAGTGCTCCGCATCGGGGCCTGGCCAACGGTGGTCGGGAAGCCCTCGGGAGAATGGTGTGCCGGTGACAGGTCTGCAGTCCATCTGCATCAAAGCGGCCCAACATGTTGATTGACAGGTAACAGTAGTACCACTACCAATGCTGACATATTCTGATTTCTCAAGACAAACCTATTCTGGCAAGTTGTAGATGAGCTCCTATCCAAAAAAAAAAAAGAACAAAAACAAAGAAAAGAAAAGGTTGTAGATGAGCTTCCAAGAAATTTCGTGACCTTTATCTGCTTTGGACGTTCATCTGGAGGATGCAAGGCACCAAGTTGAGTCGTCATCAACACGTACGTATGGCAGCTGATGGGAGGAAACAGTAATGTCTCATGATTTGGTTCCTCGCTTTTCCCATATATATAGTTGTTGCATGTCTTATCGGCCTAATTTTTAGCCTTTTCCCATAGTTGTTAGTACTTGAGCTGTCTTAATCGGCCTAATTTTCTTCGTTTATTCCTCTTTAAAAATTGTCCCATAGTTGTTAGTAGTTAAGCTGTCTTAATTGGCCTAATTTTCTTCGTTTATTCCTCTTTAAAAATTGTGCTTAATTTTGGGTATTGCTCTCTTGAGATATGTGGGATATTTAATATTGGTGCTATGATTGTCCAGATTTGTCATTCCTGGGCGGTGGCACATATACTGGCCGATAATCGATAGCGGGTTACAATGCTAGCAATTGGAAACTGATCACGCTTCGACGAAAGGTCGAATATATGAACCAATATATATTGCTTGACTGGTGGCAGCACTTCTCCATTTAGGCATCCACACTGGCCAGCTATCTCATTGAGCGAAGGCGAGCAGACCATATCGATATCAGGATGGCGTAAGTGAACGCTTCCATGGGGGTCATGGCGCCGCTCGTCACCAAGCTAGCCGCGTTGCTCGGCGACAAGTAGAACCAACCCAAGGGAGTGCGTAAGAACATTGAGTTCCTTAGCCGTGAGTTGACCGAAATGAATGCTGTCTTGGAGAAGCTTGCAGATATGGATAAGCTGGATGGCCAGCAGAAGCTATGGAGGAACGACATCCGTGAGATGGCCTATGACATTGAGGATTGCATTGATGTCTTCATGTACCACCTTGGTGATGGTGATAACAAGGATGGCTTGCTCAAGAAAATTGCACGCAAGCTCAGAAATTTGCGTGCTCACTATCAGATCGCTGACAAGATTCAAGAACTCAAGGTTCTTGTCATGCAGCTGGCTGAGCGCCGTGGTAGGTATATCAGCCTAGGTGAATCTACCACAAGCCCTCCTAAAGTGGTAGAAGTTGATCCACGTCTACCGGCACTCTATGAAGAGGCAGGAAATCTTGTGGGCATTGATGGTCCATGTAAGAAAGAAGAGAATGGCTCGACACAGCAACTTAAAATTCTCTCTATAGTTGGCTTTGGAGGCATTGGCAAGACAACCATTGCCAAACAAGTGTATAACCAATTTGATTGCACATCCCTTGTGTCAGTATCTCAAATCCTGACATGGTGAAGCTGCTGAGAAATTTACTTTCAGGAGTAGGATTTCATAACAACGGAATTCTAGATGACCATCAAAAGGTCATGGACACCCTCAGAGGACATCTTGCTAATAAAAGGCATGTATAAATCCATAGTTAAGGTTTAATGTGACATTCATATCGAGTTTGTATGAATATTTCTCATGTTTAGCTAATACTTTATAGCCATGTCTTTGTTTCTGCTGCATAGATTGACTTGTATTGGATTTTGAGCCCGTCTGGATCATATCAAAACATTACTTCGTAGCCACACTTGTGGCAAGGTTCCTTGTTATGCTCCACATTCAGTACCGACAACGTGTGAGAGCTCCAGTAGAAGGCGGGCCGCCATGAGATAATTAGAGGATTAGAGATCCCTTGTTGCTTAATTAGGGGATTAGATACCCCAGTTGCTATCTTTCTTTATGTTTCCATTAAAATTGGCTTTCTTTCTTATTAGAGATTCTTGTTAAGGGCCATCCTATACAAGGATCTGCCATATCCCATTATGAGTTAAGCAAGATATTTATATCTCTCTCCCTCTCCTGTGCGCATGCATTGCTTTGCCCTGGTGTTGGCCATTGTTGATGATTGAGGTTCCCTTGCTATCTTGATCCCTCTTTGTTCTACACACATTAATTAGCTCATAACATTCCTTCTCATTCAGTCGAAAAAGTTTGCCACAATTTTATATTTGCTAGAAAAGGTGGGTCTCTATTTTAGATTATCTAAAACTTACGCAAATGAGGCACACCTGGGCAAATGCTGGCAAACTATGTTATAGATATATTCGCTGTGTTTGGATCCTAAACACGAAATTTACTAATTCACTTTTCTGCTTCATTTTCGATTCTTTTGAATTTATTTTGATTAAATTACTCTATTGTTAATTTTTTGAGTCTTCTGTAGTTGCCACATCCTACAACAAAATTTCTCTATTTTTCTATTATTAGGTCAAAAGTATTATATAGGGAAGACCCGACAACCATATATGTTAACCTATAAAAATATCAGTTTGCAGGTACGTTGATGACATATGTGTTAGACCACTAGAAATCCGACCCTCCCTATATAGAGTTGAGGTCTTAATCTCACTATACACCATATTTCTATATGGTATTAGAGCAGTTCTAGACATCTCCGGCACGTTAGCATTCTCTTGTCGGTGAGCTGACGTTTTCTTCTCGTCACAGACCTTCTTCCCTGGTATTCCTCCTCTATCTTCTCGACTTTGCTCTCTCCTTCCCGTCTCCTCCTCCACCGCCCTCCCCCTTTTTTCACCACATGACAAGGCGACAGCTTCCATCCACCTCCTCATCTCGTTTCAGACCCACCTTAGCTATTTCCTTGCTTCGATGCACCTTCCCCTTCTCTGACGCCGACGTAACTCTGTGCTCATCGTCTCCATCGGCTAGACCCATCCGTCCTCCATCGGTTGGACTCGTACGCCCTTTATCGGCTAAAACTCTCTTAGTTCCTGATTTTTCGACACACTCACCTACTCCCTGGTATCAGAGCAGGGAGTTGTTGCTCTCACCGTCAGCCACAATGTCCTCGGTGGCGAGGCTGGCGACCATCAAGAGGTCCGGCCAGCCAATGACCGAGCCGACGCTAGAGTACGGCGACATCACAAACGGCGGCGGGGTCAACGACGGTGGCCTCGTGGCAATTCTTGGATCAATATGGCCAGGCATCCTCTCCTCGCTTCCCTCCTCTCTCTCTAGCCCACTCTACCTGGTGCCTCATGTTGAACCATTACATTTCCATTCCCATTCCCACCCTGGCTCGCTGTTCCCCATCCTCCGGATCCTCTCCTCCCACGCCGCCAAGTGCTCATCGCCGCCAGTGAACTCCTACTACTCCGAGCCCGGGGCCTGCCGGGTGGCGATGGACCTCCCGTCATCGACGTCGCCGTCGTCTAGGCAGCAGCCGATGACACCGTGGCAGCAACTGCTAGAATAGGTTCGGGTGCTTCATGTACCATCGGCGCACCAGTTTACCGATATTATGATCAAAGGCCTATCCGCGTTTTTATTCACTAGTTTTTGCTTTAGTCTTTGCGTCTGTTCCTCTCCCGCTACGACTGTGGGAGGTTTTAGACCACTAGACTGTACCCGACCCCTATTAGGGTCTTAGTCTACACCATATTTCTACAATATGGAGCACCAAAGTATAGAGCATTATTCGATGTGTTTTTGTTCAGAACAATTATGGTAGCAGAGTTATAATTACCACAAGAAACGAAGATGTAGCTACGAAGTGTTGCTTTGATTTCCATGGTATGGTATACAAGACGGAACCACTTAATGAGTTTAACTCACAAAGGTTATTTTGTAAAAGGATATTTGATTCTGATAGTATTCCTGACCAGTATAAAAAGGTATCAGAAGATATATTAAGAAAATGCAATGGTGTGGCATTGGCAATCATTAGCATTGCTAGCCTTTTAGCTAGTCAAGGCATGCATCTGGGAAAGTGGGAGAAGATACATAACAATATGAGTGCCGAGTTGGAAACAAATCCCACTCTAGAATGGACGAGACATGTACTTAATCTAAGCTACCTTGACCTCTCACATAATCTCAAGACATGCTTCCTGTATCTTGGAATATATCCTTTAGACCATACAATTTTCAAAGCTGATTTGATAAGGCTATGGATAGCTGAAGGATTTATCCATGAGAAACCTGGTTTGGATCTGGAGGAAACAGCTGAGAGCTATTTCAACGAACTCATTAATAGGAGCATGATCAATCCAGATGATTATCGTCACGATGAGATGATATCTTGTCATGTCCATGACCTTAAGCTTGACCTCATTATATCGAAGTGCCAGGAGGAAAACTTCATCACTATATCATCTAAGCAGACTGTAATAAATGTATCAGAGCTTCATGTTCATCGTCTGTGCCATCAGTTGCCGTGCGAAAACTTGGCCTTGGAAAGGATGAAACCATCAAAGGTTCGATCTTATATTAGTTTCCCTGCATTTGGCTACAGTATGCAGCTTCCTATTTCTATGTTTGTGCATTTGCGGGTATTACACCTTAGGGGCTATTCTGCATCCGTTTACCTTGATTTGTCTGCGGTAAGTAACCTCTTCATGACGAGACGCTTGAGTATCAGAGGTTTCAAGTTAAAGCTGCCCCAGATAATTGGGAGACTCCAGTGTGTGAGGACGTTAGATCTACTAGGTAGCCTTTTGGTTACTGGTGTTCCATCAGATGTTATTTCTCTATCATCATTGCATCATCTAACAGTATCGGGTGATGCAGAGCTGCCTAATGGGATTCAGAAACTGGTCTCGCTACAAGCTCTGTTGACCTTTAATGCCCCGGGGATGACGTTCTCTGACATTTTTACTAGTGTAGAGAAAATCCATCGATTTAATTCATCTGTTAGCAGATTGGCAAAAGCAAGTCGTTCCACCGTTGGAAGTCATCGTTCTCCGTCTGCTTTCGTGGAGTTCCCAAGTTTTGATGACTTTTGGTCAACTGAATCCGTGCTGAACCTCATGTCTCAGCAGCTGGATTCACCATCTGCCTCCCATCTGGACCTCTTCTCGCCAAATTTGGTTGCTTGTGCACCGCAAATTCTGAGTAATGCATGGTTATGGCTTCAGCGACTCATCATCCGTAAGAACATCCGCAGTTTTCCAATATGTATAAGGTATGCTTTGGAGCTCACAATGCTAGAGCTTCATGTTGAGGAGCTCAGTTGCCGCGGCGTCCAACTTCTTGCTGGGTTGCCCTGCCTTGTTGACCTCAACTTGACTTCTCAAGCGACCCCTGAGAACATCATCATCTATACCAGCAGCACTCCAGCGCATTTGAGAAAAATCATCTATACCAAAAATTTCCCAAAACTGCAGAAATTCATTTTAACATGTGATTTGCCATGCCTGACGTTTGAGCCAGGGGTCATGCCACATCTTCAGATTCTGAAGCTAGATGATACGAAGCCTTCTAACTTGGAGGAAAGGCGTGGCGCTGGTGGAGCAGTGCAACATAGCACTAGTCCACTTGTTGGCATCGAGCACCTGCCAAGGCTTGAAGAGGTCCAAGTGACAAGCCACTCCTGCAAGGTGTTTGCATACAGGGAAGCTGTCCAAAGGCATCCAAGGATTCAAAACATGCGTGCCACGTTTAATACCTATGATGGAAGTACAAGGACTCAAAAATAGTGCTGCAAGCTACTGATGATATCCTTATACTGTTCACGAAATGTATTTTTTTCTTTTGAAACCCTGCTTTAAAAATGTTGCTGCTGTTTTATGGGACATCTAAAGACACTGATTTAATAATTTCTTGATGACTTCATTAGGACTGTCTTGAAACAATCTGCATTTTAATCGCATCTTAACATATCAAGAGGCTAAATCAAATATATGGTTAAATAATCAATATAGATTACTGTGTGTCAAATACCTATGATCATACGAATGCATATCCACATACATACATGCTTGGCTCAACATCAGACATACCATTATATCTACCAAATGTCTACACGGACCAACAAAAAAGTTCAATGTACAAAATACAGCTGCCGGAGTGCTGTTAGGTTGGCTTGAATGGTATCATTTTCTTGTTAAAGGAAACATTAATTTCTTCCATCCATCATTAGTGAACTAGAGCAATTTAATACTTCTCTATACAAGCATAATTTCTGAATTACTTGTCAACCAATCACATCATGCCACCTAGGAGCCGCGCCTTGACCACCATGAGGAAGGCCACACTGGATTATAAAACATGGTCAGCATCCAACAGTAGATGGTATATGGGAAGTCACCCCTTCCAAGCAGCAGGGTGAGATGGATGGAAGCAGGGTTGCTTTCCTGCGTTCTGAGGAACAGGGGGAAGAAGCAGAGGTGCTTCCTTGCGGCTAGGGACCATATGCATGTAGGGTATAAATGACATAGGCTGATGCAAACAAATTGGCAAATAAAATAATGTTTAAAATATTAGATCTAGAGAAAAATTTACTATTGCATCATGCCTGCTTAAGTCTAGTAATGATGATCTGACCATAAGACACACCGACACAGCTTGTCTCACTCAAATATTCACACTTTTTGGATACTAGACCACTAGAGTTTGATAGTATCGATTAAGAAACCAAGAAATAATCTTTAGCAACTGCAATTTAGTTTGGACCTGATTACCAAAATTAGGCATGCTATCCTTGACCATGTTGATTAGAGGGAGTATCTTACAGTATTACCTGTGATAGTATACTGCATGAATAAATTAGGTAGTTAAATAATCAATATGTTTTATTGTGATACTGCAATTTAGTTTGGACCTGATTACCAAAATTAGGCATGCTATCCTTGACCATCTTGATCATCATTATTCATTTACTGTCAGATACTTTCCATGCAAACTATCTTATATCCATGTATTATCACCTGCATCAATAAAAAATCATTTTACAAAGTAAATTAGTGAGGAGATTAAGATGATCATGTTTGTATTGATAGGTTTGGTTGATGGCAAACCAGCCTACGGATAACTAAAAGGTGGGCAGAGGCCTAGACGTAGAAGGTGCCTAGTTGGGTGATGATCGGTGTGGATCATAACCAACTTTCACTCGTTGTTTGTATAACCAAGTGCATGCTAATATGGGCTAAACCCATTAATATGTATCCAAATTTGGCAAACCCCATAGATAAGATCGGAGAGCCAATCGATTTACAGAAAGATGCTGATTAATATAAAGAAAGAAAGAGTTAATCGAATGGGTGATGATGATTCGATTTAGTTAAAAATAGAAGATTATCTAGGTATGATCAGATCTAAGAATAAGGTTAATTTTGTTAATTTATTAGAATGAGTTTTCTTTTCTATTTAGAAAATAGTATGTAGAGGTCGTTTGTAATCATATCGGAGTTATGTAACCACGAATTATAAATATAGACCTTTGAGACTTTGTAAATTATCCACACAGAACAATACAATCTCGACGCATCGCTATCCTAGTTCGTCTAGCTTTTTACCAGTGGGTTCTGGCTCTCGACACAGGGTTGTATCAGTTAAGTCTGATATCTGACGAAAGGGCAAATCCCACCACTATTCTGGTATATTTACTCTGTCGATGAGTTTATTTATATGTCTGCATCGGACCTGTAGCCGATAGTAGCCGATGGGTTCACTCGGTCTCTCTGTCGTTACGTCCAACCTAGCTCCCGTCATTTTGATGTCGTTAGCCTTAGCCTTATGTTGATTTGGTTCAATCTAATTTATCAAGGCTGGATCTAACAGTACTGTCATCGGTAGTCGCTAAGTCTTGTCCTTTTGGAAGATCGGACCTCACTCTGTACTGCTCATTACATATTCTATTCGAAGCGTCATTAGCTCTACAGCTAATGAATATTTTATTTTATTTCTCGCTATTCACCTATATCATCATCAGCTTTCTAGCCGATACATAAACGTTACAGTTCATATTGGCCACTAGCTAATAGCAGAGATGAATCGGACTCATAACTGATGACTATCTTAACTCTATCGGTCACCAGCCGATAACTATCTTAACTCTATCAGTACATCTATACGATAGTAGGAGAACGTATCGGCCTATCGGCTAATTGGTTCGATAATCTAACTCTATCTGTCTTCCTTAATTAGACATCAAATTGACTAGCACGTCCATAACGGATCTCTCAGGCCTTCGCGTGTTCACATGATTGCATCGAATCTCTATTGACTCACACTCGCTCACCCCTCTCGACGTGACTTTCTGTCTGATCCGATCTCCATTGCCAAAATATCTATACTAAAACTAAACGGATCTCTTAGGCCTTCGCGTGTTCACACGATCGCATCGGACCTCTATTGACTCACATTTGCTCACCTCTCTTGACGTGCCTTTCTGTCTGATCCGATCTCCATTTGCGTGCGAACACGTCTACCTCCATACAGAACTAACCGAGATGATTGACCATGGTCTGCAAGAGGAGAAGCCAAAGATTGGCTACGAACACGTGCAAAGTTCTGGATCTTCATTTGACTCCGTGCTAAAAAAATGCACATAAGTATAGTGGATAAGATCGCCTTGGGCAAAATAATACAATCTAAGGTGTAAACGAGAGTCTACCAAAAGGCTTAATTCACACACTATCTTGAGTGAATTTTAAAGTGAATTCACCCTTTTGTATAACAATGTTTTTTATAGAAAAAGAATGAATCAATCTAGCATTGACTATAGAGTGCCTTGTTATTTGGAGCTCATCTTTTTTATTAATGCTTGTTTAGTGCTTTTTTACTCACTTTTGCTGTGACGCTCGTTGTACAGGGAAAATGTTAGCTTGCTTATTCCCATAACTGGGAGAAGGACGCTACGATGTGAAACACATCAGAAGTTTATGGCAGCCGGCCTCATGTGTCTTATTTGCACAATAAGCATCACAGTTGCTATCTTTAATTGTTGGGACTTGCTTTAAAGAACATGTATTAATGTAGTCAGACCTGTCTAAGTAATACGTATTATGTTTAAGCCCCAACATGGCATGGTTTGTAATATTTAACAAAATTATATACCTTATCGGTTGCAATATCTGATTTATGAGAAGTTTTGTATAGATCAGTACTTTCACAAAACCTCGAAAAGTGTAAGGTGGAAGAATGCATGATTCGTTTAGGGGTAATTTTTAATCTTTTGTGAATGTTAAAATTGGAAAGCGGACTTTAATTTATTCTTTGTTAAATTGTTCGGCATTTAGTTAATTTGATCACTCTATCCACTAGTTTACTCCTGTAAAAGCATATAATAGTCGTTATTCATGGCCACGGGAAGTGTTAGAAAGATATATCAAGTATAGGATGCGCAAATGGTGGAGCCAGGATATCCCCAAGAAGAAACTAAAGGTTAAAATTAGCCATAACAATCCAAATAATGAAATATAAAAAAAAACAGAAAGTAGAAACAACACAACCTTCCATAGCTTTAAGATAGGGCTAGGTCACCGAGTGTTCTCATTTGCAGAATATCTAGATATTGGTAAACTTTTTTTTTCATAACTAGGACTTGAGCTTAAGCTGCCCTAGGCCCAATTTCGTCCTAGATATGCCTTGCTAGTACTACCTATTGGTTTAGCCTGTAAAACATGGTAAATCAAACATTCGTCCCATCAATCATTTTAGTAACATTATATTCTCAATAAAGGTAAAATATCTTTGCGCACTCGTCCTCTTTCCAAACCAGAGAGAAAAACAAAAACTAAAAAAAAAATCAAACGTGGTTTTCTACTCAAGATTCCTACCAGACCCATCATAACCCATTAATAGCCTATTATAACCCAATATCCTATTGCAAATCACTTACACACTACTACAAAAGCGCAATCATCTTCCTCCCACCATGTCTGCGCTCCTCCCACATCCGTATGTGTGTGTAACCTCCGCTTCATCTAGAAAACCATTTAGTGCTTTATCCTCAATCCACTCTCTAGGAAAACCAGTTGGATCTAGTGCTTTACCCTCAGTTCCTAGTCCATCTCTAAACGTATAGCCTGCTCTGTAGGAACGTGCGAGTATATTACTAGTCTATTTTAATCCCTTAAATTAATTCATTGGATCACTAGACCCTAAAATATTTTTACCTCATTTTACCCCTAAATTATTAAAAAATGATTGACTTTGCTCCTTAATAATATTTCTCTTTTTTTTTGTTACTCTTAATTTTAATATGAAATTTTTAGACTCATAGATGACACCATTATAAAGGTTCAAAAATATTTTAAAAATATTTCAAGATTATTTGTTTGAACTTTAAAATATTAATGTTTAAATCAATATTAGGTGTTTTCAACCTATATAAACAATATGAAAAATTCTAAAAAAATGATAAGATATAATATGTAGTACATCACTAAAATTTCAGCGTACACTATGACTTACATGTAGAATGTGTACAGTGTCTATGAATCCCCCGAGTGTATACGAGGGGGTCGGATTTATATATATACAGCCTAGGCCAGTAGTTTGTCTAACACCCCTGTAGTCGCAGCAGGAGGGGAACGGACGTAGAGACTGGACCGAAAACAGATGAACAAAGGCGTGGATAGGCCTTTAGTCATTATATCGGCAAACTGATGTGTCGATGGTACATAAAGCACCTGAACCTGTCCTAATGCAACCTTGTCATGGACAAAATGGATATCGATCTCGATGTGCTTGGTGCGTCGGTGATGGACTGGGTTGGCGGTCATGTAGACGGCACTAACATTGTCGCAGTAGACGACGGTCGCGGTGGAGAGGGGTGCACGGAGCTCCTGGAAAAGCTAGCGAAGCCAGCAGCACTCGGCGACGGAGTGGGCGACGGCACGGTACATGGCTTCAATGCTAGAGTGGGACACTATAGTCTGGCATTTTGAGGACCAGGATACGAGAGTGTCACCGAGGTAAACGCAGTAGCCGGACGTAGAGCGTCGAGAGTCGGGGCAGCCTGCCCAGTCCGCGTCGAAGTACGTGGTGAGGGAGTCGATGGGGCTGGAGCTGAGATGCAGCCCACTGGAGAGGGTGCCCTTCACGTAGCTTAGGATGAGCTTGAGCAGCGCGAGGTGAGATTCGCGCGGAGCGTGCATGAAGAGGCACACTTGCTGGATAGCATACGTGAGGTCGGGTCGGGTGAGTGTGAGGTTTTGGAGAGCACCGGTAAGACTCCGATAGTGAGAGGGATCGGCAACGAGGGCGCCATCGGTGGTGGAGAGTTTCGCTCGAGTGTCGACTGGGGTGGCCGTGGAGTGACAGTCGGCCATGCCCGCACACTGGAGGAGGTTGATGGCGTACTGGCGTTGGGAAAGGAAGAGCCCGTGGATAGAACGGGTTACGAAGATGCCAAGGAAATGGTGGAGAGGACCAAGATTGGTCATGGCGAACTCAGAGTGGAGTCGGGCCATGATCTGGTCGAGGAGAGATGTCGAAGACGCTATGAGGACAATGTCATCGACATAGAGAAGTAGATAGACAGTGGCGGAGCCGATATAGAAAGTGAATAGGGAACTATCAGACGCAAAGGCCACGAAGCCAATGTGCCGAAGATAGGCAGCAAAGCACTGGTACCAGGCACAAGGGGCTTGTTTGAGGCCATAGAGAGAGTGTTGAAGGAGACAGACATCATCGGGCCGAGAAGGGTCGACGAAGCCTGGGGGCTGCTGGCAGTAGACTGTTTTCGTCAGGTGGCCGTGAAGAAAGGTGTTTTTCACGTCTTGTTGATGGATCGGCCAGGAGCGAGAGGCAGCAAGGTGAGGACGACTCAGATGGTGGCGGGTTTGACAATGGGACTGAAGGTCTCGTCGTAGTCGACACCGGGTCGTTGGGAGAAACCCCGGACTACCCAGCGAGCCTTGTGATGGGCAAGGGAGCCATCGACGTGGAATTTGTGTTTGAAAATCCACTTACCGGTCACAATGTTGGCGCCGGGAGGTCGGGGAACGAGGTGCCAGGTCTCGTTGTCCATTAGGGCCTTGTACTCATCGGCCATGGCCACGTGCCACTGAGGGTCGGCCAGGGCTGAGCGAGAAGTCGTCGGGATGGGCAAGATAGAGCTGTGGACGGCGGAGAGACCGTAGCGCGGAGTGGGGCGGAGAGACCCGGTATGGGAGCGGGTGACCATGTGAGAGGTGGAGGGAACTAGAGCCGATGGGGGTATGGGAGGAATGGGAAGAACTGGTCGGGTGGGGGCGTCATCGGCTCCGAGTCGACGACTGTAGACAAGAGGAAAAGGAGGAATTAGATCGGCCTAAGCCGATGAGGTTGGGTGGGCCGAGTATTCCGATCGGTCCAATAGAGATGGATCAGCCGATAGGGTGGGGGGAGCCGATGGAAAGTGAGGAGCCGATGGAAGTGGGGTGTCCGATGGAGAGGGAACGGTATCGGCTGAAGGATAAATAGAATTGGGATCGGCTGATAAAGGTGGGTCCGATGGGGTCCGATGGTGGGGACATCGGACCGAGTAGTGGTTGGATATGTGACGGGTAAATCCTCAATAGCAGCCGATGAGGGGGCCGATGGAGAGGGCAGTGGGGAAGACCTGGTCAGCACGGTGTTGGTGAGGAGAAAGTCGAGATCACTAGAGGAGGATCTCGGATGAAGGAGACCGAAGAGAAAACATGTCTCGTCAAAAATGACGTGACGAGAGACGAGGACCCGTCGGGTGGAAAGGTCCAGGCATCGGTTTCCCTTGTGAGTGGTGGAATAGCCGAGGAGAATACAGGCGGTGGAGTGGGGAGCGAGTTTGTGGGAAGCTGTGGCGGTGAGATTTGGGTAGCAGAGGCACCCAAAAACGCGAAGGTGGGAGTAGTCGGGCGCCGTGCGGTAGAGAAGGGCATAGGGAACGTTGTTATGAACGGAGGAGCATGGGCGCCGATTGAGAAGGTACGTTACAGTAGCCAGAGCTTCGGCCCAATAAGTGGCGGGTTGGTGGGCGTGAAGTAGCATGATGTGACTGATATTGTTGAGGGTGCGAAGGAGGCGCTCGGCTTTGCCGTATTGAGGAAAGGTGTAGGGGCAGGAGAGCCAGAGATGGATGCCCTGCGAGGTGAGGAGGTTTGTAACGGTATGGTTGACGAATTCCGTACTGTTATTGACTTGTAAAGCCTTAATGGGAAGGTTGAACTAAGTGGATACGTACATGACGAAGTGAGTGAGGTGAGAGGTGACCACGGATTTGTGGATGAGCGGGAATGTCCAGCAATAGTGCATGTAATCGTTAAGTATAGCGAGATAATACTGATTACCGGAGACACTTTTAACTGGGGAGGTCCATATATCACAATGTATAAGTTCAAATGGACGCGAGGTACAGGAGAGAGAACTAGAAAAGGGCAGACGTACATGTTTGCCATGTTGACATGTGTGGCGAACTGTGGAGCTGCTGTGAGTACATCGGATGGAGGCGCTACGACGGAGGGTGGTGACAGCGTCGGGGCCGGGGTGGCCGAGGCAAAGGTGCCAAAGGTTGGTGGAGAGGGCGATGCTGGCGTGTGGGGTGGACGGCGCAGCGGGAATAGTGTAGAGATCTCCGCCACTATTGCAGCGAAGGATCTGTCGCCGGGTTGGGATATCCTTCACAGAGAAACCAGACGTGTCAAATTCAATGGAGCAGTGGTTGTCTCGTGTGAAAAGGCAAACAGATATAAGATTGTGAATGAGAGAAGGGACGATAAGAACATTGCGTAGGGGGAGGTTAGTGGTGGATGTAGACAGAGAGGAGTCACCACGGCATTGGACAAGAAGAGAGTGACCATTGCCGATGTTGACAAAAGGGGAGGAAGAGGGGTGACAGGAGCGAAGTATACTGGCCGATGACGCCATGTGTGAAGACGCTCCAGAGTCTAGCACCCAAGGGTGCTATGGTTGGAGCGTCATCTGGTTGAGGGCAGCGACGAGGCCAGCCTGGTTCCAAAAGGGAACCGACTAGGTGGTTGGGGTCGGTAGCATCGGCTGAGGCGGCAGAACGGGAGCCGATGCCAGGTGAGCCTAGGGATGGGCGCCGAGAACTCCGGGTTGCCAGCCGATGGGGCTACGTGGCTGGGGCTGGGGCGCCCAGGGGTTGTAGCAGAGCCACGGACCCGTGGGACCGGCAAGGTGGGTAGGGACCGAGGTAGGTCGTGGTGGCGTCGAACCCTGCCAGGTTCTGCCCTTGCCTTTGCCCTTGCCTTTCCTATTGCGGGCTGTGTTGCTGTGGCCAGAGCCATGGCCACCAGGACCGCGGGAGGAAGGGGCAGCGCAAGAAGCTCAGCAGCCATTATCGGCTACGGCAAGAAGAGCGGTGTGGGCCACTGTCTTCTCATCCTTGGCCAGACGGAGTTCTTTAAGAACTAGCATGTCATGAGCCCGGGCGAACGATGGAAGAGGTGTGGCGTTGGCAATGTCATCGGTGGTGTTGGAGAAGCGGGGATTGAGGCCTCGCAGAAGGGCGAGGACGAGTTGAGAGTCGGCCACAGGGTGGCCGACGTCCCGGAGAGCAGCAGCCTTGACTTTGAGGCATTGACAGTACGAGGAGACAGAGGAGTCGCCTTATACCATAGAGTGGAACTTGTTGAGGAGGAAGATGGCATGAATTTTGCTTGTTGGCCAGGAAGATCCGCTCGATGGCCACCTAGAGGTCCCGGGCGGTGGGGTCGGTATCATCCATGCCGAGGTCGGGGACAGAGTCGTCGACCGAGCCAAGCAGCCAGCTGTGCACGCAGCACTCGGCGATGTCCCACTGAGGATCATCGGGGCGAGGTGGAGCGGAGCCATCAATATGGGATCGGAGGCCGAATTTTCCACAGAGCGATTTGAAGAAGAAAACCCACTTGGAATAACTGGCGTTAAGGTCAAGGGAGATAGGAACATGAGATTTTACATTCACAGCAGCGTAGAGAAGGGAGAAGATCGGCGAGGTGGTGCCCAATGTGTGGTCTGAGGCACCAAGGGCCGGAGCAGATTCAGCGACTGGGAGAGTGCCGGAGCTGAGGGCGGACTCGGTGGCCATGACGGGAGAATGGGAGCAAAGAGCCGATGGGAGGGGGAAGCCGATGAGAGGACGGATCGGCCGATCAAGGATGTGAGAAGCCGATGGAAAGTGGGCCGGCCAGCCGATGAGGAGTGGTTGGCCGATGGGGAGTAGGCAGCGAAGTAGGTGAGGAGTGGCCAGCTGATGAGGAGTAGGCAGCGGAGTAGGTGAGGAGTGGCCAGCCGATGAGGAGTGGTTGGCCGATGGGGACTAGGCAGCGGAGTAGGTGAGGACAGAGTGGGTGGGTTAGAGAGTGGTTGGGTCACGGACGTGCGAGGATTCACGTCCGTGAAGAGAAGATTCACGTCTGTGGACTCGTGGAGGCCAAGGAGTGGGACGGACGCGAAAAAGGCAGGGAGTGGCCGGACGCGAAGAGAATATGTTCGTGTCCGGGAGGCAGGGATTAGTGTCCGTGGACACGTGGACACATTGGACTGGCTCAGACGTGAGGGGAGAAGGTTCGCGTCCGAGAGCCGTTGAGCGTGTCGGAAAGGGCGAGAACCGAGGGAGGTTTCCAGCCGATAGAGGGCTGGACAAGTACAGCCGATGGAGACGACGAGCGCGGAGGTGCGCCGGCGTCAGAGAAGGAGAGATGCACGAAACAAGAGGAAGAGCGGAGACGGGTGCGAGGCAGGACGAGAAGGCGGATCGAGACCGTCGCCTGGTCGCGCGGAGGTGGGGCGGAGAAAAGGTGACTGCGGGAGAGACGGGGAGAAGAAGAAATGGAGACGAGAGAGCAAGGAGAGTACCGGGAAGAGAGTCGGCGACGGAAAGAAGACGTCGACGACGAGGAGGAAAGGGTCGGCTCGCCGGAGGGAGAAGCTAGCGCGCCGGAATATCTAGACTCGCTCTGATACCATGTAGAATATGTACAGTGGCTATAAATCCCTTCAAACGTATACGAGAGGGTCGGGTCTGTTCAGGCCAGTGGTTTGTCTAAAATTGACAATAGAGAGAAGAAAAAGAGAAATAATGTTAGAGAGTAAATTAAACTCTCTTAATAATTTGGGATTTGGGGTATAAAATAAGATAAAAAAACAGTTTTCCAGTTGAATAGTTTAGTCAAGTAGAATAGATTTTTTTCTTTTAAAAATAGAAGTGCTGAAATGACGTGTTGCACTTATAAATATGAAAGATTACTGCTTTCTCTCCCTTTTTTATGGGAAGGATGGCATCTTTTATAAGAAGAAAGGCCACATGTTCATCGCGAACATTTTCGTGGTGAGAGCATGGGGGAAATTATTCAAAGTTGATAGGTCGCATGTACCAACCGAAGCTTTCAATGTCAGGAAGCAACCTGATCATGGCAGAGCACACGCATATGTAGCTCATTCTCATGTACCCCTGAAC